>CM040978.1:26009693-26021446 GCA_022985145.1 Pangasius djambal
GTAGCTAACTCTATAACTTGCTACATGGGGACTGAATCCTGATTTTCGCCGCTTGTGTTTAGTCTCGGAGACCTGTCAATCAAGTGTGCTCATTAGAACATTAGGGCACACCCACCAGGAGAGTTCTTATATCAGTGTGAGCTGTTTGAGCGTTTTATCATATTGTTGAAACAGGTACTTACCATTGCTTTCTCTATTTTATTATCGATGGCGACGACGCTCGCTCCCGAGGCACTGAAACAGAAAAGGAAAGGAAAGTCAGGACAAGCGACAGAGTTTTGACATCATGCACGATGTTGAAGGTCATCAAAGCTTGTGTATGCAGTACTTCATTCAGTCATTGTTAGAGCTCATAACGTTTCAAACAGACGCTTTAATATCAAACGGTGATAATTTAGCATCGCTACTTGGGTTTAGTAAGCAAGCAAAAATGAAGTGGACAGAGCTACAAGTTTCTGATTGTAAATCAAGGTACCGATGACGAGATGGTTGTGAGCTTAAATCTCAGGAAAGGGTTCCAGTTGAGCCGGTGATCGTGACCTGACTCCACCCATCTCCAACTCCCTAACAGCGGGGATGTGGAAAGAGCATTCTGTTGCACGCTGGGATTTGAACTCGCGTCCTTACGATCACAAAACCTTTTCCCCTGAACCACACGTAAGAGCATCGGGCAGGATCTGAAACGTTTTGGCTTTGAGACGCTTTTACCATCACGCAGCGTCTCCTAGGTCTGCAAGTTTCACGCATTAGTGCCGCTTGTAGCTTGTTGCTTGTGGGTGTGGCCTGTACAGAGATTATTTTTAGTGCTTCTAAGCTAACTAGTTAAACACAAATTAAATAACGCGCCAATCAGTGAGAAAAATGGCTGCTTGATTTACGTGAAGTTGCGTTCTTGTCTTCGCACTAGCTTCATTCTCAGAGCGGATAAGCATAAACGTTCTGACTACTAGCTAGCTGCACACTAGCTACAAACTCGCTGAACACTCACCAGAGGCACCAACGATCTCTTCTACTTCCTTCATAATGTCTCTATACATGTTGAATGAGAGGTCGTATGTGACAGGATGAAACCACGCTTCTAAGTTTTTTCTTCGATTTTACGCATTAAACAGTAAATGGAACTTAACTGCAGGAAAGAACTAAAACTGTGAGCGGGGAACTGGAGAAAAATCAGACCACACGCGCCGTTAGGATCGGGCCGAGGAAATGCTCGAGCCAACTGTTTGGATTTGTTAGTTCAAGTCATCTTAAATAATTTGCATAGACTTGAGGGAAAAAAAAAAACCACCAGTGAAATGGTGGTTCTATGAAACGAACAATCGTCTGTCGCTTATTCGTGAGCGCAGGATTAGTCGAACAAAACTGACTATGCACTTTATTATAGCGCTTATCATAATGTTGTTGGTGAACACACACCCGTTAGGATTTCACAAGTTTGCTTCAGGTGATACTCAGCAGCTCAAAGCATGTACCGGGCTCCAAGCCTTCAAAGTTGCACGCCGCCGCTTTAATAACGTCAGATAAATAACTCAGGTTCCCCCTAAGCTTTGTACATCATCGCTTCCTCAGTTCCAGTTCCAGTCTAGCAGGTTTATGGGGACCGGGTTGGGGGGGGTGTTGTGGTTGCTTCAGAGTGCAAGAAGAAGGGAGGGATGAGAAAAAAGCAAAAGAAAAAAACCCTGCTGCTGAAATGGAATAAAATCCTCTTACAAGTTTCCCATGCACAAGAAACCACCTCGATAACAAAGCATTCATGCACCAAACATCTCTTACATTCTTCTGCTGCACTTTAATATTTATAATACGTGTCTATTAGTTACCTATGACGTGTGTGAGAACCCAAACATCTCGTTGAGCTTTGGCGTAATCCACGAGAGCGAGGCAGCACGTACGACAGTGTATAATACATCATTCCTCAAAACGTGAAGCCCGGGACAGCCGCGCGCGTGTGTGTGTGTGTGTGTGTGTGTGTGTGTGTGTGTGTGAGAGAGGCATCAGCAATAACCTGAACCTCTTTAAAGGAAAGCTCAGTGAGGGGGCGGAGTCTTAGAGTTGCACAACCGCTACACGGTACCGCCCCAGCGTCTGTATTAGTGCTGAACATGTTCTCCAAAACAATCCCATCTTTCTCTGTAATAAAGAGCGGCGGCTAAAGCAGGAACGCGTCCTCGTCCTCTTTCATCGCTTAGATGAGCTAAACGACAGGCTTGTTTTTCTTAAAAACAATCAAACATCACCAGAGTTTCCATATTGACATCTTCTGGGAAAGTTATAGTGCGCAAACACGATGTAAACAATATCCTGTGCTCACTAGTTACGCTGCACACAGGAAATATTTACAAACTCTTTCGCTTTTAAGGAACTTTCTGGAATAGAATCCCCCCGAAAAATGAGTGTTTTTGTTTAGTACAACAGATATTATATATTAAATGAGCCACGTTACCCAGTTTGACAAGTGCACAGATATTCCTTTACATATTTTGTAAAGAAGACATATTACTCCACTTATTATTTGCTTTTGTTTTCCACTTTTCTTCTTATTTTAGCTTGCTATTCCTTGTTTGTTTTTACTGCATGTATTACTGCACTTTTTGTGCTTGTTTTTACGCATGATTCTATTTTTTTATTCCACTTTTATGTATTATACCACTTTCTGTTATGTATTATTCCACTTTTCTTTGTTTTCATTTTATGCATTACTCCTTGTTTTTTTTTTAAAATGTTATTCCAGGTTTAATTTTATTTTATGTATTATTCCACTTTTATTTTTTGTTATTCCTTATCTTTGTTTTTATTGTATGCATTATTCCTCTATTATTTAAAAAAAAAAATTATTTAATGTACTATTTACCAATCATAAAAAAAAGATAATTAAATGTTCAATATGCACATTCCCATTGCTGTATACTGTTGCCATTAGGGCTGGGCGATATTGCAAGAAAGAGAAAATAAATAAATAAAAAAACCTTGAGTTTTGGCGACTTACGATTTCGATTATGATTTTAGTTGTTCTTACAGAATGCAGTTGAAAAATTACACATTTATTAAGTTTATTTATTTATTAGAATGGACGTTGGGAAAATAGTAACAGCACCATCAATAGCAAATAGTGCAAACCACAGTTCTTTAAAATAAATTTATTTAAAGAAAGGATATTTATAAAAAAAAAAAAATAAATAAATAAAATTAAAAAAACCCCACCTTGTTTGCACTATTTGCTATAGACTGCGCTGTTGATATTTCATATCTGTTTTATACTTAGATAAGTATTTATCTATTTTACATTTTTAGTGAATTCTTCTTTCTCGACAGAGTACTTGGGGACCATGTCTTTTGCGACATGAAATGCCACAACAACAAGCCAGTTTGGGGTGGTCTTCTCAACTCCGAGTTCATTCCACAGCATCAGAGATAAACTTAAAAAGTAAAACTTCTTACTTTTAAATGAGTTACACCATATACAACTACTAGCTTTAGATTAATCAACATACTGACATATTTGGATGTTAAGTCTAAAACACTGACTATACAGTTCGCTGTTTGAGAAAGAAAATATATATCACTCATCCGAGTTGGCTGCCTAGCTAACGAAACCCGCACGTGGGGGTGTCAACTAGCGAAAACGACGTAATTTGACAGGCGAGTTACCGCCTCAGATGTAATGCGGCATTCCATTTTACAGAAAACTGACTTTTCAAACCTGTACCAATTCCATATCTCCGAAGTGATATTTGAACCTTTCTTTGCTATGAGCTCAGTCCTCGATAAAGTGCTGCCTGTTTATCTTGGTTTATTTTTTTTAAAAATCTAAGCACACAGTGTTTGGGAGTAATGCAGGCTGTAGGAGCCAATTATCAGGTTAAGAATGCTGTGTTTTTCCTTCATACTGGTTTAAACTTTTAAATAACATTCATGCATATGCATATAAATATGCATCCATTTCGAAAATTGCGTTAAACATTAATTCGAATTAACCAAATTAATCGTTTAAAATCATCCAGCACTAGTTGCCATATGACAACATACCCTAAAATACGCCTTAACACTTTTTTTTTTTTTTTAATTCATTTTTGATATTTTTTAAGTTGGTGTTATTTTTAAAGGGTGTCCCTTTCGGAAGGCAGCATGTGGACACCTCGCCTTGTCATTATGATGGTTAGTCTAGGTACGATCACTACAAGTAAAATATGGAATAGTAATAAAAAAAGTTATCGATAATGAGATGATTAACGTGTAATTGTGATAGTAAATGTTTTGTGATATTTGAAATACGTACCTGATAACTTCAGAAATGAATAACTGATCTGAACATAAACGAATCACTGTCTGAATCAATTAACGAATCAATGAAGGAGACACACACACACACACACACACACACACACACACACGCGCGCGCGCACGCACACAGTTCATGTGAGTACACTGGCAGGTTAGTGGCACGTCAGCGCCAAACCCGTGATGGTGGACGTGAACACGGCGTCTCGAACACTAAATCTCCTGAAGGTACACGCCGTTCCTCAGTCAAGGTTCACAGCAGCTCAGAGACTAAACACAGGACGCCTTTGTCTTTGTCTCTTTAAGCCTCTGCAATCTTTACTCTGACAATGAGGTAGCGGAAAACAATATACACACTCAAATTAAGAAAAAAAATTAAAATAAAACTAATAAATGAATTAATAATAATAATAAATAATTTAGCGCAGCTAAAAGGAGGATGCCAGGGTATAATGAATAACGACCTGGATGTGAGATACGAAGTTGTGAATAACAATGTAAACTGGAGGGGAAAAAAACCCAACAAAAACTAAAATTAATAAAAATATATTTTTTTTTAAATTTTAACAGCAATGATACATATAAAAGAAAATGAATAATTTTTTTTTTGTAAAATGTTATAATTTTATACAAATATTTAATATATAACTTTTTAATATTTTAATAAATTTTAAATTTTAATATATAATGCACATTTATTGATTATTTTCTGATTATTCCCCAAATATTTTAAAAAATCTCGTGTTAAGCAACATCCAATATTTTTATTCACATCTACATTTTTTCCCTTATATTTCTGTTATTATAAACACAAGCAAACCACTGCACCGCTACACGTTCACACTGAGAATATTCAAATGTAAGATTAAATATTAAAAGGAACATTTTATGGCTATTTACTACTTCACACACACAACACACGTCTTTGTGTTTAGGTAGCTTTAGCCGGGAAACCTGTCCTGTTCTGGGACATTAGAATAATTTAATAGTTACAGTGCACGGCGCTGGATATCTTAACGTCATCAAGTTCGGTATGAGCGTAGCGTGAACCTGAGGTGAGTCTACAGCACGTCTTTATAGTGACACACAACAGAAACTCACCACAACCAAATAGAACGTCGGAATTCCTGCGAACATCGGAGAGTCTCCTCAGCCTCCGAGTTCAGCAAGTGACGTCAAATCAAAATGGCTGCTCAGAGCATCGGCAGTAAAACACAGCAGCACGTCATACCTTTAAACATGTTACAATGTATATACAGGCATTATACAAGACATACGCGCGTGTTAGATCTAAAAACACTGACTATACAGGCTCGAGGAGGTAAATACACATCACTCATCACAGTTATCTAGCTAGCTTGCTGCTAACAAAAGTCGAACGTGGAGGAGCCCGCATTTCTTTTCACCTGCTTGGCATCTCTGACGCATGTCATTCATGAAAATGACGTCATTCCGAGTTTTGGCTTCCCAGTTCTGAGGCAAGTCGAATGCAGCATAAAAACACGATGAAAAGAAGTTTCTTTAAAAGCTGACATTCAGGAACACTTCACACTTGGCGTGCACAGGCTTTGGGGCTTCGTCAGGTTGACTACATTTGGATGCGTAAAATTTTCAAGTATGCAAACATCGGCTTGGGGTGAGTGACGCTAATATCGGGGCGTCTGCAGGAAAACGTGACGTGTGTAGCTTGAAGTTCGACAAAAATAAATTGTGCTGCTTCTCTTGCGCCTCTATACGAATGTTAATAGCTTGAGCAGAGCAACAAAACATCTTTCTCTGATGCATCCTAGCTTCTCTTGTCCGTGCACGTGTCGTTTATATAATCTTACTTCGCTGTTGTAATTAGTTGCGTTACAGCTAATAACTGGTTACGTTTAGTTGCAGTCCCGATTTCAGTTGTGTAAGCATTCCTGACCTCATTAATGGGTAATTAAACGTTAGCGACTAGCAGCTAGAGCAGACTTGGAAGGAGCCTAAGGTAATTTTTCTTCTGTAATGACGTTACGTATGTCTGGCCACACCCCCTTCTTTTCTTTCCTTGCGGTCGCTGCGATATTATCGCCAACCTTCAATAGTTAGGACGATGGCATATTGCACACCATCTCACAAGCCTGTGTGTGTGTGTATGTATGTATATATATACACATATATATACACACATACACACACACACACACACACATATATACACACACACGAGAATGTATTAAGCAAATCCAGTTTAAAGCCCAAAAACACACACAGAGCAAAATATAAAAAAATATTCAATCCCAGCCTGTTAGTGGACTCAAGCAGGAAAAAAAAAAAAAAAAAAAACAGATCGTTCCAGCTGCTCGCAGTTTGTCTACATGTTGCTCGCTCGCTCGCTCGTGTGCTTAAGCTGCTGTTAAGTTACATGAAATGCCACAGCTGGCTGGAACCACCATGCCATGCAGCACACGCTAGATGCTGAAGCTAAAGCTCACTCCCACATACTGTACCTCTGAAGCCTGACGCCAGGCTGGAAGGTTTTGTAGAAAAGTGCAGACGGGTTCCTGCTCCACAAGCGCACACAGAGGAGAAAGAGAAAGAGAGAGAGAGAGAGAGTGACAGACTGTCAGGAAGAAAGAAGAGAGAAGGACAGGTGAAGTGAAGAGGAACACCTGCGACTCCCGCTGTGTTTGTGTTCTTTTATTAAAATGGCAAACCCAGACACATTGAATAAGTGATGAATAGCTACGCCATAATACACAAGAACGCTCTTAACATTTCTAGGTAGTACCAACTTACTTACTAGCCTAGCGTGCTCGCTTGATTAAATTTATTATTCTCAGTAATGCCAGTAATAACTCGCGACCTGATTGGTTGAGAGGTTAATAAATAAATAAATAAATAAATAAATAAATAAGGCGCTTGGTGTAACTGAGCACTTTTCTGAAAAGCTGTACTTTTTGTTTTAACATTGGAAGCGTTAATTAATAAAAAACATTTTTTTTAATGCAGTCACTGGGGAGAAAGAGAGGAGGAGGGAAGGAGAGAGGGAGGGAGGTGGCTTTGCTGGGTTCCTCAGTGTGTGAATGTAAGCCACACTCTTTTCCTAGAAATCCTGGAACATGTTCTGCTTTCTCAGAGCTGCATGGAGGACCCGGACAATTTCAGACATAATAAATCCTCTCTGCTGGGGGTGTTTGGGTCTGTGAGAGGTTTCGAGATGCGGCATGGTCACTACCATTTTTTCCTCACCACTTGCGCCCTAGCCCCTATTCCCCACACTTGCGCCCTAGCCCCTATTCCCCACACTTGCACCCTAGCCCCTATTCCCCCACACTTGCACCCTAGCCCCTATTCCCCCACACTTGCACCCTAGCCCCTATTCCCCCACACTTGCACCCTAGCCCTTATTCCCTACACATGAGTACTCTTTATCTCAGAAACTGCACTGTTTTGGACTCTAATCTAATCGCAATTATATGCAGTGCATTATGGGATAGTACGAGTGACCTAGATGCTTTCAGACATGATTTACGCCAGCTAGTGAGTAGGCATCCAGCTTGGCGTCAAAACTAGTGAGTAGGACTGGGTTTGGATAAACAGATTTTTATTTTCTTACATTGCTCTTCCTTTTTTCCCCATTTTCTTTTGCACCAGGAAGAAACAGCCAGCCACGCCTACTGCTCTCTTTTTGGCTGTTGAGATTCACCGAGAACACCTCATGCAGAAGCTGAAAACTTCAGATGCCCCTGTTTGTAAAGTCTGCTTTCCCATGCATGAAAGGCCATGTTTTCTTTTCTTTCTTTTCTTTTTTTTAAACAAACACTGACCTCATGAGCTGATAAGAACTTTAAAAACTGATTTATTTAACTCATTTGGTGCGTCGCTTGTGCACGGCTGCAGAAATTAGCATGATGTGTCTACAAGGTGCAATACCTGTGCAGTACACTGCGTCACTGAATAAACAAACTGATGTCATGTGTCAAATCTCATATGTATGCACTACTCTAGACTATTATTGAGTACTAACACTGACGGTTTTCCTATTACAGTTAAGGTTTGGATTTTAAAACCACTTCAGACCTACACAAACGTCTGTTCTGAGTGCCATTCTTCTGAATTTTCTAGATTAGCAAATATTTTTGAACGTACGGTGAGGGTTTTCTATTAGAGACGCGGATCATGACAACAATCACGCCGACAGCAGCGAGTGTTGAAGAGAAACGGCGCTCATCAGGCTATTTAAGGTTGCTGCGCATGAAATCGACTTGGAAACAGGCTCTGATGTGCTGTCTAGTGGATGCGGCTTTTAATGATCCAGAATTACATAAGCTACGCAAGTGAGCATGTGAACAATGTAGTGGGGAATGAATTTAAAGGGGCGGTTTGTATCATTTACAGCACTCTGCTGTCGGCAAGACGAATCACAACTGCAGCGAAGCCTCCATTCTCCCTACACGTGCTCCGTGAGAGAGAGATTAAACTTTTGCAAGGTGTGTTTGAAATGATCGTATCATGACAGGTATATGTATACATGTTTACACATTATTACAGGTATAAACATTTTTACAAACAGCACCTTAACTGGACAGTATCTTTTTTTTTTTTTTTTTTGGAGTGTCCATACTTTGGACAAATCTAAAAGGTACTTATGTATTTTATGTTTAAAATCAATGACACAGACACCACACACGATATCACACTAACATCATAACCTCACAGCATGATCATACTGCTATTAGTTACAGAAAATAAAAGGCAAAGGTAAAATATCCAGAATTAACAAGCAAAAAAAAAATGTCTTTTAATTTGGACCAAGTGGGTGCAAGGTAATATTTAAAAAAATATATAACCACTGACAGCTGCAGGGGGGTTCAGTGTGTCATTTGTAAAGAAAGGTAGAAAACACAGACAGGTAAGGAATGTGGATGACGATGACCCGACTGAGGGAACGCTGTCACCTGTAGAGGTGTTAAATGGTTTATACACAATGCTCTCCATCACTCACTCACACACACACACACATTCACTGGCAAATTCACTGACCAACATATCACTCAATCCTGAATGAAGAGTGAAGAGAATAACCACAAGTTCACACTAGAGGGCGATAAAACGCATTCAAAAACAAAGTACGTAATTGAAACTGATTATTTTATTCTCTGAAGTCCGATCATGATGTTTTGTCCATCATCCGTCAAATCAGTGCCTGGTCCATGAAAGTGATACAGAAATAAAAGCTGCTTTCTTGGGCGTGGGGAAATCCTAACATATCTTGGATACCAGCATCTGAAAGGCATCAACATGTAGATCTCTTTGGTCTGACTGAAGTTATTTAAAAAAAAAAAAAAAAAAAAAAAATGCCGCAGTAAAGAACAGGTAAAACAGGAGCCGGTGTGTGTGAAGAAGTATCATGTGGTTGACGGTTTGCATCTTGGAGTGTGCACAGAGATACAGATCAAAGCGGCTCACACACTGTGCCACTGCATTTCCTCTGAAGCAGAGGATGAATATGCAACTCAGGAACTGAAAGGCTGCTGTTTCGAGAGGAAGCCAAGTCAAAGAAGAAAAAAAAAATGCATCAGCAAACATCCTTCACTACTTTTGCTTTTGCTAAACCACAACACTTTAATTTCACGTTAATTTCTAATAACTTACGTACAAGCTACATCATCTTCGCCAGACAGAAAGAATACTGTTGCAGCGGTAAGCAGCGCTGAGCAATAAATGACCCAGCTGCACATCTTGCTTCCTTCAGACACGTCATTCTTTCCAGTTAATTAAGTTAAAGAATAAGTTTAAATTAGATGCAGTAATTTATGCACTAAACTATAAAGTATTTACTGCAAAATTATGCATCTATGAACTAGCAGTATCAGTGTGATGATCTCCATTACATTTACTATAAATCTCTATTACATTTACTATAAAGCTTCAGCATAAAGAACTCACCCTACTTAATAACTTTCAACATTTATTCTTATAGTAAATTCTAGTTCCATTTTCTAACCAAAAGATGCCCAAGAAGAAAAAACCTTTACAGTATTGCCAAGTAATGCACCCCCCCCCCCCCAAGTCAATAAACTACCACTAACCCCTAACTCTAAACCCAAAGACCTGACCAGCCAACTCCAATCAGCAAAGCCTGACTCCTAAAACCCCAACCCTTAAATTCTGACCGCTGAAGCCTGACTCCTAAAACCCAAACACCTAAACCTCGACCACACAAGCCCAACCCCGAAACACTCACCATACAAACCTGACCCCAAAACCCTCACCCCTCAAGCCAAACTCCTAAACCCAAGCGCTCATGTCTGATCCCTAAATCCCTATCGTTATAGTCCGACACCTAAAATCCAAACCACTCAAGCCCAACTCAACCTCTAACCCTACAGCCAGACCCCTAAACCCTTTACTCAAGCCCAACACTTTAAAACCTACCATTACACCTCGACCCCTGAAACCCAATAACTCAAGACCGATCCCCAAACCAGACCACTTAGAAGTCAGACCCCTAAACCTAAACCATGAGCAATAAAACCCTGGCTGCTAAACCCTGAACCATAAAGCCCAAGCTCTGAAACCCAGCAGATAAACCCCGCTCAAGTCCAAACCCTAAAGCCAAACCGTTACAGCCTGACCCCTAAATAGCAACTGTTGTATCCCGACCCCTAAACCCTGACCGCTCAAGCCTAGACCTTAACAGTTAAACCCTGACCCTAAACCTCGACCATTCAAGCTCAATTCCTAAACCTTAACCACTAAACCCTACCCCTAAATCCCATCCATTACAGCCAGACCCCTAAACAGCAATGGTTGCAGCCCAACCCTTAAACCCCGACTGCTCAAGCCTGACCCCTAAATTTTACCACTAAACTCTGACCCTTACCCCCAACCACTAAACCCTGACCACTAAACCTCAACCACTAAAGCCTGACCCATAAATCCCAACCACTAATTCCTGCTTCTAGTGGCTCCCTATGTGCCAACCAGGGCGACGACCAATAAATAAATAAATAAATAAATAAGGCATAATACAGGGATACCACAGTTAGTAAGAATACTTAAAAAATTGTGACAGCTCTAATAAACCATGGACACAACTTTATCAGAAACGCTGCTGCTTACGAATAGAATTTATAACAAGTTGTAATAACATCATAATTCCCGCAATAATTAATAGCATTCATAATCAGATAATATCGGTACACAGCTGTAGCCTGCAGATGTTATGCGATTATTATAACAACACCATCAGCACTTCTGAGTTCCTGAAACACACCAACCACAAGTATGTATTTCTGGGTTTGAACTCATGCCAAACGTTCTCTGTCATAACCTCGTCTAACCATTGTGCCCTCGGGTGTGCAACACACACACACACACACACTTTACTTTACCAAGTTGCTACATAGCTTTCTTACACATATGTTGACGAGTGAGAAGATAAACAACCCCACCAGCGTCAAGACCCTGATTAAGAGATTGTGATTTTCTCTTCCTTT
>CM040978.1:26036194-26052196 GCA_022985145.1 Pangasius djambal
TTTTTTTTTTTTTTTTTTTTTTTTTTTTTTTTTTTTTTTTTTTTTTTTTTTTTTTTTTTTTTTTTTTTTTTTTTTTTTTTTTTTTTTTTTTTTGTGAAACATTAGCATGGCGCTAGTTAGCATGGCAAGCAAGTTGTCCATTGCTATTTAAAAAAAAAATGTAAAAAGTTCATTCTTGTTAATGAGAGAATACGTAACGCCTTATGGCTTCAACGCTTTAATAATCGACCACGTGGTCTATGAATTAGAAATGAGTATTAGCGTGGAAAAAAATAGGTGTTTTATTTAACATTTATTAATATTAAACATGTATACTTTTTAGTATTATTATTTTTTGTTTAATCACGCTGGAGATTTAGGCGTAGGCCATACTGGAAGGAAGTTAGCCACTGGCGCTTGGGCATAGTCTTTCTTCCTTTGGCTCGGTCCCGAATTGCACCCTGTCTGTGCACTTCCTAGGGCACTGAATAGCATTATTCCACAAGCTACCTAGTGCCCTTGGTTTGGAGAGTGTTGAGTGGGATTTGGGATTCATCCTGTGCTTCCCTTTTCCCCTCTTCTCTTTACAGGAACATGCCTGTGTCTGCAAAGATGGCGTGCCTTTTACATTTACCCAAGCTTTCCAGTCATTACAGATTTAAATGCTTTTATTAAGCTGAAATGAAGTCTCTAACTGATTAACATGGTTTTTTTTAAAACATTTTTTGACATTAGAGTAAAAGGCCTGTCTTTAGGTATTCCTTGTGCCAGGAAATAACTTCTAGTGTTTTTTTTTTTTTCTTTTCTTTTTTCTTTTAAATAAAACACATACACACCCTGCTATGTAAATCTTGGGCGCATTAGGCGAGTCGGTGCAATCGTATTTATTTTACTTTAAAAAAAAAAAAAAAACAAAGAAATGGAGATTATTCTTGAACTTTACACCCACAAATCCCTAACACATTACATTGTGTAACATTATCTTGACATCTTTTTTTTTGCTAGTTTTATTAAAATTGCAATCAAAATGCCATTGACATTTTTTGTGCTTCTTGAGTTTTACATTACTCATTCCATTTAAGTGACCCTTGAGTCTTATTCTAATAGCATAATGTTTAACAAGGAAAGAAAGAGAAGCAGACTCCCTGACTATGCCTTACAGACCTTCCTTGGAAAACCACGCCCTGTGTTAAGAAATAATCAATATCCTTAACCGAACATCTTCCTATGTGTTATTCCCTGTCACAGGCCGATGAAATCGATGTCATGGTCGGCAAGGACCGGGAGGCCTTCTTTACCAACGGGCTGACCCTAGGGAAAAAGAAGTGCTCTGTGATCAGAGACAGCCTGCCGCTCGATGGTGACTGGACTATGGACATCAGGACGAAGAGTCAAGGTGGAGAGCCGACGTACAACGTTTCCGTAGGCAGAGCTGGCAAAGGTAAAATTGTTTTGGGTATTTGCAAATGACCCGCACATTTACATATGGGAAAGAAAATGTAACTTGACCAACGAAAGCGAACAACCTCAGAGAGGGTTTGTACAGTTGTGTAAGACTGAAGCACAGCTTCTGATTTGCTCATTTTCAGGTAATTGGCAGGCATTCTCTGAGGATGTTCATTCTGGGGTGGTTTGTTTTTTTTGCTCATTGATTTGAATGTTAGAGCAAGAGGATGGACTGATACATGTTGCCTGCAATGCAGTAAATGATTGTATGCCTGTTTATAAATGGATATGGGACAAAGTAATCAACTTCTGTGCACAAGCATGCCATTTAGATTACAAGAAATAAAAAGGTAATGAAAAGAATCAGACAATATTACCATGTTATCCGGACTTTAAGAAGATTTGTCCTCCTCTACAAAGTTCCAGTTCAAATAATGTTGCCTTTAAACCTTTGCTAATTATAATGCTTGTACTTGTTGCTCTGACAGTGTTTACAATATTCCTATATCCCACAGAATAAATGAACACTAAGATAATGTTGGTCATTTGTTAATCCCATCACTGTGTTAACAGAATTTGGCACTGGAATAGCTGGAACAATTAAAAGCTGCTTATAAACCGAACAAGGAGATTTTAGCATTAAAATTGAAGCATTGCTATTTAAGGTCAGTAAACATGGATGTACGGATACTACTCTGAGTTATAACAGTGCTGCTGTATAGCAACTGTAATGGGACAAAAACTAAACAAGAACGGCTTATCGTCCGGATAATATGATCTAAATTTTTATTTACCTTGCTTTTCTGACTTGCCTTAGTGTGCATAACTGTGTACAGTCTGCCTTTGTGGTCCTTGTTCTGGTAGTGTTACTAAAAGGTATTTTTCACAAAAAAAAGGGCTGAAAAGCTCTTCTCTTCCCTTCCCTGTTTCCCTCTCTGAGCTTCCCCCTTCCTTCTTAACCACCTGAATAACTGGATGCCACTGCTGAGCATGTACAGGCTGCTTTCTTTTCTGAAACCGGTTTAAAATTGGCACCTTTTCATTATTTAGAGAATGAATACGTAGAGTGAAAGTAGTGAACAAGTGTTTTTTTTTTAGTCCTTCACAGCCATCTGCTCTCGTTATCAGTGTCCATAACTCAGCATGTCATTGCTTCGTTTGCACTTGTCTCATGGTGCAGTTTACTGTAAATGACTAACAGCCCTCGCCCTTCTCCATACAGATTAAACGAATAAATAAGCTTGGTTTACGTAGTGCCTTTGTCAAACTCAAGGTCATGTCACAAATGGCTGCCTTGCAATGTACAGAATGTTGACTTAGGCATTTATTTATTTATTTTCCCCCCAATGCCATCATAATTTTTAGTGTTTGTAACACTGACCCACTTTATTTATGACCTCTGTAACGAGTGGATGATCGGATATGCTATCAGCCAGTACATGTATTGTGCATCACAGAATGTCTTCAAACATCAAAGAATTTTATTTATTTTTTTGTGCTGTATCGCCCAACTGTAATTTAGGGATCACTTTGGTCATTGGCTGAGGTGCCATAAATAGTCCATACAGTCAGTTAGTGATATCCTCTTCCCTAGAATAGTCCTTATCAGTTGGTTTAGGAAGCCACATGCAACGTAGACTAGACTTAGACTGGCTGGAATCAAATTCTCAACTCGGACTTATCCATAAAAGGAGGTATAAATGGGATTAGCAGTCCTTCACCTAATGCCAGTTCAGCTAGATGCCTTAACAAGAAGACTAGAAGCAAACTTTTCTAAACTGCCTCATGGGTATCGTGCTTTTGCCTTTGAAATTCGACTAATGTTAAACCTGGCAACATAATGAACGTTAATAATTAACAGTTCCTGATGGTGGGATGAATTCAGGAATTCCCCTTCCTGCATCCTCTGTCCTGTGCTTTAAATAAACCTCTATGGTGTGTGATCAGGTTTCAAACTATTCAAATACTCACAGAGGTTGATTCACTTTTCCATTTCTGGTTTTGCTTGTTTGTAATCATATGCATGAGCATGCAAGCACTTTGGGCTACAGCTGCAATTTATTCTTTTCATTTTCTTCTTTTTTTTTTTTTCTCTAACCAGCAGCACTTCTCAACTCTTTTTTCCTTTGTTTCTATTTCTTCTCTTTCAGTCTTGGTTCTTGTAATGGGCAAAGAAGGGGTCCATGGAGGCGGATTGAATAAGAAGGCATACTCGATGGCAAAATACTTGAGGGATTCGGGGTTCTAACGTAATTAATGCTCGCTTAGTTTCAATTTTGAGGGACAGAAAGAAGAGAGGGTTTGCTGTTTAAGCTTTCTCCTTCACAGTTAAAATGTCTTTAATGAGAAGAATGGTGGTAAGATCTTATAACGTCCCCGTATTACGGGGGGAAAGACTTTTTCTTTCCTTTCTTTTTGAATTTTTTCATTTGTCATCTATTTTTTTTTTCTTTCTCCCCCTCTCCCCCCCCTTTATGTACCCCCAGTATTGGTTTTAGTCATGGGAAAGGAAGGTACCCACGGAGGACAGCTCAACAAGAAAGCATTTTCCATGGCTGATTACCTGAGGAGAGCTGGATACTGAAGCAGCCCCCTTTCCATCCATCCACACAGCAGCTCACTGTAACATCCCATCATCCCTTTCTCCCTCCTTGGTTTTTCTTTTTTTACCTCCTTCACAGCACTACAGATACTTAGTGGATGCATTGTTGTCTCTCCAGCCCCTTAATTCTGTTTTTTTTTTTTTTTTTTAATATACTCTTCCTTCTATTTAGCATACCTATCCCATTCCCATTTCCCTCATCTTTATAGTGCCACAAAACAAGCATGTTCATTTTATGAAGGCTTAAAACAAAAACACAGTACTGTACATAAAGCATTTAAGACAATTGGGCTTTTCAGATTTGCATAAACGAATCGTCACTGTCCAGTTTTCCTGAGGCACTTATCTAGTGGTCCATCGATGCCTCTCGAGTGCTTTGAGCCTTGCTGAGCTGTCGGTCTTCCCTAGCGATTTTTTTTTTCCTTTCCAGCATGGCCAGGAGGGTTTAAAAAGTGCATGCATATCTTTTAGCTCAATATCATCAAATACCTAACTACCATACACTACCAGTGTCCTCCCAAAAAAAAAAAAAAGTAAATAAATTGAACCACACTACATAATTCTTGCCCTTATACTTGTAACCAATTTTATTCAAAATACAACATCCAATGCTTTTACTGTTGTATCTGGATGTGGTGTTGTCAGTCTTCGATGTAATGTTGGAAATTTTTTTTTTTTTTTTTTTTTTTTTTCCTCTCTTCTGAACGTGATGGCAGATCAGCATAAACAAAGTCTAAAACAAAAATCGCTTCTGGACTCTAAGGACATTCCACCGCTAATATAGCCACTTAGCAACTTATTTACCAGCTAGTGATTTTGATTTATTGTAATTTTTTTAAAGCACTACCCTTCCGATATAACTCTGGTTTGGTGTCCATTCATGTTATGGATATATATATATTTTTTTTTTTCTCCAGTAGGACCAATTTTTTTTCTGCATTTTGGAGGATTAACAGATTACTGAAGGATCGACTGCTAGCTTCATCTGTTTGTAGAACACGAAATTGAACATTTCAAATACACAGTATAACACTAACCTCTTGACTTCACTAGTAATGGTATCCATGACTTGGGGATGGGTTACAAAGCTCTAATGGTAACTACCTGACTATTTTTATTTTTTTCTTTCTCACAATGAATGTCTTGAATAGATGAAATGGCAGTCTTATTGTTGACTTTAAATCCTTTAACCCCCATTTTGTCTGTTAATCCTGTTCAGTTTTCAAACATCAAGTCATTTGTGCTTTATTCAACTGCGATGTATCAACTTGTCATAGCACGGTACAAATATTTCATTAAATAGGCAAAAAAAAAAAAAAAAAAACACACACACTGAAGTAACTGTGTACACTAAATTTTCTGGGTTATGGTGGTATTAGTTAAAGAAGAAAAAGACCACTAGTCAGTTGTATTGTTAACTTTAATAATAAAAAAAAGCAGTGTATCCTGTGCCATAATGTAGATCTGATCTGTTGCTACTGTGAGATGGATTTTAAAACCGCTGCCTTGTTAGGAGTCGATTCTCGAATGGCACCTTCTTTGGGATATCTGACATTAAAAATTTCAAACTCTCCAGGGCTTGTGGAATATGTACAGATTAAAGTGAAACATGTCAACAAATCATGTTCATTTCTCTCCTTTCTTTTGTTGCACCCGATTTATGATTATGAAATCCTGACCAGCTGATATCTATACAACCCGATTTTGCGTGGAAAAATGCCATGAATTAACCACCTTGTTTACAGACAGATCAAATAAATCTATTCCAACCAGAAAGAAATGCATTTTTTTCCTTTCTTTGTTCCTGAGTGGTGTGTGAGGTTAAATATCAATTTTCCACCTTTCAAACATGGATGTATTAAAAAGAATTTATCTGTAGCTGTTGTCCGATAGGTTTTTTTTTTTTTTTTTTTTTTTTTAATCCTAAATGTAATTCAGCAGCTTCTCGTTCATTTCTAGCTACAGTTGATTATAAGTTGGAACAGTACTCTTTGCACATATCTACATGATGCAAAGTGTGCTGAAAATTATTGTTTAATCATTTTTCTGCCATGTGACAGGAAGTTTGCAACCTTTTTGTTTATAGGACAAGTATGTGTGAAAACTATAACGTACGCTGGATAAGCAGTGCAAACAGATTTGCATTTGCTGATGATAAAATGTTGATTAGCAGATATTCAGGCTGAATTTTCATTTCGCACATCCTTTATTTTGGAATTAGATGGGTAAAATGTCAAAGTACCCATTTTTTAAAAAAATGGCAAGCCAGCCTTGGTTGGATTCATTTCCGAGTTGAGTCAAGTGGAGTTTGTCATTTCAACCATATACAGCCAGTTAGTATATAGTGAAACAAAACAATGTTAATCCAGGACCAAGGTGCAACATAAGACAAACACAGAACTACAAGGAACTACATAAAGTGCACAAGTGCAAACATGTGCAGACAGCACAAGACGGTACAATGACTACTGGGATAGACAACGGGCACAGTAAGTTCCAGTGCAGCGCCGACCAGTACACAGTTCTATTAGAAAGTGAATCCAGTGACAAGAGTACAATATAAGTTGCTGAAATACTGTAAACATAAGTAGCAGTCTATGTACAGTATAATAAATATTGAAGCAGCATCATGTAATGTGCAAAAAATTGCAAAGAGGATTGAGGATGCACAGTTGTATGTGTATTTTCTTTCAGTCTATTTACTGAGTATTGAGGAGTCTGATGGCATGGGGGAAGAAACTGTTGCACAGTCTGGTCGTAAGGGCCCGAATGCTTCGGTACTGTTTGCCAGACAGCAGGAGGGTGAAGAGTGTGTGTGATGATTTCTTCTCAGCTGTCCTCGCTATCTGCTGAAGGGTCTTGCGATCCGAGACGGTGCAATTCCCAAATCAGGCAGTGATGCAGCTGCACAGGATGCTCTCGATAGTCCCTCTGTAGAACATGGTGGTGATGGGGGGTGGGAGATGTGCTTTCCTCAGTCTTCTCAGAAAGTACAGGCGCAGCTGGGCTTTCTTTGCTATGTAGCTGTTGTTGAGTGACCAGGTGAGGTTCTCTGCCAGCTGATCAAGAAATTTGGTGCTCTTGACGATCTCAAGGGAGGAGCTACCGATGTTCAGAAGAGCACAGAATGACCAATCTCCATTGAAGTCAACAACCATCTCTTTTGTTTTGTCCACATTTAGAGACAGGTTGTTGGCTCTGCACCAGTCCGTTCAGCCGGTTCAGCTTACCAATCAGGTGCTGCGTCATCTGTTGAGAGGTTGGGACGGTAAGCGAATTGCAGGGGGTCCAGTGAGGGGGCAGCAGGGTCTTGATGTGCCTCATGACGAGCCTCTTGAAGCACTTCTTGATGATGGGTGTAAGTTCAACGGGACAGTATTCGTTGAGGCAGGACACTGAGGACTTCTTTGGCGTGGGGCTGATGGTGGTGGCCTTGAAGCACATCAGAACGACGGCGCTGTTCAGGGAGGTGTTGATGTCCGTGAAAACATCTGCCAGCTGGTCTGCACATCCTCGGAGCACTCTGCCAGGAATGTTTTCTGGTCCAGCAGCCTTCCGCGGGTTGAATCTGTGTAGAGTATTCCTCACATCGGCCGTGGTTAGACACAGCACCTGGTCATTGGGAGGAGGGGTGGTCTTCCTCGCCGTCACATTGTGCTGCGCCTCAAACCGAGCGTAGAAGTTGTTCGGCGCAACTGGGAGGGAGGCATCACTGTCACAGGCAGGTGATGTGCTGTGGTTGGTGATGGCCTGGATGCCCTGCCACATGTGCCGCGTGTCTCTGCTGGCCTTGAAGTGGCTGTGGATTCTCTGTGTGCGCATGCACTTTGCCTCTGATGGCCCAGGACAGTTTGGCCCTTGCTGTTCTTAGGGCCACCTTGTCACCTGCTCTGAAGGCGGAGTCTCTGGTCCTCAGTAGTGCACGCACCTCTGCAGTCATCCATGGCTTCTGGTTGGAGCGTATGGTGGCGATCTTGGAGACAGTGATGTCATCAATGCACTTGCTGATATAGCTGGTCACGGATGTTGCATATTCCTCCAAGTTGGTGAAGTTCCAGTTACTTCAAATGGGTTCATTGAAAGTTGAAAGACTTTTTATAATACAAACTATGGTTGCTAGGTCTTAGTAGCTAAGTAGCTTGAGCCTATTTATGAAATATGCTTGTTAGAGAGTTGTGCAGTATGCAGCATTGAATGAGCTCCTAAACTGGAAATTTACTTCCTGTTTTGAAAATGTTTAAAATAAATTTGAACTAACGGTTCTTATGCTATAATACCTGCTGAATGGGATAAGAATGGTGCCTGATTATGTAGCCTCTGTAGCACAGGATAAGTATAAATCAGTGATGGAGGTGTCTTGAAAATGTATGTATGGCAAAAGATCCAAACATTACACACACACTTATTTTGACCATTGCCAGCACTTCCTGTAGGGGGTGTGGCCATGCAGTGTATGCAGGTTATACCTGTGCTAGGAGCTCAATAACATACCTAAGTGACATCTTTATTTTATA
This sequence comes from Pangasius djambal, assembly GCA_022985145.1. Classification (NCBI taxonomy): domain Eukaryota; kingdom Metazoa; phylum Chordata; class Actinopteri; order Siluriformes; family Pangasiidae; genus Pangasius; species Pangasius djambal. The sequence continues at coordinate 26,044,736 of CM040978.1, forward strand.
GTTCTAAATTTTCAACTTGATTTGGATTATTTTTACTACTCCTTTTATCAAAGGTAAACTTTGGCATAAACTTTGCACTAAAAATTACTGATGTGATGGATTTAAATGGGAATTCAATCCCCGAGATAGGATTTGTATGGGGCTAAATTCCAGAGATCGGTAATGATTGACCACCTCCCCATGTAAAACAAATCCATTCCAAATAGGGCTTTAGAGTCCATGTGAAGCATAGTAAAGCTGGATTTGGGGAATAAAACAGGCTGACATGAGAACTGTTAGCAGTTTTGACAGGTTTGACACAGTCTTTAGTAAGTTTAGGCACATTTGTTTTCTCTTACAATTTCTACTTTCTTCTATTGGTTTAAACATCCCTTATGTGAGCACCTCAGCAAATCAGCGCCTGTATCGTAAAACCAGATTTTCCAGAAGGATCTCAGCCCTCGTCCAGAAGAGAAGCAAGATGGTAAACAAAAACCTACATTACTTACATTACACGATGCTTTGTGTTAGATTTCGTTTCTTCCTGCAGTGCCTAAAGATAGAAAATGCTTCAAATGAACTGCTGCGTAACAGAGTAACAGTAATTCTACGCATACAACGTGGACCATCAAGGTAGGTTTAACGTTTGCAAATATATTCTGAATTCAGCAAAATGTCTGCCTTAAAAATGCTTAATGGTTTGAAATGAATCAGTTACATATGTTAAACACTGACATTGCACATGCGTATTATGAACACATTGATTACTTTCGTTCTGCTTTGATGATCCTATAATCCTCTTCGCCACATGAGTTTCCTGAGTGTTTGAATAGCATTGTACAGAATATTTTATTAGTAATCTGATATACAGTCATGACAGTATTGTAAATGACAATTTCATGTTTTACAGTTTGCAAATGAATAAACTTTGTGCTAGATAGTGCTTTTATGGATGTTTATTAACACTATTTACATTTTGCTTTAAATGTAAATGTTTGAGTGTTGGTTAGCTGATGAACCAGCTTTTCCAGTTTTCCCCACCAGCACTTTTCCCTTGCAGGTGCAAGCAATGTATGGTTTGGTTGTTTAGATTAATACAAATAATATACAATATTTTTCATATGTTCTATGATGTGTAGAGATATTTAGAAATCATAATTTACAATTTTACCTTATTGTTGCTTAGTATATTTATTAAGATCTATTTTCATAAAAATATGTAATATATTCAGTATATGGTAGGAATTGTCTTTTTTGTGCAGTGTGGTATTTTTGATAATTGATATTTTGAGCTGAATGTGTCATTGAATAATAAGGATTAAATGTACACTACATGGCCGAAAGTATGTGGATACCACATACTGACCATCAAACCTTTATGTGCAAATTGGATATCCCATTCTAAAACCATAGGCCATATTGTGTTGCACCCCCTTACTGCTATCAGTCTTCATGCTTCTGGGAAGGCTTTATACAAGACTATAGAGTGTATCTGTGGGCATTTGTGAAGTCAGGTATTGGTGTTGGAGGAGAAGGCCCAGCTGACAATCAATGTTTTGTTTTATCCCAAAGGTGTTCAGAGGGGTTGAGGTCAGGGCTCTGTGCAGGCCACTAGAGTTGGAGTTCCTCCAAAATAAACTTGTCAAACCATGTCTTTATGGACCTTGCTTTGTGCATGGGGCACAGTCATGCAGGAACAGGAAGGGATTCTCGCCAGACTGTCGAACCCAAAGTTGGAAACGTATAATTGTCTAAAATGTTTTTGTATGCTATAACATTAACATTACACTTCACTGGAGTTGAGGGACCCAAACCCTGAAAAACAGCCCCAGATCATTATCCCCAAACTTTACTGCTGGTACTATGCATTCCACCGGGTAGTGTTCTCCTGTCATCCCTCAAACCCAGGTTCGTCCATCAGACTGCCAGATAGTGAAGCGTGATTCATCACTGCAAAGAACAGTGTCGGTGCTTTACACTACTCCAGCTGACGCATGGCATTGCGCATAGTGATCTCAGGCTTGTGTGTAGCTATGTGGCCATTGAAAGAAATTTCATGAAGCTCCGGACGCAGAGTTCTTCTACTGATGTTGCTTCAAGAAGCAGTTTGGAGCTCTGTAGTGAGTGATGCAACAGAGGATAAGCAATTTTTTGAGTTATGCACTTCAGCAGTTGGTGGCCCTGCTCTGTGAGTTGGCATGGTCTACTGCTTTGTGCCGCTTCTATTGCACAATAATGGCAATAGAACATTTGATTGGGGGAGATCTAGCAGGGCGGACATTTCATGAAATTACTTGTGGCAAAAGTTCACATGAATATAGATAACATTATTGGCAATGTGCACATTTTGGATTTCAGGATCCATTTGAAACTTGGAAGGAGCACCAATATTATTTAGATTTTTTTTTCATGGGGTCTGAATTTCTTTGATTTTGATGTTCACACACTTGATTCGGTTATTGTTAATTGTCATTTTTTCACTGACACTCGTTGCAAACACATGGCCGCAGTTTCCTTCCTATGAGCCACTGGAAAAGCTGAAATGGAAGTTCATGAGTAATGAGACACTTCCTCGCTTTATACCCTTTGGTTTTGGCAGACCTTTTGATTTCATTATTCGTAATGGTATGTTTAAACATCTAACACACTGGACACACAGGAAACATCACACCTGTGTTTTGGCCTTTACAAAACCCTGGACCCTTTTCTGAAAAAGAAGAAGAAGAAGAAGAAGAAAAAAGTGTAGTCCTTCTCCAGCTTCAATCCAAAACATCAAAGCTAGGTAAAAAAAAAATTTTTTTTTATTTTATATAATCACATCCTTAGCCTGCATTGCAAGCTAAAAGCCCTTAAAAGTGGCAAGGTTTCCCAAATTTGTTTCTGAAGTCAATGTCTTCCAAAGAGATTTATGCAAGTCTAATAAAAATATTGGACTGGCTCATGACTAACTTTTGATGTCTGCCCAAAAGGTTGGATTTATCTGGAATTATATCCCACATTTTAAAACTGGTAGAAGTTCTTGCTATCAACATCCATATGCAGAGATTGTTTGCATGTAGTGCAAATCAGTATCTTCATTTCAGAGATCCCTTTCTGCAAGAGTTTGAGAATCTCTGATATAGAATGTATTCCTGCCTCATGCCCAAGGTTGCTGGGATGGGCTTCGGAATCACTGAGACCCTGACCAGGATAAAGTGCTTACTGAAGATAAATGAAAGAGATTTTTCCCCATAAAATTTTATTGTGCTATGGTAAACTTGTAATATCCAAAGAGATAGCAATAAGTGGCACTAGTGGCTCAGAGTTTAAGGCTTTGGGTTACTGATTGAAATGTCATGAGTCAGTAGCTGATACTGTTTGAATCTTGATCAAGGCCCTTAATCCCTCAACTGCTCAGGAGTATCCTAACTCAGTTGTAATTTGCTTTAGATAGAAGTGTCAGCCAAGTGCAGTAGGTACCATAAGTCCTTTTGGTAACGTTTACCTTAATGCCACTCCTAGGGAACTTTCCATGGTCAAACACTTAAGAGATTCAGGTGCTTTCCTAATTAGGTTATTGTTATAATTAGTCTGTGTTATTATAGCTTGACACTGGTAAACTGGACTCACTATCTCTCTAAATTTAAATAATTTTGCATGAGGAATAGCCTTTGCATGCAAAGTCATCTGCAGAAATAAGAGTGATATGTAGTAATCTGGAAAAATTATGGATAGCAATATTGCTCTACTGTTTTTAGATTTAATCCTAATGTGTGAAAAATACCATTTTATAATAATTCTAGCGTTCAGGAGCTTGGCCTTGTATGTAACATAAAGATTTTGTTTCTCACTTGACCATAACTTGGCATACAAAAAGAAGAGTCTCTGTTTGATGGCCATTTTTATTACACTAAAATGGTACAGATCAGCCTACAAGTACAATAATTTGAAATAGGTTTTGCTCTTGTTTGCAGGTCAGCAGTGCTAACCATATGAGCTCAATAGTTCCAGAAACCTCAAACCAACCTTTTGTGCCCATGGGAAACCAAATTTTCACTACATGAATGTAGTGTAGGTCACATTTAAAGGATGAACTCAAAAGTGTTTGATTTTCCCTGGGCACCTCGGAAGCAGAGCTACTGGTTCAGCACCTAGTACCCCATTTGGTTGAGGATCAACCACTGTCCTTTTGACGATTGGTGCTTTCTCTGCTGATTCAGACTCTGCAGATAAGAGGCCGGTGGCGTCGGGGTCATGCAGGGATGTGAGTTTGTGGTGTTTGAAGCCGTGGGTGGTGGATGGGGATCCTGGCCCAGCTGGGGGAGCAGGAAGTGTAGCGTTGTCCTATTGAAAGAAAAGGGAAGGTTAGATTCAGTTTAGTTTGTGCTCCAAAAATAGGGGGTATTCAAGTAAAATAGTTATTTTACATTCTTTAAATAAATTGAACAATTTAAAGTGAACATTCAAATAATGTGTTAGTGCTTAGTTACTGGTGGGAAGATTTCGCAGTCAACTTGCAGATCAAGTCCATGGCTTTCAGCATGACAGAACCCGTGGCGCTAAGGAAAAAGTAAATAAGGTCACCATGATTTAGCTGCATTACAGTTGAAAGTGGTTTAATTTATTTTTATGTTTCTGTGTTGAGTTGCACACTTACAGCAACCACAGGGTCCAGAGGGACACAGATATCATTGTCCACAGTTGTGCAGTTGGTTTCGATAATGGCATATTCCGCTCTTAAACGGGGCCTAATTCCCACTACCTGCAAAAACAACATTCTAAATTCCCATTAAATCAAAATTGTTGAGCATGAGGACTCAGGACATTTCCCCTCCCTACCAGCAGAGATCAATCTTAAAAGAGGAGTACCAGCAAGACCTGGGCCATTCACTTCCAGGTTGATTTCACTGTGCAGTCTTGCCAGTTCCAGCATTTGTGCAAGTTCCCTTCATATGACTTGAACCTTTGCTCTGTTCATTAGACCTGTTTTTGGATTGCCCTTTGGCCTTTTTATGCATGCCTTATCGTTTTGTTGATATTTAGATTGTGTTTTTTCACTTTTTGTTGCAATCTTTGTGGGAATGTATCATCATTCAACTTCTGAGTCTCCATTATTACACTGAGATTTTAGACTTGACTTTGGCTTGTTGTCTTGGCATTTACTTAAAACCTCTGACACTTAAACCAAAACACCACTTATCCAAGGACCTCATCAGTTCTACCCTTGCTGTATTCAGGATCACAGTGTTACCTGAGATGACAGCCGCCCAATGTCGAGAAGAGCAAAAGCAGCGTTCAGGGTGTGGTTTTTGTTGAAGTGCACCAGTGAGTCTTGAACCAGCTGATTGCCGTCAGTGTCGTTCAGTGGCTGCAGAAAAGCGCATCCTGCACAAAGGCCAACTGTTTCTGCTCTCCCCCAAAACAACAAAAAATGGATTACAATTAAAAAAAATAAAAATAAAAAATGTATGTATGTATGTGTGTGTATATATGTATGTGTGTGTATATATGTATGTGTGTGTATATATGTATGTATATATTGGACAAAACCCCGACATCTACATCCTCTTAAAACTAAGCCATCATTTAATGCAACCTGTTAATGAAAAGTGAATAAACATTGATATTTGACCTAATTCTGTTTTGCACTTAAATGCCACGACAGAAAACTGCCCGCCAGCTTCAGAGAGAGCTACATCACAGTCTGCTTCAACTGCCTAAAGGGCAGAGAGAGAGAACAAATACAGAACAAAGAAGGACAAGTCATACTTTTTCTCTGTTTATAGTTGCATTTAATGTTCTGGAATGCCCATGATACAAATTCTTGTTCTCGCTTATGTTATAGCAGCTATAGACAGTCATTCACTCACCAGCAAATTACCTTTCTCTTGAAGTTACGCCCCCCCCCAAAAAAAAAAACACCAGAGAGAAATCACAGTATAATCTCTTCTGTCCTGAAGACTTTCCCATGTCCACTTTTCCATTGACCCTTCCATAAATGTTAAATTGTTTTTCTTTGTTAAATATCAACACAGTTTTAATCTTGTTGTTATGCTTAGATTACGTTGAGCAGTAAGTCCCTTTGAATGAGCTGTTACTATAGAAATAATAATGTATTAGAATGAGCGCATTAATATAAACTTGTGATTTGCAGTTGCACTATTGTAAGAGCCGCTGTTAGAAAAAATTAATCAACACCTTCTGACCAATCAGAATACAGAATTCAACAGCGCTATTGTCTATTTGGCAGTTTGCTCATTAGAACTCAGCTAAACCCTAACAGTTAAACAAATATGACCTCTAGCTCTGTCACATGACATTTGTAAACTGACATGCTGAAAATTTTCACCACCAAAACTGACATATGTACACTTTTCATTATGGAAAATACATACACAATCCCTAAGAATAAAACTAGATTTGGGACATTTCATAAAATGGAAGCCATTACAGTGAGCACACTAACTAGCCTAACTGGTTACATTAAGAAGAGTTCATGTTGCAATAAAAGGATACTTGTTGGGTTACCGTTTCGATCTTGGCTCTAATATCGCACTGAGGCACTGGTTTTGGGTCGTAGACATGGCACTTAGTCTCGAGGAACTCCAGCTCCAAGAGATACGTATGTGTTCCATCAACCTACAACAAAGCAAAAATTTATTTTAGTCATGCCAAAACCCGGTGCTTTAATTTGCAGCTGGATTAAACGACTCATCACCCCCTCATTGTACTGTTTCCTCTCTTCAGAACTGATACACTTCAGAACAATGCTGTTATTAAGACTAGCTTATCAACTTCCTGTCAGCATTTCCTCTTGGTTTAAATCCTTGAATCTTTAAGGCCATCACTTTTACTTTATCATTTTTAATCAAGTTAGATGACCACCAGTCAAGCATAATGGACAGTTTTTGTGTTCAAAATGACATTGAATGACAAATGAAAATTGAATATAGTTTTGTTAAGACAGGTGATGTAAATATTTCATTTTAATTAGCTAGCTAATTAGCATGTTCACCCAGGACATCGACTTTTTCCTAGTTCAGTGGATGCTTTTTTAAATATCGTCAGATAAACAGAAATATTGATTAGGCTAAGCTTACAAAGATTAAAGGACATTGGTATCTACTTTGTTTCATTTTATATACAGTCAGGTCCATAAATATTGGGACATGACACAATTCTAACATTTTTGGCTCTATACACCACCACAATGGATTTCAAATGAAACGAACAAGATGTGCTTTAACTGCAGACTGTCAGCTTTAATTTGAGGGTATTTCCAAATCAGGTGAACGGTGTAGGAATTACAACAGTTTGCATATGTGCCTCCCCCTTGTTAAGGGACCAAAAGTAATGGGACAGAATAATATTCATAAATCAAACTTTCACTTTTTTAATACTTGGTTGCAAATCCTTTGCAGTCAATTACATCATCAATAAATACAAGAGAACCAGTTCCATTGGCAGCCATACATGCCCACTACCACCATGCTTCACTGATAT
>CM040978.1:26052296-26086389 GCA_022985145.1 Pangasius djambal
TTTGAAGGGAAAGAAGTGGACTGTTATGCAATGGCCAAGTCAATCACCTGACCTGAATCCGATTGAGCATGCATTTCACTTGCTGAAGACAAAACTGAAGGGAAAATGCCCCAAGAACAAGCAGGAACTGAAGACAGTTGCAGTAGAGGCCTGGCAAAGCATCACCAGGGATGAAACCCAGCGTCTGGTGATGTCTGTGTTCCAGACTTCAGGCTGTAATTGACTGCAAAGGATTTGCAACCAAGTATTAAAAAAGTGAAAGTTTGATTTATGATTATTATTCTGTCCCATTACTTTTGGTCCCTTAACAAGTGGGAGGCACATATGCGCAAACTGTTGTAATTCCTACACCGTTCACCTGATTTGGATGTAAATACCCTCAAATTAAAGCTGACAGTGCAGTTAAAGCACATCTTGTTCGTTTCATTTGAAATCCATTGTGGTGGTGTATAGAGCCCAAAATGTTAGAATTGTTTCATGTCCCAATGTTTATGGACCTGACTGTGTATGTGTATATATGTGTGTGTGTATATATATATATATATATCATTCATTCATCTTCAGTAAGCACTCTATCCTGGGAATACCGGGCATGAGGCAGGAATATATGCCATGTATGCCATTTTATATTAATTAATAATAAATACAGCTCTTAATAATAAAGAGCCCTTTGCTCCATATGGCCACCCCATGTGACATTCCATGATTCCATGATACAACAGTTAGTTCTGGCTGTGATTACCGAAGGCCATGCTGATACATTAACTACAGTAGCACTCTTCATTGTGTGAGATTGCTTAATTAAATAATGGTGAAATATTTTAAAAGTTGTGAATTTTATTATTATTATAAGACTAGTAATAAGAAAAAAATACTATATTTCCCAGGGGGAATGTTTGTTTATGCAATGTTTCAATTTTTTCAATTTTATAGGTTTGTTTGGGCGAGTTTTAAACAGCATAAGTTTTTGTTTTCTTTATCCAAGAAGCCAATTTTGTAATTATGTTCTTGCGAATAAGGGTTTTCTTGAATTTAAAAAAAAAAACATTAACAGAACAAGAAAATTAAAGGAACATATTTTTAAGCAATAAAAAACTGATGTACTGGGTCACTTTTTTAAATTTATTTATTATATATATATATATATATATATATAATCATCAAGAGGGTGTTGGTAATGGAGGATGATATAGCTGAGAAAATAAGCAGAATTCTACAATTGCTGCAATTTATGAATATTGTAATCCCCAATGTGCATCTCTCATTATTAAATTAGTAACTTCATTATTGAGGTCCCTATATTTGTATTGTACTTCTGATTGGAAGTGTTTATGTCCCAGGACAGTCAAGCTGCCATTGTTGGGCCCTTAAACGAGATTCATAACTCTCAACTGTCATGTCTTAAATTTGAGAAATATATTATGTAATATAAATAATTGTTCTTTACAACCAGTGCTCTAATTCCTCACCATACTCATCAACTCTTTACCTTATTAATGACCTTGATGTCCTCAATTTGGTTCAGGGTGTATTTGTAGCCATGCGTGTGCTGCGCGTTGATGAAATCCAGAGCCACCTGAGCAGCAGCTTCAGCCTCTGGAGAATCGCAGAGTGGCAGAGTGAAGTTGTGCACCACCGGTTTACATGAACTGCACGCGACAAGCCCCAAAAGGGCGACGACAACCCCGAGATTCATCATGATGAGTAAGTGAAAAGGCTGGCTCAATCGCCTGACTGATTGGTCATATATACTCCACAGTTGACCCTTCATCACACGGGAGGGGTATAAAACACACATTTCTGACCAATGTCATGGAAGTGTGTGAGAACAAACTGACAGGAAGCGACTTATTTGTAAAAGTCCATTCACCTGACATGCACTTGCTGGATCTCTGAAGGTGGCACAATAGTGGGGAAAGAAAACTTTGTGTTTGCATTAACTATGATAAAAACTAATTATAACCTTGTATATAGTGCATTATAAGCATTATTATAGGCCTTACAGTACATTTTGTGCACTACTATAGGTCTTATAGTGCATTATACACATTATTATAGGCATTATAGTGCAATGCCATTTCTTCTATTTCTTATTTTCACTCAAATCTGCCTCCCTGAGTATTGGAAGGGCTTTACAACTGTAATGTGATCAAATCTAAAGAGATTTTCTCTCCTGTAAAGACATGTTCTCTTGTTTAAAAGCATGCTACTGTCCTATGCCCATGCAGAGTAAATAGGATTTTATTATTTACACTAGGGATTCAAGTTCAGGTCTGTGCCTACATGTTTGTCCATTTTAGCCTAGATAACATCCAGGGTCGTGCAGTTCAGTGGCTTTTAACTGTATGGACCCTTTTTACAACCAGATTAATAAATGTGTTTAAAACACGAGAGTACAGTAAAACTCATACAGAAATGAACCTTACTTTCCAATGTCCTGTAGGAAATTTGTGGTAAAGGCATTGTTCCTCTCTGGTCATCCTGTGGAGATGTAATCTATAACCATGCTGCCTTCTATTGTTTATCATTCAGCTTTCAGGTTTAAAACTGGTCATAAATACTGCACTCATGTGCTTTAGGTTTGCCTGTTCTCTCAGAACAGACCTCAACCTGGTAACACTTTACTTATGAAGCCATTCTTCATAAATACTGACTTTTACAGAAATCATGCATTTACAGGAATGTACATGCTACTTTCAGGACAGGACCCCTAAAGAGGGCTCACATAAAGAGCACCTTACAAATAAGACACATCTTTCTAAATTCAGACTTTTTTTTTTTTCTTTTCCATGTGTAATTGTGGGTCAGACCGATAGGGGGAGATGTTGTATGAAACACGATTGCGTCACAGCTCCCTTCATTCAGACCCTTGTGCACTTTGCCTTTTAAGGGAATAGGGACCGGTTTAGAGTCAGCACTTCTCAGAGGCTTTGAGGCCAAAGTAAACACTAATTCAGAGGGAAGGCATACTTGGAATATAAGACCACTGGCCCAGAAATATCTCTGAGGCTAAAGCAGAACTGTATATGGCTCGGGATTTTAAGAAGAAATTTAACTACTGGTATACCATTAACAAATGTATGCTTTATTTATTTAATTTAAAAAAAAAAAATGTTTATAAATAGTAGTCACCAAAAATAGGGTGAGTTTGGGTATATTGAGACAGCAGGTACTATACATTTGGACTTTATTTATTTTGGACAGAATTTATTTTCTGGCCTGATGAGTCAAAGTCAAGATTTTTGTTACTTAAACCCTAGCTGTGAAACTGCTTGAAATATCATGACTTAATTCACATAACATCATATAAGGGGGTGTGGTCAGCATCAGACAGGAAGTTGACTTCAAAAATCTTGACATATGAATTAAGTGTCCCAAATTACCAAACATGTCGTTAAAAATGGGTTTCTGTCATTTTTGTCAAACCAAGAATATGATTTCCTTTGAGCATTTTGAGGATTTAAAAAATCCTCAACAGGACCTAACTTGGATGTTCCAAATGTTAAATATAACTATAAACGAACTATAAAAAACATATGTCATTCATGAATAAATTAATGATTGTAATTGTTGGCAACTGGCTGCAGTATGAGAGGAATAAAATACCTTGTGACTTGCTGTTATCAGTGTTCACAGTGCTAAACTGATAGCTATAAGCTTTCCCTGCTTGTTAGGCACATTAGTCTGGTAGCTCCAGAGAAAAACAAAAGAAAGAATCTTCAGGCACTGAATGTGTCTTATGTGAAATTGTGCACTTTATTTCTGAGATAACTTTTCTTTTTAAACTTCTGTCAGTTACGTATTATATTTTGTATTTATAAAACTTACACATTATCACCATCCATTACAAATAAGAACACTGCTCATACGCCATAAAACGAATTACATAACTATTTTAGATTTCTACTTTCATGCTGGGTTTCTTTAAATACACCCCACCGGCCCATATTTAGAGACCCTGTCTCTCATCCCTCATCACTCACTCCTCTGTTTTGTAATTTACTCATCATTGGCAGCGTTCCACTCGATCTCAGGCTCATCGTCCATGCGCAGGATGAGGTAGGAGAGCAGCTGGAAGATGTTCTGCCACATCAGCAGGAAACCATAGAGGTAGAAATCGCTGATGTCGATCTGGCAGCGCTCGCCAGCGAAGCTGATCTCACACACACACTGGAATTTGTTGATGAGGTTGCGGCAGTATCCGCCGTTCAGGCATGGGCCAGACGCACACTCGTCCAGCTCCAGCTCACACCTATGCATACGTGAGACAGTAGTAGCGAGGATTTCCCCCAGTGTTAAATGTCATGTGGCTTGATTCATTTCTCTAAAAATTTCAGGCCATTTTGACTTAAGGTTTTCATCTTTTGGTCTTGTCTCCACTCCATATCCTGTCATTGGTCTGTTCCTCAATTGTGATTGATTAGGTTGTTTATATATCTATACATTTTGATACAATGATATATAATCCATCCATACATGTATATTAGAGGTGACACTCGATTTCGATTCAATTTTCAAGATATTTTGAACAAGAATTTGATTAAAAAAAAGAATTATGACTGAAGACTCAAAGATGCAAAAAACATTGCATTTTTGTCTGTGTAAAACCAAATAAATCAAAAATTGCTATGAACAGAGGTTTAATACTGTACACAAAATTAATTTTAAGGTTCACCATATCTTAAAAATAAATAAATACATTTATAAATTCTCCCAAAAAATTTGATTGAATTAACTCTTCTGTGTTATCGTGGATATTGTGGTAACTTGATGTTAATCTTTAAAACAGTAAAATAAATGCTTAAAGTTTTACTTTTTGTAAATAAATATAGTATTTGTATATAAAAGATTTCTGTTTATTCATATCCTTAAAATGAGCAGGATTTTTAAAATGCAACACTACTGTTTTGCTGACAGCAAATCATGATACATCATGATACATATCAAGTATCATAGAATTGTAAAACTTCAATAATCATAATATAATGCATAAAAAGTGTCGAATCACATGCAGGCGGGGATCAATCCAAATTTAGAATCGACTCCCTCATCAACTATTCCACTATAAACAGAAGAAAATAAACTATTCCACTATAAACAGAAGAAAAGCTTTACGCAGATACGGTGATGATGCCGATTACAGATTATCAAAACTCATTCAATTCAGGCTGTTATTATTCCAAGCTTACCACTGTCCAGTAAAACCAGGCAGGCAGTCACACTTGTCCTCAAACATGGAGCAGTTTCCACCATTAAAGCAGCTGTAAGTCCACTTGTCATTGCCGCAGATGGACACCGGCAACCTAGGAGACCTAACAAAACAATTCACACATTATACACCATTATATACCAGCAGTTACTGGAAATATGTGTAAAATAATGGTATGATAATCATACAGATTACAAATCTGCTTCTATTCCTTCTATTCTTCATTCAGTAAAACCATGTTCATGTTATCAGTGATTACATCAAGGAAAGACAACTCACGGAAACCTGTCGATGTACCAAGGCATTTCTGCCATTCGTTCTCTGAAATCATGAGAAACAATGATGTAAGTTTAAGTACATTATTTTTTTTTTTTCCCCACTAGCCATCCTGATCTGTTCACTGAGTAGCAGTGGCTGTTGGGCTTTATCGTAACACAGTCCCCTCCCAAAGTATTGGAACGGCAAGACCAATTCTTTTGTTTTTGCTTAACACTGAAGACATTTGAGTTTGAGATCAAAAGATGAGCAGAATTTCAGCTTTCATTTCCTGATATTTACATTGAGATGTGTTAACCAACATGGCACCTTTTGTTTGAACCCATCCATTTTTCAAGTGATCAGAAATGTTGGAACATGTGACTGACAGGTGTTTCTTGTTGCCCAGGTATGCCCTGAAAGATTGATTGTTCAAACAATTAATAGGTCTGAATGTCTACTGTTGGTTTGATCCCTGGGTTTTGCCTGTGAAGACTGCATTTGTTGTTAAAAAGGATAAACCAACATGACAACCAGAGAGCTGTTTATGGGAGAAGGGCAAGTCAATTTGAAGCTGTTAAATTTGAAGAGGGAAAGTCGATCAGAGGAACCATTGCACAAGCATTGGGCATAGCCAATACAACAGTTTGGTAAGTTCTGAAAATGAAAGAAACCACTAACAACCAGACATCGAATAGGTCAGCTAAGTAAACAACAGCAGCTGATGACAAACATTGTGAGAGCTATGAATAAAAACCCTAAACCAACAGTCAGTGACATCAGCAACAACTTCCACAGGGCAGGGGTGAAGATATCACAATCTACCATTCGAAGAACACTTTGAGAGCAGAAATATAGAGGCCATACCACAAGCTGCAAACCACTCATCAGCAGTATGAATTGGAAGGCCAGATTTGGAATTTGCAAAGAAATACAGATAGGAGCCACAAAAGTTCTGGAACCAAAATTAACCTCTACCAAAGTGAAGGAAAGACCAAAGTGTGTAGCATGGCTGCTTCTGGAATGGGACCACTAACATTTATTGAAGATGTAACTCATAATGTTAGCAGCAGAATGAATTCAGAAGTCTACAAAAATATTCTATCTGCCAACATGCAGAGATATGCATCCAATCTAATTGAGAGGAACTTCATCATGCAACAAGTCAATGACCCAAAACACACTGCCAGCACGACAAAGGACAACAGGGGAAATGTGGAAGTGTTTAGACTGGCCAAGTCAATCACCAGACCTTCACATAAGAGCATGCAGTTCACCTCCTGAAGAGGAGACTGAAAGGAGAAACTCTCCAAAACAAGTAGTCTCCAAAACGGCAGTCTACTTATTTGTGTCTCTGTGTGCTTCCAATTTTTCCCCCCATTACTAGCAAGTGAGAGAGAGAGAGTGCGAGATTGCTTGGCAGAACGAGACACACACATGCGTGTACACACACACCAAGAAGTGTGAACTTTAACCTGACAGCGTGAAAGACATGAGTTTTGTGTTGTGTTCTGTTGAGTTTTGAAAGTGTGCTGAAAAGCGCGGTCTGAATAAACGTAAGCCTGGTGCTCAGTTAAGATTTCCCCTGTCTCTAGAGTCTTCCTCCACACCCTCATACACTGGGGTTCTACAATGGTGCTGAAACCCAGGAATCTGAGGAAGACTCCGATGCTGCCATGGAAATGTCCCCACTAGCTGAGATCGTCAAGTCCCTTGCCACCCTCCACCAAGCACTCTTCAACCTGTGCCAGCAGTGGTGCTTTGAAGCCCTTGCACAGGAGCAGCCCAAGAGCCGACGTGCACTCCAGAAGCTGCTGCCGTCCAACAGATCTCCAGCTGTGTCCCCTGCTACCATACCATCCTGCCACATGACACTCATGAAGGCGGCCTCCATAGATGATCCAGAGACCTTCCTGGAGCTCTTTGAGCATGTGGCAACTGTGTGGGGATGGCTGGAGGAGGACTGGGCTCTGCGACTCCTCCCCTTGCTACTGGGAGATGCCCGGCTTGCTGGCCAGCAGCTACCACCACGGACACCGCTGGAATATTTCAGCATAAAGAGGGCAGTCCTGCAGCACATCAGACGGACCCCGAGGAGCACCGCTGGCGCTTCCGGTCGCTGCAGCTCTCTGAGGTCAGCCACCCCTTCACATACGTGCAGCAGCTGAGGGACTGGTGGTTGGTGGCAGAGGAGCGGAACGCAGTACAGACCATCGTGCTGAAGGTACTGGAGCAATTCATTGCTCGACTCCTGACAGGAATGGCGAAGTGGGTACAGTGTCTGCGTCCCTCGACGATGCAGCTGGAGGAGGATCACTTGGTGGTGGTTCCTGGTCCAGGTGTCTCCCTTTTTCCTCACTCTCTCTCTGTCTCTCTCCCCTACTCCTTCCACAGTCCCAGCTCCCCAGGTGCAAGAGGGGGAGCTCAAAACTGCCCCCCCTGAACCTGGTCTCCTCCTCATTGTTTCTTCCTCCTGCTCCTTCACCTCTGATGTCTCCTGTAACTCCCTCTCTCCTTACACAGGTAGAACATTACGTGCCCACCAGGACTGGGCCAAAGCCTGGGCAGGTCCGCAGGCATGGTGGGGAAGCTGGGCATTTCCAAGATCAACGTTCCTTCAAGGAAGCAGGAATACTAATCTGAATCCCTGACACACCGTGGGAGGCCAGCATGGCACACATGCTGTGTGTCAGTCAGTATACAAGGGAGGACACATTAGGCTTCGCGGTGTAACCAGATCATGTCCATCAAAACCTGATTCAATGCAGGGCATTAGGAAATGCATGATTAGTGAAGGTGAGGTGTGTGTATGTGGATGCTCACGAATATCCACTGGTGCCAGTCTTCATTAAATTCTGGGGGCAAAAGCATAACGTCGAGGTGGCGGTTAGTCCTCGCCTCACTCATCCACTAATTCTTGGGACAAATTGGCCAAGGTTTCGGGCATTAGTGAGGGAAATGTTTGTGGATGGGTCCTGCAGTAGCGAGGCACTGTGTGGAATGTTTGCAGCATTGGCTGGGGAGCCGGTGCCAGGGCCGTTGACATCAGGCCCATGTCAGAGGTACATGGAGGGTGGGGAGGGCTCTGCCCCTCCACTTTTGGCAGAGATTCACCTTTGGGTCTTTCCCAGGCATGTTGCGAATGTCAGCTGGCGAATCTGCTGGCCACCCCAAAAGTGCCATTGTGCCTGCTTCCACTGATAAAGGTCCCCTTCAAAAGAATTATGGACCTCGTTGGGCCATTAGAATGGACTGCACAAGGACATCACTTTGTGTTAGTTTTAGTGGATTATGCAACGTGATACCCGGAAGCCATGCATCTCTGCAACATCTCAGCTTGCAGAGTTGTGGAGGTTATTTGCATGTTATCTCCTGAGTTGAATGGTTTAATCAAATGCTTAAAAATATGATCCTTAAGTTCATTAAGGATGATGCACAGAATTTGGATAGGTGGCTCAAGCCACTGTTATTTGCAGTATGAGAGGTTTTGCAAGCCTCCACAGGGTTTTCCCCATTCGAATTATTGTACAGGTGCAAGCCCTGTGGTGTCTTAGACATCATTAGGGAAAATTAGGGACCTTCTACCAACAAAAACGAAATTCAGTATGTTCTTGACCTGAGAGCGAAACTCTACATATTAGGGTTGCCTGAACACAAGAAAAAGGTGGTTTGGGATGAACTCAAGGCAGTGCTCGACATGGGAGTAGTCGAGGAGTCCCACAGTGGCTGAAGCAGCCCAGTGGTCTTGGTGCCCAAGACCGACGGGTCGACCTGTTTTTGTGTAGACTTTAGAAAAATGTGGTGTCTAAATTTGAGGCATATTAAATGTGGCTCACTTTTATTCAACACTGGATTTAACTAAGGGGTACTTGCAGGTTCCCTTAACTCCAATATCTCACGAAAAAATGGCCTTTTCCACTTCATTTGGGTTACACCATTTATTTGGGTCACCCTTCTGTTTAGGTTGTCTGGAGCCCCTGCAACGTTTCAGTGTCTCATGGACAGAATCCTCTGCCTGCACAATGCATATGCCGCTGCTTACTTAGATGACATAATCATTTATAGTAATGATTGGCAGTGGCATTTACAACATCTGAGGGCTGTCCTGAGATCCTTGAGAAAGGCAGGACTCATCGGATACCCAGAGAAGTGTAGAATTGGGCTGGTGAAAGTACGGTTGTACATTCGCCTGACTTTCTCTCCCTTTTGTTTTGCAGACTGATGCGTCGGAACAGAGGGCTGTTTTGTTCCAGGTAGTGGACTGAGAGTAGCGCCCCATGCTGTACATCAGCCAGTAGCTCTTTGTGAGAGAGACACTAAGTACAGCACGATTGAGAAGGAGTGTCTGGCCAGCAAGTGAGTGGTCCTCACCCTCCGATACTACTTATTGGGACGCATTTTCACCCTCTGTTCCAATCATGCCCCACTCCAGGGGCTCCACTGCATGAAGGATCTCAACTGAAGGATCACTTGTTGGTATCTGGCACTTCATCCATTCAAATTCAAGGTGGTCCACAGCCCGGGGGCACAGATGGTGGTGGATTACCTCTCCCCGTTGGGGGGGGAGTCAGCTGCAGGCCGGGGAGCCAGCCTGAGTCGGGTGGTGGAGGTATATGGCAGCAGGGTGTGGTCAAGCGTCAGCTGTGGATGGTAACACTTGATGATTCTCACCTGGGTCTTATTACTGGCAGTCTACTTATTTGTGTCTTTGTTCGTTCGTTCGTTCCTCTTTCGGCTGCTCCCGTTAGGGGTCGCCACAGCGGATCATTGGTCCGCATATTTGATTTGGCACAGTTTTTATGCTGGATGCCCTTCCTGGCGCAACCCTCTCCAATTTTTATCCGGGCTTGGGACCAGCACTGAGAGCACACTGTTGCACGCAACCCCAGTGGCTGGGGTTGGTTCCCTGTGAGTGCTGTGGCCTAACCACTAGTCCTCCAGGGACCCTTTGTGTCTCTTTCTGCTTTCAGTTTTTTTGCCATAACACGTGAGTGAGAGAGAGAGAGACAGAGATCAGCCAGAACTTGAGAGACACAAATGCACACACACCAAGAAGCATGAACTTCAACCTGACAGAGCAAAAGCTATGGGTTTTGTGTTGTGTTCTGCTGAAAAGCATGGTCTGAATAAACATGAGCCTGGAGCTCAGGTAAGATTCCTCCTGTCTCTTGAGTCTTCCTCCACAGCCTCACACACCAGGGTTCTCCAATCACAAAAGAAGAATGCAACAGTTTGGTGATGTTAGTGGCTCACCACACTGATGCAATTATTGCAAGCAAGGGATATGCAACCAAATATTAAGTGTTATTTACTTTAAGACTATCTGTTCCTATACTTTTGCTCACTTGAAAATTGAGGGGTCTGTTACCAAAGGTGCCATGTTCTAAGTTGTTTAACACATCTAAATGTAAATATGAAGAAATGAAAGCTGAAATTCTGATCTATTGTTTCTTATATTCATCTTTTGATCTCATGCCCAAATGTCTTCAGTGTATAGCAAAATACAAAAGAATTCGCCTTGCAATTCCAAAACTTTCAGAGGAGACTGAACACTGAATAACACTGAACACGTAGCTTCATTATCAGTAACTATTCTGATAGAAATAGAACCCCTATGTAAGTACGTATGTGTGTGAGTGACACAGAGCCTCAGTTTCATTGACAGCTGAAAAGAAGAAAATCTGAATTTGAATGTCATTTCTTAACAATTTCTCATCTTAAAAAAAAATCACTGGACAGGCCACACCCACAAGCGACAAGAGTATCGATAGTCACATGCATATGAAAGACAAACAAGCAATACAAACAACTTGTTGCTTTGTAGACATAGGCCAATGGATATATAAGAGATGGAGGGAGGGAAACAGCCATTATCATCTCTTTGTTTTTACAAATACCAAAAAAGGATTAAGAAAGGAATTGTGTGTTATTGTAACTCACTGGCAGAGAGCTCCGGTTGTGTTTCTCGGGCAAAGGCAGGCATATTGTTTGATTCCTCTGAGGCAGGTACCTCCATTATGGCACTTGTGGCCCACACACACGTCCTCTTTATTTTCACAGTGCTGACTGATGTATCCTGACTCACACACACACTTGTAACCTTCAGAAACAATGACACAGGATCCATGAAGGCAAGGATTCGAGGAACAGGCATCAGTCCTGACCTCACAAACCTGACCGTGCCAGTCAGCTGGGCATTGACATTTAAAGAGGTCAAAAAGATCCTCACATTGGCCTCCATTTTGGCAAGGGTTTGGATTGCAAATATCAAAGCTCCAACACCCTAAGTTCTGCATTCCAGATGTCCTCAAGAACTTTTCCTCTTGAGGTCTGGGCATATTAAGTTCTGTCTCTGCATAAAATGGCAAAACAAGGCCACCAATTTCCACCAAACCCAGACATCCGTCCAAATCCGCCCCAGTATTGAGCTCCCAGCCACCCAAAATGATGAGTGTGTCTTCCCTCAGGAAGCCCAGATCTCCAGAAGAGTTGTAGGAGATGGACGCTTGGTCTCTACGCTCGTCAAGGACCATGGACCACCTGGAGGTCGGCGCGGATGGGTTGTTCATGCTCAGGATGGCACTGTGCCAACATCCATCGTTCACCACTACCTGGCTAAAAAATAATTAGATATAAAAGTGTAAATAAAACAAAAAATATTGGCACATTTCTATTCAGCCCTAGAAATTGACATTCTCTTGAATTTTTAAAAAATAAATTGTGTACATTTTGATGTCTTTTGCATTGCATTGCATGTCAAAACCTTTTCTCACCAGTGGCTAAATGGAAGAAATAAATAACAAGATCTTAGATAAGCATAGATAATGTTGGTCATAAAAAGTATTTGTTATGGTTTTGTTATATTTTGATAGGTTCATATGGCATTAAATAAACAAATCACACTTGAAATCAGGCACTTAAATCATGCTTGTGTTATCCTGTGACAACCATGAGCTGCTTTACTAGCAGTTAATAGCCAATTAATTAAGTTAGCTCACATAATGTTTAATTAGGCTGTTTTTTTTTTTTCAAAACCAAGAACCTTTGTGGCATGATTGATTCCAGATTTCTGCTACAACTTCGAGAGGTGTGACCAAAAGGGGCAGAGTGATATCAAACTGTACTGAGGAAAAAATTCTTGATTTCTTGATGTTGTGATCAGAGTGTAGTAGTGAAGGTACATTCATTCTTTCTCTCACTGGCTCTGCACACGGAGTGAGAAGTTTGTGCCACTCTGAAGCTCCAGAACAAGTCGTCCGTCCTTGAGGAAAACTGTAATGAAGTCGTTTTCTCGTGAGGTGTGCAACAGTGTAGCATCATGGCTCCTCGTGCGGAACGTCAGTGATATGCTGTGGAGGGGGCGGCGGATTTTGCCGTTACCTCTAAACACGACGATGGGGTTTCCTTCACGGAGAGTGACATTTGTAACACCTGAGAGGTGGAGAGGAAAATAGTGAAATAATTGTAGCATTTGTAATTCTTATTTCCACTCAAACCTGCCATCAGGGAAGATCCCCGGGAACAAATTTGTTCCACCCTCTATCATATTTATCAGTCGTCACTGAGAAGCTATATGAGAATAGCCAAGCATGTGTTCTCGATATAAAGCAGCCCATGCTGTTAATGAGATTTGAACCTGTACATGAACTCTTACAGTCTCAGCACACAGCAGGTTTAATCCAGTCTGGGATAATCTCTGAGTCCAAGAAATCCCAGGTACTGCTATTTTTAGACCTGACAATCACAATCAGTCCAAAGTCTAAAATAAAAAAAGGCCTTATTTCACTATAGGCACGAAGAAATAATTGATTTCAGACATGGGCAAATGTTCATTTCTGATTGTCCAACAGGTGTCTATTATTTTTCTTTGTCTCAGGATGTTCCTAATGGAAATCTTTTCAAAACTTTGATCACATTTGGAACTTTGGAACCTATAACTAAATTTCACATGAATAACAATGTTATTTACCTTATCACCTTTGCTAGTACAGTAACAAAAATAATCATGAATTTGCACAGAAATGAAAGATTTGGATGAGAACAGAACAATGTAACACTTTCCGAGTAACCATAGCAGCAATCATATACAATCATTTAAATGTAGCCTATTGATTTACAAAGTTAGTTAAATAAAATAACAGTGAGTTGCTGTGAACTGCACTGAGCTCCTAATAAGGAGGTGAGACGTATAGAGTGTCTCTCAGTCGAGCGTCTCAGAGCTATACTCACAGTCGAATCCCTGAGCATGTGTGAGACACCCTGCAGTAACGGGACATGGGGAAAGCTCACACCACTTCAGCTTCTCACAGCGCCACCCTGCTGTGTTTGGAGGGCAACTGCAGGTGAAATCATCCCACATGGAGTAACACACACCACCATTAAGACAGGGTTTCATCTGCAAAATAGAACAGAGGGAGCGAAGAGTCAACACCCCCACAAAAGAGTTACTATAATGACACATAAGCCTACAAACGAGTGGAAAAGATGAGTACAAGAACTGTGATAGATAGATAGATAGATAGATAGATAGATAGATAGATAGATAGAAAAACAAGCCAATCAACTGAAAAACAAAGAGACAGATTGATGTATTAAGGCATGCACTGTTAGACAGATGGACAGACAGTGAGAGAGATTGTTAGACTGACAGAAAGACAAACTGATGAACAGAGACATACAGACAGAGACAGAGAGGCAGATAGATAGACTGACAAACAGATACACAGAAAGACATAGATAAATAGATAGGACAGAAAGACAAACAGATAGACTGACAGCCAGATAGTGAGACAGGAGTCAGCCAGCCAAAAAGACACACACACACTGCACGCACGCAGAAGATATAAAGACTAATAAACAGATATATTGACAGGCAGACAGACTGACAGAGATAGACTGATATTAAGACCGACAGAGAGAAAACACATACCTTGCAGTAATTATCACCAGTGCAGCCCTGTGTGACCTGCACCATTGTCTTGAGCCTGTAGGAAGCCAGTGGAGTGCGGATTGGGTAAAACTGCAGGTGATTGAAGTTCAGCCGAAGGTCCTGGATGCATCCTTTAAAGTAGCCCCTGAATGCTAATGAGGCTTTTCGATCCTCTAAGCCTCCCACATGAACCATGTCACCTGATCGAACTATCAAACCTTGGCTGGCCATCAAGGCCTGAGTCCTAGCCGAGTGCGAGAGCGTGAGCATTCCCTGTGCCACATGCACGCTCACCAGGTGAAAATGTCCATCGTTAACTCTGTTGTGACCCTGCAGGATTTCAAAGTGATTCACCTGAACTTTGACATTCCCACCATCCAGCCATACGTGCAGGTAACGGCTCGTGCTGTTTGAAAAAACAAGGAGCAGACCGTTTAAACGGCGTGTGCGAATGAACATGGAGATGGTGAAAGTGTCCATGGGGTCATCGTCCACATAAAAAATTGCATAGCTTTCCTCATCTTCATTTCCAAACCGTGCAGCGATGTGTTCTGTGAACACACATGCAGAGTGTTTTAGCACTGGGTAGTTTCCACAATCATAAACTGAAGGTTATGAGTTTCCATTTCCTGTTAGAACCATTAGCCTTCTATCTTCAGTGCAAAACTAAAGATGTAAAGCTTGGCACCATACCTGTCTTGGCTGATTGACAGAGAGAGACAGAATAACAGACAGAAAGACAGAATGACAGACGGAGAGACTGAAAGGCAGCAGATAGAAAGACACAAAGACAGACAGAAAAACAGACAGAGAGATAAAGAGACTGACAGAGAGATAAATAGACACAGACAAACAGAAAATACATACCCTGCATTAATTATGACCTCCACCACAGTAATGATATTGTACATTTGAATTCTACAGTATACTGACTAACCAGTTATTAGCACATTGACACTCATCTCAGAGATAAAGCCTCACCCTCGGAGCAGACGCTTCCCTCGTAGGGACGATGGCACTCACACTTGTGTTTCTTCCATCCTAAGCCGATGCACTTTCCTCTGTTCTTGCATGGATTGTCCTCACAGCCATCACTTTCCCTGCAGCCCAAAGTCACACCGAACTGCTCAGCTCTGACCTTTAACTCCGGAACCACTGGGCGGGACTGAATGTAGACATCCCGCATGCAGCCCAGGAAATATGAGTCCGGATTTACTTGTCCATTTCCTGTTCCACCTATATAGACACTCTGAATCAGAGTGAAAGAGGACTGTCCTGACCCAGACCCCAGATCCATTTCTACTAGTGCTTCTTTGTGGCAGGTTTTCGCTGTGCACAGAGGGTCACGCAAATCAAGTCCCAGTACACTTCTGTATAAGAAAACCTGCACCATATGCCAGTGGCCATCTGCTACATCCTGAAAAAGGTCCACCAGATCTGACTGGTTGTTGTTGCCCCCTTGCATGGAGTAACATAGTCGGCCATTTTGCAACTGCAGCTTGAGTACGTACTCATCCACTTCACAGCTCAGTAGAGTCGCTGTTTTTTGCACTGTGCGAAAACTCAAAGTAATGTTCAAAAGTGCCAATGTGTCCTCAAGGGCTGTTTCGATGTGTAGGAATCCGCTCTTTTCAAAAGAAAACATGGTGGAAATCTCACACCTTGTGCCGGTGTAACCTTCAGGGCAGGTGCAACTGTATCTGTGTTGACTGTTTCTGAGAAAAGGAGAGCATGTGCCACCATTTTGGCAACGGTGGTGCTCACAGCCCTGCAGTATAACCGTGCAGTTCGGTCCTCCATAGAGTCGGCCATTTTGGGAACTGTTAGAGCATTGGCAAGTGTAATTGCCTTTGTTTCTTATGCAAACACCACCATTTTGGCATGGACTGTTTTTGCAGGCATCAAAGTCCTCATGAGAGAGCGCATCTGTTACAAAATAAAAATCTTTACCTGAGTATAGGAGTGTATTTGAAACACTGCCCCCTAGAGGCCATTAACACACAAACTGGCCTCTTTATTGGTTGATCTAAAACATTTTTATGGATTTTATAGAGAACATAACCCTAACTCTTGATTTGCACTATCAGTGAGTTAGGACCTAATGCATATTTACAGATTAAGAAAGCTGCTGAGACGTACTTCTGTTTAGGGTTGTGTCAATAATGTGATCAGAAATAGATGAAATCAACAAAATATCATATGTACGCAATATCCTGCTTAAATTAATAATAGTCGATCAGCCAAGATGTCTTTGGTATCTCAAATGTGATATTTTATTTTATATTTGCGCTATGATTTGAGTTATGAGGCTAATGTAGGTAATATATGGTATAGAGTACATGGTGCTCGTGCAGCACTGCTCAACAAATTTAATGCATTCATATTCATCATGAGAAACTGTTTTGTCCTGATCACGGTTTGGGTGGTTTAATGTACTAATTTGTTTAGATTTTGACAAATAGTTTGACAAATGCAGGAATGGGCGGGATTGGTCTAGAGTGTCTGAGGGAACAGGACTGGTCAAAAGTGTCTGAGGGAATGGGCAGGATTGGTGAAGCATGTCTGAGGCAATGGGTGAGTTTAGTCAAGAGTGTCTGAGGGAATGGGTGGAATTGGTCAAGATTGTCTGAGGGAATGGGATTGGTCAAGAGTGTCTGAGGGAGTGGGTGGAATTGGTCAGTAATGTCTGAGGGAATGGGATTGGTCAAGAGTGTCTGAGGGAGTGGGTGGAATTGGTCAGTAATGTCTGAGGGAATGGGATTGGTCAAGAGGGTTTGAGAGAATGGGTGAGATTGGTCAATAGTGTATGAGCAAACAGCCAGGATTGGTCTATAAACATTAACTAAACTTCAACTTCTATCTGAATGCTGGGTTGTTATGAGGCAGCCATTTTGGACAACCAGAAACTCAGTGTAGTTTTTTTATCGCATAACATTTCAAGGTGAAACTGAAATGGAAAAGCTGGAAGTGATGTGGGTGGAGTTCCACTATGAACTAAAAACTGAAAAGTTTAAATATGAACTCTTACTGCTATTTTAAAAAAATCTTTATTTAAAATTAGTTTATGAAGGTTAACAGATGTTGTTTGTTAGTTGCAACAGCATTTTAGCTTCAGTGCAAAACTAAAAATGCAAACTTTAGACACCAGACATGTCTTGGATGATCAGCTACATTTAGAATAATGGAGCAAACAGACATCATCATTAATCATTCACTGCTAATGCTAAAAATTTACTGAAGTAGCCAATCTTTACCTGCAAAAAGCAACAGGACGATCCAGACTAGCATGATCATTCCTGACATGATTCACAATTGATGAGCTGACTGAATCTGAAGACCTGGGTGTTTCTCAGCTTGGGAAAGCACCATCACAGCGGATGACTTCATATCTTCATTCATGTGTGTGTGGGAGTGACTGACTGAGGTAACACTCGGATTAACAGCAGGCAGATCCACAGGATTAGGCTAACACACTTACATGTCTAATGGATAATTAATGTGACATCACATGTTCATGAAGGAGACTTTACACCAAGGTCTATCATTACTTATCCCACCGCACTATTGAATTCTCAAAATTTGATTGAATGAGGTATTGATTAATTGTCCATAACCTCAGTGCTGACAATGGTAAAGTTTTCTGTAAAAAGATGTTCATTTAACATTAATGGAACGAGCCGCCTGCGTCAATGCTTTGTAACAGTCACTTAGAAGTCTTCAGAACAGATGAGTTTGAGTTGAACTTTCCAGTTTTTTCTGTAACATGACAAGCTGCATGTTTGTTTTTTTTTGTCTCACTAACTTCAGGAGAGATAAAAGAAAGGCTGGTGAGGGAATGACTGTTTATAGCTGCTATAATGTAAGTGAGAAAAATGAACTAACTTGTTTCATGGCTGTCCCACAATATTACATGTAAATATAATGTTGTAAATATAAATCCAATAAATGGATAGAAAGTATGACATTCTTTATTTTAAAAAATTGTAATTGACAAATTACTGTGGTATATGAGGAATAAAACAGTTCAGAATGTGCTAATCAGCTTCAGGCTAACAGTAACTTGCCTTTGTGTCGGGCCACATCACAACACCCCAGTGTAATACACACTTCAGTGAGGTAAATAAGCCTGAGCTATTTCTGTCAAACAAGCAAAGACTTTCCATATCAGATGATAGTCATGTTACTGACAGCCCCCCCCCCCCCCCCCCCCCCCCCCCCAAAAAAAAACACACACACACACACACTCTATATGCCCAAAAAGTTTGTGGACCCCTGATCATAGCACTTATATGTTCTTGTTGAACATCCCATTTCAGATTTAGTCCCTTTGCTGTTATAATAACCTCCACTCTTCTGCGAAGTCTTTCCACTAGATGTTGGAGCGTGGCTGTGGGGATTTGTGTTCATTCAGCTACAAGAGCATTAGTGAGGTCAGGCACTGATGTTTGGTGAGGAGGTCTGGGGTGCAGTCGGTGTTCCAGTTCATCCCAAAGGTATTCAGTGGGGTTGAGGTCAGGGCTCTGTGCAGAACACTCAAGTTCTTCCACTCCAAACGTAACACACCATGTCTTCATGGAGCTCAAGGGCATTGTCATGCTGGAACAGGTTTGGGCCTCTTAGTTCCAGTGAAGGGAAACTGTAATGCTACAACATACAACAATATCCTATTCTTCCTTTGTGGCAACAGTTTGGGGAAGATCTACATGGATGTGATGGTTAGGTGTCATAGTACTGTAGTAGTACTCACTAGCCTCCTTTAAAATTGGTGTTCCAAACACAGAGATTTACACCTTAACCCAAAGTAGGAATTCGGGACATTTAAGGAATTAAGTGTAGAAATGTATGTGATGTTATGCTCATAGAAAAGATATCAAAATTGTTTAATCCATTTTGTAGAAATATTTTATAACATTTTTCCAGAGTGTTGTTTTATACTTGGCATCGATATCAAAGTCAAAATGATACTATCTTGACACGTAGTGCACTAAATAGCACGCAGACGACATTATACTGTCATATTTAACGTTTGGCAAGCGGAAACAACCAATCAGCACTCAGCTTATTGCGACGTCAGGAGAATTGAACAGGGGGAGGTGCAGCGCCCGTTTGTTTTGTTGTGGACATTTTTTTTTGTTCGCTCACTGTTTGCTGATGGAAAACACATTTTCTTTTGTTTTTTAGAGGTGTAAATACCACGTGAAGCTGTTTAATAAAGGTAGGAACCACAGAGAGATATATTAAGCATTACTGCAGCCTCTCGAAGGACTTTGTAGCGTCGTTAGTCGACATTCTCCTTGTAAAGGGGGACCTTTGTCTGTTCCGGTATGGTGCCTTTTCCTACACTTGCAGGACCCCTTTTTTGGTTGCACTGATGTCTGCCTGATTTAAAGTAATACAATATCTATGCGCATAATAATCACTAGCGCTTTGAATAACCTATACAACCGCTTAAAATAAAGAGTTCAAAATAAAATGTAGTGTTTTAAATAATACTTGTTATTGCTGTCATTTGTATCTTGAGGACCCTTTGATACCTGTCGTATCCGCCTGATTTAAAATCATACCACTCGCTAGCATAGATAAAGCTATGCTAGTGTAAAGCTTTCTAAACAGTATGTGTCGAAAATAATACATTTTATTTCACCTTAGGATTTAATTAAGATAAATAATAGTTAGATAGATATGTAACGGTACTACTCCAATATTATAGAATCGTAAAATAGTAAATAATAATAATAATAATAATAATAATAGTTACAGCTTTACCTCTGACTGTGACAAAGCACTGACACTGGAGACTCCTTCCATAGATGTTAAATAAACGTCTCCTTACACACAACTTCACCATATCAACAGCTGAACATCTTTTAATCTGTTTATATCAAAACATTTGCACTGATTATCCTGTAACCCGTGACTTGTAGCTGCACTATTGTCAGAGATGCTGTTATAGAAAATTAATCGACACCTTAAGACCAGTCAGATTTGCAGATTTGGCTGCATAGAATAATAATAAATAATATAATAAATCTGTGCGAAGATACGACATCAGGATTTATTTGTTATTCTTTTTACACTGAAATGAATTCCCCCTCTTGTAGTATTCACATCTCCAATGTGGAACTTTTCTGTTAAATCCTAAAGATGAAGAAGAAAGTGAAGCACAACATGGCAAAGAAAAAGGTGGGCGTAGAGGGAGAAGCTTCAGCTCCTACAGTGGATGAGTGTGAGGTCTCGACTGGTGATGAGTCCGCACAGGAAAAACGGCATCTTCGAATTTCACAAAGCGACAGCTGCTTCCTTGAGTTCTTAAACAAGGACCGAAGTGCAGTGCCTTCATTTTGCGACATAGCCATCACTGTTCGTGGGGAAATGTACCCAGCGCACAAGGTGGTGTTAGCATTTGGGAGCAGCTACTTCCAAGCTAAACTGAGCGAAAACCCTCAGCTGGACCATATGACCTTTGACAACGTAGATGGTTCTATATTTCAACACTTGCTCAACTTTCTATATACGTCCGAATTGGAAGTGCAGCAGAGCCAAATTCCATCTTTATCCGAGGCCGCGTGCTTCTTCGACATGATGGAGGCGGTGAATCTTCTAGCAGGTGAAGCAACACCAACCCGAGTTGCGGAAGAAGGCGAGAAGGAGGAAGAACTGCCAGTGGAGGAACCTGAGAGTTCTTCTTCAGGAGAGCTTAAGAAGCCTCAAACTCCTGGAGAGACCCAGTGTTTGCTTTGCAGTCGTACATTTTGCTATAAAAAGTCGCTGGAGAACCACATGGCCAAGATGCACAGCCAAGCTGAGGTCATTGAAACGACGACTCTGTCGAGCAGCAAGCGCACGTCGACCCGTCAGAGGAGGACACCGAGCAAATTTGAGAGCCAGGAGAGCAAGTACTGCCTTGAATTGGAGAACCGTAGGCAAAAGGACACCCATGTGGACGAAGGAACCTCTGTCGAAGAGGATGATGATGATGACGATGACGATGATGACAATGCTAATGATGAAGAAAACCAGCACGAACAAAGCAAAGAAAGAGAACAAAAAGAAACAGAAACCTCTCTGGAAGCAGAGACAAGTGTGAGAACTGAAGAGGATACAGATTGCAGGAAGGAGGTGGAGTCAAGCCCTAGTCATGTGACCAAGGACCATGATGCATCAGTGGCTCAGAGCAGTGGCAGCCATGTTTACCCAGAGGGCCTTGCTCCAGTGATCATCCAAAGTGGCAACAAAAAGATGCTCAAATGCCCAAAGTGTGACAAGACATTTGACCGTATAGGTGAGAGTCTTAATAAAGGAGTCTAAAACTCACTAAACAAGATAGTATTTAAAAATATAGAATTTTAGTCAGTGATGCTTTTCATAAAGATTGTATGTAATGTGACTTATGTGACTTTATGTCATGTACAGTACTTACACAGTGTTAATTCATATTGAGTCCATTAGCTTGTTCATCAAACGCACAGTTTTGGATGTTTTATGTCATCTTAGAAATATAATTCGATAAGTTTTCATAAATGATGGGGGGAAAAGCTCTACTAGGATGGTATTAGTTTCCTTTGGTGACATGTGCAATACAGTATTTAAGTATCTGCATGTCTCCGCCTTCTCTGTTATAAAACGTTCATATATGAGGATGTCTTAAACTTTATGAGAAAGTCTTTACATATTTATATGTCTCCGCCTCTTCCGTGAGAAATCTTTTACGTTTGCATTTCTCTGCCTCCTCTGTTAAAAATGTTTTTTGCTTACTTGCGTGTCTCCATTAGTGTGTTAAAACTTTTCACATATTTGCATGTCTCCGCCTCCTATATCACGAAAAGTTCAAGTACATGCATATTTCTGAATCTTATATTATGTAAATGTGTTCAGGCTTTATCAGTTGCTCTGTTGTCTTCATATAACAGGAAAATACGAGAGTCACACGCGAGTACACACGAGAGAAAAGCCGTTTCAGTGTGATGTGTGTCTTCAGCGCTACTCCACCAAATCCAACCTCACTGTGCACAAGAAGAAACACACTACTGACGCTCTGGTGCAGAAAAAAGATCATAAGTGTCCATTCTGCAACAAACTTCACGCCAGCAGAAAGACGCTGGGCAAACATGTCAAAAGGTGAGTGTGAGATGTGTTATGTCGCTTTGTGCTTTAGATAAAATGCACTAAAAACATCAGAGGTGGGAAAGTATTGGACTTTTCCCAGTTACGTTTCCATTTAAAAAAAAAAAAATCACACACACTTTGTACATCCCAAGTACTCAAAAGTCATAACTCAAATATTATTTCATTATTATTTTTATTAGGATTCAATTAATCATGTTATTGTGCATTTTAATTAAGGAATAAATCACACCGTGTGGTGTTATAGGAAAATAATCAATGAAGGAGTAGTGTGATGAAGTATGTTATCACCCTGAAGGTGTTTATTTTCCTGAAGCGTTTCATTCCTCTTATACCACAGCAATTTGCCAAGGATTGCAATGTTTTAGTTATTAAGAAACAACATGCTATTCTTTTTTATCCATTTATAGTTGCCTTTAATGTTGTGGAACGTCTGCGATACGAGTCAGTCCCTGATATCATTTATGTCAATGCCACAAAGTGTTGGAAAAGTTAAAGTTACAGCTTTACCTCTGACATGGGAGACTCCTTCCATAAATGTGAAAACCTACAGAAAACTTCATCATGTCAACAGTTACACAAGTTTTTGATTCGCTCAATTTGTACAAGTCCATGTGAATGAGCTGTTACTATAGAAATGATAACATATTAGAACAAGCGCATTGATATAAACCAGTCAGAGCTGCGGTTATGGAAAATTAAATCTGACCAATCAGAGTCAAGAAAGTTGACAATTAGTCTTAATCTTTATACATTAAAGCTACTGTAATGAAACAACAAGAACTGAATCTTATAAACCTAGTATCTTATAAACCTGACCTTTCATACAAATTGAGGACGGATTTGCAAGTGTCAGACCTTCTGCTTTTCATTTTAAGTGCTTGAGTACCTATATGTGTGGACACTTTTTAACATTGACTCGGGTCTAAATTCTGTGTGTGTGGGCATGTGCGCTCTCTCTCTCTCTCTCTCTCTCTCTCTCTCTCTCTCTCTCTCTCTCAGGTTCCATCCTGACCACATGCAGGAGTTTCTGAGTATGAGGAAGAAGAAGAGTGAAGGCTGGAAGTGTGACGTGAGTTTTTCAGACTAAGAAACATTCATCCATCACCTCAGTCCCGGTCCCGTTAATATAATAATAAAAAATGTCATTGTTCATGTTGTAGGTCTGCCACAAGTCGTTCACACGGCGCCCCCATTTGGAGGAGCACATGATCTTACACTCTCAGCACCGCCCGTTTAAATGCACCTTCTGCGACGACTACTTCAAGTCCCGCTTTGCCCGACTGAAACACCAAGAAAAGTACCACTTAGGTGCCAATACTTCCTGGTCTGGTTTCTTCTGTGGCAAAAAAAAAAAAAAAGTTTTGTGTTTGGCATTGACGGTTTCCATATTACGTGTTATGGCAGGACCTTTCCCATGTGACATCTGTGGACGGCAGTTTAATGATACCGGCAACAGAAAGCGGCACATCGAGTGCACGCACGGAGGGAAGAGGAAGTGGACGTGCTTCCTGTGCGGCAAGTCGGTCCGAGAGAGGTGAGCAAGAGTTACCTAGCTCATCATAGTATCTCAGTTTCATATCTTGGAAACTGTGTAAGGTTTCCTCACGGATCATGACGTTATTGTGAAACACATCACATGTTTATATTAACGCGCTCGTTCTAATACGTTATCGTTTCTATAGTAACAGCTCATTCGCTGGGATGTGTACGGTTGGACGCACCTTGTAAATGGATTAAAAAATGTGCGTAATTGTCGATATTTTCTGTAATTAGCTTAACATTTATGGAAGGAGTCTCCAGTGTCAGGGCTTTGTGCCAGTCAGAGGTAAAGCTCTAACGTTAAGTTTTGCGACAGCTTCAGAGCAAAGTTTATGCTTTGCAGTTTCTCGTAACATGATAAGCTATATTTTTTTGGTCTTATTAACTTAGAGAGAAAAAAGAGAGACTGGTGATGGAACGACTGTTTATAGCTGCTATAACATAAGCGAGAACAGGAACGAACTTTCGTGTTTCGTGGATGTTTTCACGCGTTTCTTTTTTATAAATAAAAGATACCACTGTGGTATAAGAGGAATAAAACCTGTCGGAAAGGTAACAGTTACTTTGCTTCATGATTATTTTTCTCTAACAGCACAACATGGAGTGTTTTGTTCGTTTTTTTCCCCTATAATCACACATGTCTATAGGAAAAATGTTATTGATGGAGCAGTATTTCTCGTATCTATTATATTTTCTCATTTACTTTAGTTCAGTTACGACCTATTTAGAATAATATTATACCATATGTTATACTATATATAATATATATTTTTCCCTCACAAACTCAGAAAACAAATAAAATGAATAAAAAAATAAATAGGAACATTAAAATGAATAATAGCATGTAGCACGAATTACAAAAGCAAAATCGTGATGACGTGAAGATGAAGCTGATGAGAGAACGATCAAGAGCCACTCAGAGATTCAATTTAAAAATCTGAATTCATGGCTTTAAATGCTTTAAATGATTTTAAAATCTGTTTTGAATGAAACTGACACGTGGTATAGATGTAGAGTGATTTTGTATAATGTTATTACTTTAAGAGCAACTATACGTACTTCACTGCGGCATGTCCGAGTTTTTTTTTTCTTTTCTTTTCTTTTCTTTCCCCACTGCAGGAACATTTTTAAGGGATTTGCAGTTGATTTGCAATGGTCACAATTTGTCTTGTTTCATATTGTATTTTAATTTCTTTTTTGACATGATTTTGCCCAAAGTAATTTGCAGCTGAGGTAATATCCAACTCGAGAGGGATTAAAAGGCTTGGATTTGAGCATCACAGCCTTCTGATCACCCACCACTGAGCTCCGGCTGTCATTTTCCTTTTCTAGGACAACGTTACGGGAGCACCTGAGGATCCACAGTGGGGAGAAACCACACCTGTGCAGCATCTGCGGACAAAGTTTCCGCCACGGCAGCTCCTACAGGTGCAGAGAAGGTTCCAGAGAAATGTAACCCCGCCCATCTTATCTGCCCAGAAATGTGTAACAATTGTTCATACAACAAAATAGATCCAAATACTCCAATTTTGCCTTAATTAGTAAATAGTAAGTGCAGTGCCAGTCCAGTAAAGTGTGTTCTTATTTGGATGAAATCAAGACCAATAACACAGCACAGTTAATATTTAGAATTAGACATGTGTCATTTGCAAATGAGTCGACTCTTTGAGTCGACCTTGAGAGATACTTGCATACGTGAGATGTTTTTTGTATCAGGAAATGAATCTCCTTACATAGCATTTGACTTTGTAATACTTTGCTCATTTTACAAGAAACTATTTAAATATATGTTATAAAATTTCTGGCAAAGTAATGTTATATTATTAATTAGAAGGTAAAATCATGAAACAATTTCACCCTTATTTAAGAAGCAGCCTTTATTTGTCACTTACACATTGCAGCACAGTGAAATTCTTTTCTTCGCATATCCCAGCTTGTTAGGAAGCTGGGGTCAGAGCGCAGGGTCCGCCATGATACAGCGCCCCTGGAGCAGGGAGGGTTAAGGGCCTTGCTCAAGGGCCTTGCTCAAGGGCCCAGCAGCTGGGGCTTGAACCCCCAGCCTTCTGATCAGTAACCCAGAGCCTTAACCACTGAGCCACCCCTGCCCCGCCAAAATCAGTGGTCAAAATATCACAGACTTTGTGCGGTCTAGAAATAAAAAACAAAATGCAAGAAGCCATTTGGGAGTTAGAAAGAATCGAACCTGAATCAAATGATCTAGTTATCAAATGAACTAGTTAAGCATTTTTAATAGCTTTAGCTCTTGTAGCAAAATAAACTTACACAGAGAGCAGATCTGAACTCGCCACGTCTTAAAAAAAAAACCCAACAAAACAAATAACACATGCAAAATAGCCTAATTTGCATATTGTTTTCTACATCTACTTTGCATGTGACGGCATTTAGTCGTTCTTTGTACGTCATCTGTAACACACTTGCGCACACACACACACTATCCCACGTGTGCATGCAAGTTAGGGTGCATTATTTGTGATTTTAGTAAATCAGAGCCTTTTGTCTGTAAGATTTAATTCCTCTTCCACCTCTCCAGGCTCCATCTTCGCGTCCACCATGATGATAAACGCTATGAGTGCGAAGAATGTGGAAAAGCTTTCATTCGACACGATCATCTAAAGAAACACAAGAAAATACACACAGGTAATGTAAAGCTTTTTGAAGTTTCATTTTAAGGTTTTGTGTGTGTGTGTGTGAGAGAGAGATTCTTTTAAATTAAGTTAAATTAAAATACTTAAAACATTGTAGCGTATATCAAAATGTATAAAAATGTGTACAGTCCTCATGTTAACAGCATAAATCTAGAATTTATTGTCTGTTCCTACTAACAATGACCACTAGGTGGCAGCTTTCTAAAATAGCTGGGCTTTATTTGTTTAGTTTTTTTTTTTTTTTTTTAGAATACATTACAGCACACAGGAATGAAATCTTATTTAACAGAGAATATGTAAACAAGTAAAAGTAAATAAATGCTGTTATATATATATATATATATATATATATATATATATATATATATATATATATATATATATATATATATATATATATATTAAGATTTGCTAAAATTAAAAAAACTAAAATATAGTGTTGAGAATAAAACTATAACGCCTGGTCGCTTTTGATGTTTTTCACCTGGTCTGTGTTCTTCATATATTTAATTCTCTAGCCTTTCGAATGAAACCAAACTTCACAAACTTCCCACCAAACTAAATAAAAACAAATGAATGCCTTATCTCCATCTGTCCTGAATCCTTTTTCTTCTTATATTCTACACTCTTGCACTCTTTATCTCCTGATTGGCTACAGATCCTGCCAGTCACTCTGTAGCAGGTCTTCTTTCATGCCTAAAGTTGTGTAGTGATGACGTTTGACATATATGAGCTGTTGTATGATGTATGTGTACACATTTTCCTGCCAATTTTGACCTAACAGCCCTGACTGTGAAAATATTATAATAGGATTGTCAGGGTGACTATTAGCAGTGTTTTTTTTTTTTTTTATTATTTATTTATTTATTTTATTTATTTTTTTTTTTAAAGGAATAATTCCTACACACTGTAGCTTTAAGAAGCTGCTGAGGATTCATATATCCAAAAAGAAATGGCAAGGGCGTGTTGTAGTGTAACACACAATTCCTATCCCCTCAGGCGAGAGAGCGCATCAGTGTGAAGAGTGCGGGAAGTGTTTCAGACGCGCCGATCACCTGAACGTCCACTACAAAAGTATTCACCTGGGAGAGAAAGTGTGGAGAAAGTAAAAAAAACCTCAATACTTCTACATGCTTAAATCAAATCAGTATATTCTGTTACACTGATTATTAGTCTTCATACAGAATAATGTGTGTGTTTTCTGAACCTGCAGGTACAAGGCTGTAGTACACCAGTGTGAAGTGTGCAAGAAAGAGTTCAGAGGAAAAACCAATCTGATGACGCACTTCAGGACACATTCAGGTAACGTTATCTCTCCTCCCAAGATGATTCAGTGTACATTGTCAGTGATCCGATGTATAAAAGATAAATCCAGGGCAGCTAATGATTCACTGCAGTGTGATTCAAAGCTGAGCTGCATTGTGCTCAATTTCACTTTTATTGTTTTTGCATTGGTTGGAAGAAATAATATTTAGTAAGTGTAATGGGTGTTTTCACATTCCGGACCACAGTGTAATTTTCTGCCTGGAAACTGAGAGGCATAGAGTCCACACCTCCTTTTCTAAGACTGACAGTCACAGAAGCCATACCTCTATCCCTGGAATTGTCATGCACAGAGGCCATTCCTACTTTATTAAGACTGACAGGCAGAGAGGCCACGCCTCCTTTATTAAGACTGTCAAGCATAGCCATGCCCCCATATACTAAAACTGAGAGGCACACAGGCCACGCCTTCTTTTCTAAGACTGCCAGACCCAGAGAACACCCCTCTTTTAGTGTGAATGATAGGCACAGAGGCCATGCCTCTTTTATTAGGACTGACAGGTGCAGAGACCACACCTTGTTCACTGGTATTGGAGACACAGAGGCCACACATCTTATAGAAAGACTGGCAGGCACAGAGGTCGTGCCTCCTTTATTATGACTGACAGGCAAGGAAGCCACACTACAATTATTAAGAGGGGCAGACACATGAGCCATGCCTTTTCTAAAACTGACAGGCACCAAGGCTCTACTTCCTTTACTAAGACTGACAGACGCAGGCCACACATTATTTTCCAAGAAGGGCAGACGCAGAAGCCCTGTCCCCTTTAAGAGTGAAAGACAGAGGCTATGCTTCCTTTAGTGTGACTGACTGGCACAGAGGCCATGCCTCCTTTTCTAAGAGTGACAGACAGAGGCCATGCCTCCTTTAGTGTGACTGATATGCAAAGAGGCCACTCCTCCTTTAAGACTGACACAGACACACAACCACACCCCTTATTCTTCGTGTTGTAAACCAGTGCCGTAATTTCATGATAAATTAAATTCTGATCAAACGTGTATTTTTTTTTTAAACCAGGAGAGAAGCCTCACCGCTGTGTGATCTGCAACCAAACCTTCCGCATCAAGAAAACTCTGACCAAGCACATGGTCATCCACTCTGAGGTGCGCCCTTTCAGCTGCCCTCACTGCAGCGCCGCCTTCAAACGCAAGGACAAGCTCAAATACCATGTGGACCACGTCCACAGCGCGCGCCCTCCCAACCCGGCCTCATCCCAAACACCTGAAACGTCCCAGACTTCCAAATCGGCTGAAGTGTGCGTCCCTGTTGCTTTGGTGCCAGTCCAGATTCCTGAGGAAGCCGGAGCTGATCTCCAGGAGCAGCCGGGTGGGTATCAGCCGTCCACTGATCTGGTCTTTCTGGAAAAATACACGCTCACTCCTCAGCCAGCCAACATCGTGCACCCGGTACGGTCGGATCAGATCCTGGACCCGAGGGAGCCCTCATACCTCAGCACGCTGCTCGGCCTCGACTCAGCCTCCTCTGAGCATGCTCAGTAGCGTTTTAAAAGCTCACCTAATATGATCATGAAATACCATTAGACTTTTATTAACATTTTCCCTCTTGTTCACATGCAATCCTTTTTTTTTTTTTTTTTTTTTTTTTTTTTAAAGAATTCTCTAGTAAGAGTACTGTCAAGTGCAAAAGTTTGCATCCCCTTAGAAGACAAAATTTGTAACTGATATCAACCATTTAATATGTTTTGCAAATAAGTGTATCATAGTCAAAAGTGTATAATAAGATTATCATGAAAAACAAATTACAGTTACATCAGATCAGGCATACCACATTGTTACTGAATTCTCGAATCTGATTGGTCCGATGGTGTTGAATAATTTTCAGCTCTAATACGTTTAAATAAGTTATCGTTTCTATGGTAGTGGCTCATTCACAGGAAATTGTACAGCGGAAGTTCCACGTAATCTATAATAATAGATAATTATAATAAATGGGTTTAAAAATGTTATTTAGAGAAGAAGAAAGAAAACATTTGAATTTTATTTGTTATGTACCTTATGTACTTCCATTGTTTGCAATTCTTCCACACATTTCTGTAATATGCTGTTTGTCACAGAATGTTTTTTCAGATCTGGAGATTGAAAAATTATTTTCTTTTTCTCCCCCTTATCACACAATACATACACGTTGCATTTTTAACATTTTGGAGTGAAATCTTTTTTTTTTTTTTAAGGCCAATTTTAAAATAGAAGTACATTTTCCCTTTTTGCATTCAGAAAGCATGGGGTGTGTGTGTGTGCAAACTTTTTGATTTCACATTGTAGTTACAGTTCCGAGCATGCTCACTACATATCCATCAAATGTGTTATTATGGCTAATAGACACAAGAACATCTGAAACACAATAGATATGCAACAACACAGTGTGACTGGATGTGAGGGGTAAATAAACAGGATTTGGCCTGGTCTATTCTGTAATAAGCAAATTGCACATATGTCCTGTAATGGATGCTATAGATGTATAGTGTGTTGTTACTGGTGATGTAGTGAGATAACATATAATGAAATGTGATTATATTACTGTTTTATCTTTTGTTCTTTATGTAATCATCAACAGTATGATTTGGGTTTATGATATAGCACTTACTGTATACTGTTGGGTCCAGTGAAATCTTAGATAAGTTTATGTATGAAATTGTGCTGATGAAGGAAAAATACAGAATATACAGTAGTATTAAAATGCAACAGCATTTGAAGTCAAACCAGTTTTGTCTAAACTTGATGACAGCATCACTATTACCAGTTCAGTGTTCTACTAAAACATGAGCGAGAACATGCAAAACTCCACTCAGAGAGCTCAGGATCAAACCAGGCACCCTGGAACTACAGTCAGGTCCATAAATATTGGGACATCGACACAATTCTAACATTTTTGGCTCTATACACCACCACAATGGATTTCAAATGAAATGAACAAGATATGCTTTAACTGCAGACTGTCAGCTTTAATTTGAGGGTATTTACATCCAAATCAGGTAAACGGTGTAGGAATTACAACAGTTTGCATATGTGCCTCCCACTTGTTAAGGGACCAAAAGTGATGGGACAATTGGCTTTTCAGCTGTTCCATGGCCAGGTGTGTGTTATTCCCTTTTATCCCAATTACAATGAGCAGATAAAAGGTCCAGAGTTCATTTCAAGTGTGCTATTTGCATTTGGAATCTGTTGCTGTCAACTCTCAAGATGAGATCCAAAGAGCTGTCACTATCAGTGAAGCAAGCCATCATAAGGCTGAAAAAACAAAATAAACCCATCAGAGAGATAGCAAAAACATTAGGCGTGGCCAAAACAACTGTTTGGAACATTCTTAAAAAGAATGAACGCACCGGTGAGCTCAGCAACACCAAAAGACCCGGAAGACCACGGAAAACAACTGTGGTGGATGACCGAAGAATTCTTTCCCTGGTGAAAACACCTTTCACAACAGTTGGCCAGATCAAGAACACTCTCCAGGAGGTAGGTGTATGTGTGCCAAAGTCAACAATCAAGAGAAGACTTCACCAGAGTGAATACAGAGGGTTCACCACAAGATGTAAACCATTGGTGAGCCTCAAAAACAGGAAGGCCAGATTAGAGTTTGCCAAACGACATCTAAAAAAGCCTTCACAGTTCTGGAACAACATCCTATGTACAGATGAGACCAAGATCAACTTGTACCAGAGTGATGGGAAGAGAAGAGTATGCAGAAGGAAAGGAACTGCTCATGATCCTAAGCATACCACCTCATCAGTGAAGCATGGTGGTGGTAGTGTCATGGCGTGGGCATGTATGGCTGCCAATGGGACTGGTTCTCTTGTATTTATTGATGATGTGACTGCTGACAAAAGCAGCAGGATGAATTCTGAAGTGTTTCGGGCAATATTATCTGCTCATATTCAGCCAAATGCTTCAGAACTCATTGGACGGCGCTTCACAGTGCAGATGGACAATGACCCAAAGCATACTGCAAAAGCAACCAAATAGTTTTTGAAGGGAAAGAAGTGGACTGTTATGCAATGGCCAAGTCAATCACCTGACCTGAATCCGATTGAGCATGCATTTCACTTGCTGAAGACAAAACTGAAGGGAAAATGCCCCAAGAACAAGCAGGAATTGAAGACAGTTGCAGTAGAGGCCTGGTAGAGCATCACCAGGGATGAAACCCAGTGTCTGGTGATGTCTGGGCGTTCCAGACTTCAGGCTGTAATTGACTGCAAAGGATTTGCAACAAAAGTATTAAAAAGTGAAAGTTTGATTTATGATTATTATTCTGTCCCATTACTTTTGGTCCCTTAACAAGTGGGAGGCACATATGCAAACTGTTGTAATTCCTACACCGTTTACCTGATTTGGATGTAAATACCCTCAAATTAAAGCTGACAGTCTGCAGTTAAAGCACATCTTGTTCGTTTCATTTGAAATTCATTGTGGTGGTGTATAGAGCCAAAAATGTTAGAATTGTGTCGATGTCCCAATATTTATGGACCTGACTGTATGAGGTGGCCACGGCAATTAAAAATTATTTACAAATTAAAATGTTAAAAGTTCGATGGCATAAGTATTTATCCCCATTGCTGTGAAAACTCTACGTTAGTTCTGGTTGCCATCAGAAGTGACATAATTAGTGTCAAATTCCATTGTGTAAATATAAATTCCCCTGGGCCTGGAACAATCCAGAGTTCGTTAAAGAAGACAGAGGAGCTACCAAAACAGAATGGTTCTGGAAAATGATCAATTAGGGTTTGGTTATTAAAAGAAATCCCAAGTGTTGATCATGCCATGGAGTGAAATTAAATCTATTAATAAAAACTGGAACGAGGAGCGGGTGCAGGGTGGCCCTGTAGGATAAGTGGTACAGAAAATGGATGGATGGAATGAGGAGGCCATGCACTAAAAGTGAGCAGATTAGTTGGAGAAGCAACCAAGAGGCCAAGAATAACACTTAAGTTGATGCTACCACCACCTTGCTTGGGCATGGGGTTCTCATGGTGATGAAGTGTTAGATAGTCCATAATCAGAAAAGCACACTGTTAATTTCTTGAACCTGGTCAGAAGGTGTTCATTAATTTTTGTATAATAGCTGCTCTGCCCAATCAGTTTGGTCACAGGCAGTGGTAGCTCAGTGGTTAAGATGTTAGATTCTTGATTGGAATGGTTGAGCGTTCAAATCCCAGCATCACCAAGCTGCCCCTGCTGGGCCCTTGAGCAAGGCCCTTAACCCTCAATGCTCAGTTGTATAAGTGAGATAATGATAAGTCGCTCTGGACAGCGGCACCTGCCAAATGCCATAAATGTAAAATGAATTCCAGAACTCAACAGCACCATGATATTATGTTAATTAAGGAAAAACTTGTCCTCTTTCACATCCT
Source organism: Pangasius djambal (assembly GCA_022985145.1). NCBI lineage: Eukaryota > Metazoa > Chordata > Actinopteri > Siluriformes > Pangasiidae > Pangasius > Pangasius djambal. The sequence continues at coordinate 26,085,711 of CM040978.1, forward strand.
TAAGTTTAAGTGGCAAGATTAACAGCCTGATTGTCTTAATTGTTCCCATAACTTAATGATCTTGTTCGCACTCCTTAATCATCGCCATATAGTTTTATTAAGTAGGGATAGTTACATATCTACATCTTGTTATCACGGTGACTTATTATTAGCAGTATTAATAAAGATCATTGCCATTATGAAAGGTGAAGTGGTAATTTATAGTGTTTATAAAGTGGCGGGGGTGTGCTCGAGTGCCCGTTTGCAAATGGAAGGTGGAGCCTGGGGAATGAGTGGTAGGGATGAGTGTGCACCTGTGTGGTTCTTTTTCTTCAACGTTTACATTGCAGAGAGAGAGCAAGAGAGCGCAAAATAATGTGAGTAAATGTTAATAAAAAACAGAACGCCCGAGCATTAGAGCGTAAATGGCACCAAACTAAACTCATAGTGTTTAAAACAGCATGGAAGGAAAGCATAGTAGTCTATAAAAAAGCTCTTAGCGCAGCTAGGTCTGCTTATTTTTCAGCACTTATAGATAGTAATAAAAATAATCCTAAATTCTTATTTAGCACCATAGCTAAATTAACAAGGAATAGCACATCAGGAGAAATCCCCACATCTGCAACGTATGACAGCGACAGTTTTATGAAATTCTTTGACAGTAAAATTAAAAACATCAGGCAGAAGATTCAGGCCCAAA
>CM040978.1:26107972-26120597 GCA_022985145.1 Pangasius djambal
TGTGTTTATTTTATAATAACATGGTGGTGTTCAGAAATATTATTGTTAGAAACATGTTTCTAATGAGGACACTTACCTTTACACACTGGCAGCCTCCAAGTTCCATCCACACACTGTGCAGAATCTGTTCCTTCAAACCTATAACCTCTGTTACATACAAATCTAACAGTGTCTCCATTATTATAGGAGATTTTTAATGCAGCTGCACGATAACCATTTTGAATGTGTGGCTCAGGACACGTTGTTTCATCTAGAGCACAAAAACAGAACATTTATACATTTGTGGCTTTACTTTTTTTACTGATCGTAGGGATTTAGACTAAATGCACAAATAAATATTTATAATCATAGTCTGATAATCCAAGCATTAGATTTCGTTCGTTTTGCTCAGATACAGGAACTGACTACAACTAATCAATAAACTTTTACAGTGAAGATACTGCTTATTGGTGCCATTTGCTTTGAATATGTTGAGCTAACACATTAAATCATTATCAGGAAATAAAAAATGATGTGATTATGTCAGACATCATTATCTTAAGTACAGCGCTATGCTACGAAGTTGCTCTGTACATCATATAGCAACCGAATGTAACAATGAATGAATAAAACAGATAGGAAATTACACCACGGTAGTGTTGAAGTCTGGATTCCGATTGGTCAGAAGGTGTAGATTAATTTTCTGTAACAGCAGCTCTGACAGTAGTGCAGCTGCAAGTCACAGTTTTGTATTAATTTGCTCGTTCTAATTCATTTCTGTAGTGACAGCATGTGTTATACAAAAACCTTATAATCACTGACATGGTAGTATTTTCAGTAAAGAGATGTTTAAAGAGATTTATGGAAGGACTCTCCAGTTTCTGCACTTTGTAACATTCAGGGGCAAAACTATAACTTATAAAAAAAAAAGTATGACAGCAAATTTTTAATAAATAAAAAAATAGTAATTCTAAAATTGCTGTGGTATAAAAGCAAAGGTAGTTGTGGCCTAATGGTTAGAGTCTCGGACTTGTAACCTGAAGGTAAACCTGAAAGTCGTGGGTTTGAGTCTCAGGTCCAGCAGGGATTGTAGGTGGGGGGAGTGAATGACCAGTGCTCTCTTCCACCCTCCATACCATGACTGAGGTGAGACCCTTGAGCAAGGCATCAAACCCCCAACTGCTCCCTGGGTGCCGCAGCAAAAAAGCTGCCCACTGCTCTGGGTGTGTGTTCACTACTGTGTGTGTGTGTGTGTACACTTAGATGGGTAAAATGCACAGCATAAATTCTGTGTATGGGTTACTGTACTTGGTCACACATCACTTCACTCACTCAAAAGCAGTAAGAGACTCTAGACTCAAGGTGGTGACTTTGTGAGATTTGGGCCCTAGGTAATTGCTTATATGGCCTAATTAACAAGCAATTACAATTGATGTAGATTGGCCTTTTTTGTTTTTTGTTTTAATTATAGAATTCTGCTTCAACCACAGTAACCATATCACACTTATCATGGCTAATATGTATATACGTATATATAACAAAGAAAGTAAAATGGAAAACAAAATAGACAAAAAAAAAAAAAAAGATTTGATGATTTTTTTTGATGACTTAACATTTTCAAAGAAAAGGTTACAGTGTTTCATATGTTACAGTTGAGGTGCTTTCCCAGTACAGCTAACATAGGACACCTTTTGGTTTCAGTGAAAGTGTACAGTACAAACTAACAATATGGGAAAATCTGTACATGATGAAAGCAGTATGAAGTGTGTTTTAAAAATTATTTTTCTATTATGTCTCCTTCCATGTTTCCTTTTATCCACAAAGTTTCAGTTTCTTTTTTGGCCTTTTTAGAAAATCAAACAACAGATATAATCATATGTAAAACATATCCCATATCCCGACTTGCAAAAAGTAGGGATATGGGATATGTTTTACAAAAAGCAGTGTGTGAGAATCTTACCACAACTAGGATTAGAGGACCAGTTGCCATGTTCAAGAGGGTTATATTTGTTTCCATGTAGCTTATATCCTTTTGCACCAACATACTTGTAGAATGACTGATGGTAGGCAGTTTCTTAATAGACAGTTTCTTAATGGTTTATTAGCAAACTCCTACGATGGCTCCTACTCCCTTTCCCCCACACCGTGCCCTCTCCCGTGACAGACCTCCCCCAACTGTTGCAAGAAGTTAAAGTGACAGTATTGAAAGCAATAAACAATATCTTCACATGACATCTTCCCCTTCCCTGTTCTCTCCCCGCTCTCTCCAGAGTATACTCTGAAACTCTATTGGTAGTAAACATGTATCATGCACAAAAAACACCAGCATGTAACCAGGCAGATAAACATCTTTCAACAGTATGGACATGAGCAATATAAGCTCTGACCAATGTTATGAACAGAACAAACATTTCAAATCTTCAGGCCCCTCAACACCAACTGTTTTTTTTTTAACAGAGTCAAAGTGATTTTGCTCTCTTCCTTACAGGTCCAGACTAGTCTGATAGGTGCATTCCCTGTTGTGTCAATGTGAGCAGGTTGAATTTTAACAGTACCTTTAGTGTGTGTGTGTGTGTGTGTGTGTGTGTGTGTATGTGTGTTTGTTGTCTGTGTTGTTGGCACAGCTTGGACGTGTCGTCGGTTCCGTCGCAGTACTGCTCCTTGTTTAGTTTCAATGACATAGGAACAAGGTGTCACACTTTTCTGTCTAATTACTTCAGGTGAAGCCCAGACCTTCTCATGGTCCAGCTTGGTAAGGACTGTGTCACCAGGTATCAGTGTTAACAGATGTTTACCTCCATGGCAATGATTGTAATGCTAATCTTGTCTGTCTTTCTCTTTCATGTCTTTCTGTTTGATAGACATTCTGTTTAGCCACCTGGGTTGAAGATTCTTCTCTAGGGTAGGCAAAGTGGTTATGATTTTCCTTCCCATAAGAAGCTCAGCTGGATTAACTCCTTTGGTGGCACAGGGAGTCGATCGATAGCACATGAGAGCTAATAGCGGGTCTGTATGCTTCAGGATCATCTTCATGATTTGCACCACCCTCTCCATGTGTCCGTTGCCCTATGGATGGTGAGGGCTTGATGTGATGTGTTTGAAATCCAGTTGTTTGGCCAGTGCCTGAAATTCTGAGCTGGAAAACTGAGGATCATTATCACTCACCACCTCATCTGGAATCCTGACTCTGGCAAAGGCAGCTTTCAACTTTTGGGTGACGTGAGCTGTTGTGGTGGAAGGTAAATACAGTATCTCTAGGAATCTAGAGTAGTAGTCTGGTTGTTAAGTTGAGTTTGCTCTGTGTCCACTAGGGGGCACTGGAGTTCTTGGTTGGAGGGAGAGCGTTCATGTTTTTCCTGTAGTTGTTATGAGTGGAGTTGGTGTGAAGACTTGGAATAAAGGAGGCGAACTGAAGTCTTTGTTTTTGTTATTATTATGGTTTAACATTGGTAGCAGAGGATGGCTGCTGGAAACTACAAGGTCCCGCCACAGTTTGATGAAAAGAAGTCATATGAGAGTTGGAAAAATGAGGTGGAAATGTGGATGCGCGTTACTGAACTGGAAGGCAAGAAAAAAGCCATGGCTGTCGCTTTATCGCTAACAGGGAGAGCAAGAGATGCCGCTCTGGAAATACCTGCAGAAGATTTGAACAAGGATGACGGTATGAAAACAGTTCTAGATAAGTTGGACTCTGTGTTTTTAAAGGAGGAAAAAGATCGCCAATATGACGCATATACAGAGGTCGATCGGATCACCAGAGAGCATGGAGTTGCGATGGCTGATTATATCATCGAGTTTGAACGCAAATATAACAAGCTACGTCATTTCGGTATGATACTTCCAGATGCTGTATTGGCCTTTAAACTTTTAGACACGGCAGACATTGATGTGAAAGACAAACAGTTAGCGCTTACCGCTTGTTCTACTCTCACTTTCTCTGACATGAAATCTGCTCTAAAACGAATTTTTGGCGAAAACCACGTTCATGGAAGTCACATTAAAGATGATTCTGCATATTTCACAGATTTCAGTAAGAAAGAATACAAGCCACGTCCACAAAAACAGTCGAAAATGCAGCCAGGAACTAATCCTCTTGCTAGATATGGCAGGTGCTCTAAATGTGCAATTTGCCAAAGTACACATCACAGAGGTGAACAGGCCAAGCTAACAGAGGATTTGGAGCAGTGCAACACCACATTGTTTTCCAGAGACATTTTGTCTGACTCAGAAATATTCATGGTTGAATCACTTGGGTCAGCAGTTATTGGGTCAGATACAGCGTGCACTAAAACAGTGTGTGGACAGAAATGGCTTGATCATTATGTCAGTGGATTGAAACCAGCAGAGCAGAAAAAATTAGAATACACAGACAGTGCAAAAGCTTTCAAGTTTGGCGACGGAAGAGTTGTGCACTCAGCACAGAAAGTCAAAATTCCAGCCATAATCGGACAGACAAAATGCCACATAGAGACTGAAGTAGTTCCAGCAGATATCCCTTTGCTTTTGAGTAAAACATCATTAAAAAGAGCTGGTGCCGTACTGGATCTTCAGAATGACAAAGCAATAATGTTCAAGCACCCTGTAACCCTTGAACCTACCTCTTCAGGACATTACTGTGTGAACCTGCTGCATAAAGACCTGTCATGTGATGCTGAAAAGTGTAGTGAAGATGAGGTTTTGATGTTGACAGAGAACATGACTACAAAAGAAAAAAAGAGAGTCCTATTGAAACTGCATAAACAGTTCAGACATGCCTCTGTGGACAGACTGAAAAGGCTGCTGGCCTCTTCAGGTAATTATGATGAGGAATGCACCGTAATATTAAAGGACATAGTGGACAGCTGTGAAACATGTGTTAGATACAGAAGACCCAAACCCAAACTTGCTGTGGGACTGCCTTTGGCCTCAAGTTACAATGAAACAGTGGCTGTGGACCTGCATGAACTGGACGTAGGAGTATGGTATCTTCATATTGTTGACCATTTCACACGTTTTGGTGCTGGAGGCGAGTGAAATTGTGAAGAACTTCATTCACTGCTGGATCAGCATACATGGACCACCTAAAAGACTGATTAGTGACAATGGTGGAGAGTTTAACAATGAGGAAATGAGGGACATGGCAGAAAAGTTCAACACTGAGGTAAAGACCACAGCAGCATATAGTCCCTGGAGTAATGGTCTTTTAGAAAGACACAATCAGACCCTCACAGAAATACTGATGAAGATAGAAAAAGACAATAGATGTGACTGGAAAACTGCTCTAGATTGGGCACTGATGGCAAAAAATTCCATGTACAACGTACATGGTTTTAGCCCCTATCAACTTGTGTTTGGACAAAATCCAAATCTACCATCAGTCCTTACTGATAAGCCACCAGCTTTGGAAGGCACAAGTGTAAGTACATGGGTAGGACAACACATTTCAGGTCTGCATGCTGCAAGAAGAGCATTTACAGATGCTGAATTCTCTGAAAGAATTTGAAGAGCCTTGTGCAAACAATTGCGGCCAGCAGATGAAAGGCATAAGACTGGGGACAAAGTGTACTACAAGCATGCAGACAGCGCACAATTGAAAGGTCCAGGTGTTGTCATTAGCCAAGATGGGGCCGTGATTTTTGTGAGGCACGGAGGTTCCTATGTTCGTGTGCATCATTCCAGGCTTCGAAAGACAGATGACAGTCTCATGGTACAGGAAGAAGTAGATAAAAAAACGGTGAGGATGATACTATTCTACAAGCTCCAGAACTTATTGAAATCGACGATGACAGTGACACTGATAGTGTGGAAAAATCACCGGTTAGTGAAGAATGTAAAGTTGATGAACAACATGACACATTGACCCAGCCAGTGGGAGAAGTGAGAAATCTGTGTCCCAGGCTAAAAGCTGGACAAACAGTTACCTACAATGACAGAGAAAGTGGTGAGTCCTGGACAGCACAAATTCTTGGCAGAGCGGGAAAAGCTACAGGGATGCATAAAGACTGGTACAATCTATAGTACACCCACCCTGATATTGTTGCAGGCAGATTGTTTCCCCAGACATGACAGTGCCAAGTACTAATCACCAGGAAAGCAATGTATACATTATTGAAGATGAAACATTTGTTGCAGCAAAGAAAACTGAGCTAGATAATTGCAAAAGAAACCGTGTGTTCAAGGAGGTGAAAGATGATGGTTAAAAATCTATCAGCACAAGATGGGTGTGCTCAGTCAAAGAGACATCTGATGGTGTAGTACCTAAGGCTAGGCTAGTTGCAAGAGGATTTGAAGAAATAAATGTCAATGACCTCCCTAAAGTCTCACCTACTTGTGCTTCGAATTCTCTAAGAATTGTTTTGGCAGTCATATGCCAGAGAAAATGGCTGCTGAACACCTTAGACATCAAAGCAGCTTTTCTACAGGGAAGAGAGTTGAATAGAAATGTCTACATTCATCCTCCTCCAGAAGCACAGTGCAATGGAACCCTGTGGAAGTTGAACAAATGCGTGTCTGGTTTGGCAGATGCTTCTCTGTACTGATACAACAAGGTCAAGGATACTATGCAGCAGCTAGGAGGTCATGTGTCAAAGATTGACCCTGCTGTGTTCTACTAGCTGGACGACAGTGGTCAGTTAACTGGAGTTCTTACTTCTTACGTTAGAGGTTCTAAAACATTTTCCTCCTTGGTCATCCCACATTTGAAAGCTGCTTTTCAAGTTGGACGTGAAGAGCACAACAGTTTCAGTTATGTAGGAATGGAGATCTCTTCTGGAAATGGTGAGATACATGTACATCAAAGCACAAACATAAAGAGTCTTCAGCCCATTGTTATAGATCCAGCCAGAGATGTGCAACGTAAGGCTCCATTGATGGACTGGGAGACTAACATGCTGAGGTCCAAGATTGGCCAAATCTTGTGGATTGCAAGATAGAGCAGACCAGATGTAATGTGTGACACATCTATTCTTGCTTCTACTATGAAACATGCTACTGTCCAAACTTTGCATGATGTAAACAAGCTCATCAGAAAGCTGAAGACAGAAGAAGTGACTCTAAAATTTCAGAACCTAGAAAAAACCAACTCCTAAAACACTGTTTGTCTTTAGCGATGCCTCAATGGGAAATCTTCCAAATGGTAGTACTCAAGGTGGACACCTGATCCTGTTGATGGGAGAAGATGGAAATTTTTCACCTATCTCCTGGCAGTCTAAGAGAGTCAGAAGAGTTGTCTGCAGCACCTTGGCAGGAGAAACATTGGCACTTGCTGATAGCATTGACAATGGGATGTGTTTATCTGCACTTTACTCAGAAATTACAACGGGTGACAGTACATTGAACAACCTGCCAATTGTTTGTGTAACTATCATTTTCTTCTAGATGCTGTGAAGTCTACAAAGTCTGTTTCAGAAAAGAGGCTCTGTCTTGAAATAAGCAGCATAAAAGAGCAGATCCACTCTGGAGGTGTCCAGCAGGTTCTCTGGTTCTCTACGAAGAAACAGCTTGCTGATTATCTGATCAAAAAGGGGGCATCTACATTACAGCTTCTAAAGACTCTTAGTGAAGGAGTATGGAAACACGACTAAGTTGAAAACAGGGAAAAAATCTTTTAAAGATGTTTTGATGTAGGCACAACAATTCTCCTTCCCTTTATCTTTGAGCCCTCATGCTCTGAGAGCTCTGCTTTTGCAATCATATACACCCTGGCTGCTGTTGAAATTTGACCCTCGTGTCGCGGCCATCCAGCCCTGATCGGCTTGATGACAGCCTTTACAGGGAGTCGCAGGTATACCATGCATGACTGCAACCACATAGGACTCTACATCTACATGTGTTTCCATTTCCTCAGTGGTGTAGTTCTGTGGGCTCCTGGACAGTGCATCAGCAAAAATAGCATCTTGCCTGGCGCATAATCAGCTATGGGCTTGAATCTCCTTAGGTGCATAAGAAGTCTCTGTCATCGCAGTGGGACGTTATCTACGCTCTTGTTATTGATGAGAGGAACCAGCGTCTTGTGATCTGTCACCAGCTTAAACTCATCCAGGCCACACAGATATTTTTCAAGCTCCTCACAAGCCCACACACAGGCCAGACACTCTTTCTCGACCTGTGCATATTGAGATTCTGCTTCAATGAGTCGCGTAGACTCATAGATGAGTATGTCATCCATAAAGACCTCCACACCATACAGCCCTTGCAGTGTCTCCAGCATTTTCCTCTGGAGGATCTCTGGGGTGCTTGAGATGAAACCCCCTGGAACAATATCTCCTGAATGGTGTAATAAAAGTGGTGAGGGTGCAAGTGACTGGATGGAGTGGGATCTGCCAGAACCCGCTGGCCGCATCTAGAGAGGAGAACACCTTTGCACTGCTCAACTTGGCAATGATCATGTTAGCAGTGGGTAACACATATTGTTTTCTTTTTACAGCCTCGTTAAACCATTTAAGATCTACACAAATGCATGGTTTGCCATTTTTCTTCAGGACTGGCACCATGGGCACACACCATTCTTTTGGGTGTGTTACACACTCTAGGATGCCATTGTTCTCCATCCTTTGCAGCTCCTCTTTCACTTTCTGTAGCATCTGTGCACTGCGTGTGGCTGCGCTCATTCTTTCAAGTGTATTTTGACGGGGTCAGTTTTGAGTATGCCATGCTCACTATACACGTTGTAGCGTTTGGAAGCCCTATGATAGCCTGCTTTGGTAGCCCCCTTGACTCTCCTCACAAGGTTCATTTCAGCTGATAGAGACTGGCTAAGCAGGTTATTCACTTTATGTCCACGGACCACATAGGCAGAGAATGGGTAAGACTTCTTCTTGTACACTGCAGTGACCTGAAACTGACCTAAGCAGACGAGTTCTCCTCCAGGGCTATCTAATATGATATTAGCTGGCTCTAGTGTCATTACCGGGACCATTGTGCTGAAAGTCTCTTCTGCTACTACATTCAGATCAGTCCTGGTATCTATTTTGAATCTTACCGTGGTGGCGCCTACCAAGAGCTGCACTGTCCATTGCTATTCCAGCTCATTTAGATTATAAACTGAACCTTAAAAAGTTTGAAGGTTGGTCTAAACATTCACTGACTTCTCTTACTGTCCTGTTACAGCATACTCTGGCCCAGTGTCCAATTATGTGATATTTGTGGCATTTACCTTTCCTTGCAGGGCAGCACTCATTACTTGCATGCAGTGCATTTCCACATTTCCGCATTTGGCACGTTTTACATGACTATCTACTCAAATTTTGTTTTTTGGCTTATGCTGTCCACTCACAGGTTTCCTATTTGTGCTGACAACTGCCCTCACCATGCCCACTGTCTCTCTGTGCATACTGACTTGTGTGGCCACTTCCTCTGACTGCCGGACAGTTTGGATTGTTTGTGCTAATGTGAGATCAGTGATTAATTGTAACCTACAAAGAGATGCGGACCACAGAATGTGGACCATGCAGACCATTCTGTTGCAAAAGTCTTAGGCACGTGGAAAGAAATGCTGTAAAGTGAAGATGCCTTCCGAAATAAAGTTTGAGCAGTAAAGAGTAATAAACTAAACAAAGTCAATATTTGTTGTGTTTTATAACATGTTGGCTTTAAAAACACATCAGAACACTTCATACAGTAATATGAGAATTGATTTGTATGTTTTTCTAAGCATCTTGGAGACCTCTGGAGACCTCGTCTTGCTTCTGTTTTTGCAGCTAACGCTGACAACCAGCATTCTTTTTTGTCTGAAAAGTGGTCTATTATGTAATATGTTACATACAAAAAAAAAAAAAAAAAAAAAAAAATATATAAAAACTTTTTTTCGTACTCCCGATTAGGGCTACAGAAAAGTGTTCACCCCATCCTGAAGATACTATGGCCATCCATGTTCGGGAGCCAGGACAGGTGGGAGGGGCATACTCTCTCCCCTGTCAATCTGAGGGACACTAGCCAATTGTAGGCATCTGTGAGAATAGGTCAGATAGCTCTTTTTCCTGAGTGCGGTTAAAAGCTTACCTAACAATCTCTCCCTCTCTCTCCATCTCTCTGTCGAGCTACACATGCTACTTCTGAGATGCCAGTGATCCTGACCCCTTCTGCTCTCCGGACCTGCCTGACCCATCCTGATGCCCTACTTCTGGTTGGAGTTCTCATCGGTTGAGTTTGCTCGCTGCTGCTGGGGGTGGCCACATATGGACGACCTGAAGAACTGTTTGGATTGCTGGGGATGGTTCCAAATGGGGGCTGGGGAGATGGTTTGGGGATCTCATATGGGGAGCTGTACTGTGATGGCTTGGGACTGCGATTGCTGTGGTGGCTTTGGGGCTGCAGTTGCCATGAGCACCTTCATACTCAGGACTCCATCAATGGACAGTGGATAGATTTTAACCAACTGGACTTCTTGCGAAAACTGTGATGAATTTACTGGTTGCACATTTGCACTATTTGTCCATATAGTACAGAATAATAGAAGGGGTTTATTTATAATTGCACTATCCGTTGCACCCAGATGATGGGTTCCCTTTTGAGTCTGGTTCCTATCAAGGTTTCTTCCTCATATTGTCTCAGGGAGTTTTTCCTTGCCACCATTGCCTCTGGCTTGCTCATTAGGATTAATTCACATATTTACAATATAATTTTTGAATCCATTTATTTCTGTAAAGCTGCTTTGTGACAATGTCCATTGTTAAAAGCGCTATACAAATAAAATTTAATTGAATTGATTTGTAATGCTGCCCTGTGGCACTGCATGAGCAGCAATTCAAAAAGTCACCAAGGCTGGATTAACACGTCTCTGAGTCCTAACATATATTCACAATTTCTGCTGATTTTAAGTTTGATATTTACTAAATGAAAAAAACAACAATGCAATTTAAAACCCCAACCAAGACCATGACAGTGAACATTAATATTATTTATTGGATTATCAGGGTTATTTTGATGACTTCTTCTGTGATCTCTGGACTCCTATATCTGATCCACATCAACATTATTTTGCTGGTATTTTTTTTAAACTGTAGTGCTCAGGCATGGGGGTATGTAACAGTTTTTCTAAAGAAGGGAAAACTCATCTTTTGACTCTTTAAACTCTTTTTGAAAGTGTTGGTTTGTTATGTGAGCCTGTGACCAATGAGTATTCAGTTATATTGATAAAAACATGCTAATTAATCCACCTAGTAAAAATTGTTCTACCATCAATCAGATCAAGTCACTGTAGATGCGTGTAGTGCAGCAGGTGGTTGGGTTCCGCTTGTTTAGTGTGCGCTATAGTTACAGCATCAAAGTAGTTTTTTCTTTTCATGGTTGTTAAACCTACTTGTCTGCTATGAATAAGAACACTGTGCTGCTCAGAAATATTAGTCATGTTTGCAATGAGGACACTTACGTTTACACACTGGCAACCTCCAAGTTCCATCGTCACATAGTGCATAACGCATTCCTTCAAACCCATAGCCACTGTCACATACAAATCTAAGAGTTTCTCCAGGACTATAGAATGTTTTTAATTCTTTTGCAGGCTGGGCATTTGGCACACTTGGGGCAAGACATGATTTTACATCTAGAACAACAAACAGAAGAGCATTTATACATGTGAGGCTTTAATTTTATATTTATTTATTTGTGTGTGTGCAGACACAGTGTAATTTACCTCAGATTACAGTGGATTATAGACCCCTCTGTGTTCATCTCAGATTTAAAAAAAAATCTTTAAAATATTCACCCAGTCTTTCTCTAACTCAATTAAATTCCTACTTTGACTAATCCATAAGTTATTGACACACAGCATATTTATATTCATGATTTCTGATTAATTTAATTTGATATTTATTTGAAAAACGTAACAGTTTTTACAAAAAACAAAAAAGACCATGACATGACCAGTGAAAGTTCATATTATTTTTTCGAATATCAGTATTATTGTTGAAGTCTCTTTCCATGATGTCTGATCTACAGCAACATTATTCATCTGATATGCCATGGGCTGTAGCTCTTGGTGCGGGCTTTAATTTTTTAAAAAGTTTGCCGATTCCCATCTCATGCTTGCAGGGACATTTTCATCCTCATCCAGAATTCCTGGCAGTTTGATTCTGGTCTATGAGAGGTTAAATTTGACTACGGCTAGGCTACCTGATACAATGCCAGAGCATCATCTAAAATATCTCTATTATTGTGAGTGTCGAATGCTTGAGGAATGGTGCACGGCTTGTTTTATGATTTTCTCGTTCCTACAGTAACTGCTAGTAAAGGCAAAGCCTTCTCTCCCATTAACGTATACGTGGCTGCTATTTCGGCTTACCATGTAGGTAGGAACATGACAGTGGGCCAACACCCCCTTATTTGTTAGTTCATGAAAGGGGTTCAAGACGTTTTTGCTGAAATCAGCTCTATTGCTGGGACTGGCTTCAGCAAAGTGTGTTATCTACGCCCACTCTCTGTCAGTAGACCTATCATGTAAGCAATTTCTGCATTCATCCCTAAAGTTATTGATACATCAGTAATGTGCCAGCAGATTGAATGATTTGCCTTCTATCCTCCTTCCTTCACCTCTGAAGAGCAGAAGCGATTGACCACGCTCTGCCCAGTCTTCATGCTTTTTTATGTTGGCAGGATGGAGGGCTTAGGAAATGTGATCAGCTATTTGTGTCAGGGGTTGTGCCTCACCTGGGTAAACTGATCATGAAAC
>CM040978.1:26147236-26178098 GCA_022985145.1 Pangasius djambal
ATGGTTTAGAGACAGTGGCACTGAGGAAGAGACAGGAGTCAGAGCTAGAGGTAGCAGAGCTGAAGATGTTGAGGTTCTCTTTGGGAGTGACAAGGTTGGACAGGATTAGGAACGAGTACATCAGAGGGACAGCTCATGTTGGACGTTTGGGGGACAAAGTTAGGGAGGCCAGATTAAGATGGTTTGGACATGTTCAGAGCAGGGAGAGTGAATATACTGGTAGGAGAATGTTGGACATGGAGCTGCCAGGCAGGAGGTGAAGAGAAAGGCCAAAGAGGAGGTATATGGACATAATAAATGAGGATATGAAGCTAGTGGGTGCAAGTGTTGAGGATGCAGAAGATAGGGATAGGTGGAGAGTGATGATTCGCTGTGGCGACCCCTGAAGGGAAAAGCCGAAAGAAGAAAAAGAAGAATGCGATGTCATTAAAGTCCCTGGTGGTGTAATGGTCAGGTGTCCCAATACTTTTGTCCATATAGTGCCGTGTGAAATGTATACAGTGTGCTGCTTTAAATGTCCATTGTTAAAAGAGCTATACAAATAAAATTGAATTGAAAATGACAGACACACAGATACAGGCAAAGAGACACAAAAGATACAGACAGTATCTTGTATGTATGTATGTATGTATGTATATATATATATATATATATATATATATATATATATATATACACATACACACACACACACACACACACACACACACACACACCCTATACACCCCCATTTACCATTATCACACTCCACACACACACCCCTCCCCATCAGTATATTTAATCTTTCGTACAACACACACTCCTCTCTTTCACACACCTCATGAACACCATCTTTATCAACACAATTTTGTTGTTGTGTTGTATTGTTGTTGTACCTGTCCAGTGTCTCCCAGAAGCGCAGGAAGACGGGTCGGTCCAGGTGGCGCTTGTGGTGGCTCAGCTCCAGCACGGTCACGTCCCATTTCTGCACATTGGGGTCCATGCGTGCTTCATCGTACTTCAGGTGGAATGCTCGGACTGAGGGACAGGAGAACACAGCACCACGTCAACACCTAAAACACGATCGACCGGACACTTCGAGTCTCACCGCATGTTACAATGACCCTCGTCACTGAAAACCCTCGACAGCTCTGTCTACAGAGGAGGAAGGAAGAAAAAGAAAAAAAAAAAAACCTACAGTTGAGGCACGTCACTTCATCTCCATGTGTTTCGCTGCGACGTTTGGAGTAAAAAAAAATTATATATATCTATATGTTAAATTAATTTTAAAAACCTGCAACTAGAACCATCTCATATGAACTGAAAAGAGCTAGCGAGTGAAAGAGCGACAGACGATTGATCATTTTCTACGTACCTGCGTGACATGGAGCCACGATTTCAATGACAAGCGATTCAAAGTGAGATTTGATGCTGTAAAGCGACAAATTCAAACGATCGGCTCGGACCAATCCTACGGTGCGCGTGGTCCGACATTTCTTCAGTTCCCCACTCGCAATTTTAGTTTCTCCCTATATTCTGATGTGCAGCAGTGGAAGAAAAACTTATAACCGCGTTTTCATCTTCCCGTCATATACGATCTCTCTGACATTACGAAGAAAATTCAAGCTTGGAAGGAAGTAGGAGAAATTGTTTGTGCCTCTGGTGAGTGCGTGAAGCTAGTACAGTTAGATTGCTTGGTTAATCTAAGCATTGTAAATCAAAAACTGATTTTCGCACCGATTAGCGTGTTATTTAATTTGTGTTTCACTTGTTAGCTTTAGAATGTATACATAGCTACTATGGTTTCTCATCAGAACTTAAAAAAAAACAAACAAAAAAACTAAAACAAAAACAAACTCTGGCCAGGCCACGCCCACAAGCAAATAAACTACAAACTACAAACGACACAACCACGACTGTGGTGTGAATGCCACGACGAGTTTTTTTTGTTGATGATCAGTGCTGGAATCTGTACAACAGTACATGCTGCTAGCATTTCAAAACAAAAACGTACTTTTGGCGAAAATGTCCACAGGAGATCCGTCAGGCAGAAGCCACGGCCAGCCCTTAAACTGCCAGGCAGGACCCTGAACAAACACGGCCACCACACGGTCCCTGGAGGAGGAAAAACAAACGTTAATTAAAAAGTCACACTTAAATACAACTAATTACAAATGAGCTAAAATAAACATTAGCTCAACCTGAACAATCATTTATTTTGTTTGGATTAATTACTGCTTACTTCTGTAAAACAAAAACAAAAAAAACCCCCACAAAATTACGTGTACTTGTTTTTAAGTTATTGAGGTTACTGTTTTATTCAAGCAAGCAATTAGAGTTCCAACTGTAATAACACCATCATCCTCATCATCTCCTCCTCCTCCTTCATGGTGATGTCATTTACTACATTAAAAACAAAAAGTCCATGCTATACTTCATCGACTCCATTTTCAGAATCATGGCTCTGGAGAACAAGTCTACCAAACTATACATTGGAATTATTTTTTTTTTTTTTGTAAACGTGAGGTTAATTTCAGAGTGCTCTCTATGCATTACATTTTATTTTCTATAACGTTGCGACTGAAGCTACAAACTTTATACTTTAATCTCAAGAAACTAGCAGGACTGTGAATGCTGTCTGGTGCTTACATTTTACAATATGTCTAAACTTTTAGTTTATTAAATAATTATCCAAAAAAAAACAAAAAAAAAAACTATGCTTTATTTCAACACTGTTCAAATGATAAGTGTAGTCATGAGTGCATGAGTGTGTGTAAAGAAAACCTTTTCATGTATTAAACCATAATTTCAATAAAAAACATTGGGTTTTTTTTGGCTTTGTCTAGCGGAAACTTCATACTTGCCCTTCAGTCGTATTAATTTACAAACACAATCGTCACTTTCCGATGCTAAATTAATCAATCGGCACTGAGTCTACACTTGCATCTTATACTTTCAGTTAGAAACGTCCCAGATTACATGTTCTTTAAAGCAAAAAAACAAAAAACAAAAAGGACGTGCTGTTTAGTTGAAGTGAAAGACGCAAACCTGTGTACAGCATGGTAGCAAATCTCTCGCACCCACGTTTACAGGTTTTTTACCAGACTGAGAACATTTGTTTAACTAACAAACTGGTTTGAATTCACTATCATAACCAAAAGCACTTCATTTTACAGTGAAAGCATCCAAAGACGAACAGAAAACAAAAACGTGATCCTGAAGACTGAAATTCTCACGGGTTTGTACGAGTGAATTACTGCCAGGAATAACCCAAGCACAATGCGCTAATAATTACGTGATGTCCTGTAATTTTCAGGCTCCACAGAAAATCCACAGATACTCCCTGAAATACACTTTAAAGCGTACTTAAAACCATTTAAAGATGTGTCGTTTAAATCTCTCGCTCCTACTGCAATTCTTAAAATAATAGTTTAAACAACGGCTGACCTGCCACAGTCTAATCTCCTCTGCTTTTGTTTCAAATCTAAAAATAGTCCTAAAGACCTTGTTCGAATCAGAATTAATTACGTAAAAAAGTGGGTACTACACTGACTTCATTACCTTTCAGAGAACAGACACAAAAACCTCATTTAAACTGGAATTATTTATATAACATTAATGCCTCATTTCTTTTTCCTTGTTTGCACTCGCTGTGTGTTCGGTCTCTGACGAAACGCCACATGCGAGCTGCTAGACTGTCACATGTCCACAAACAAACAAGTAGAACTCGCCAATGCTATGGGCAACCCAAAAACTTGTCTACATCACCTAGTGGTGGAGGCATAAACAAACAAACAAACAAACAAACACGAAATAACAAGTAGAACTCGCACGCCAATGGTATGGACAACCCAAAAACAATGACACCACTACCACCCAGTGGCGGAGGAATAAACAAAAAACAAACGATTAATTAATTAAAAATTAAATTTTTTTAAAATAAAAAACAAGACAAAAATAAAAGGATGGTTTTGCTTATGGTGAATACAACCAATAACTCTAGAACCCTTAACTGTGGCTCTGAAGAGTTAAAAACTGTGTGTGTGTGTGTGTGTGTGTGTGTGTGTGAGCGCGCGCATGTTACCAGTCCTGAGGCGCCAGTTTGAGCGGCTGGTCGATCACTCGGTAGGGAACGGTGACGTTGATGCTGGATCCTCCGGGCTGAATCTGCTCTTTACGCCTCTGCAGCAGCACCTCGTTGTCCCGCTGGATGCCCTGCTTCTTCTTCTCGTCGGACGTCACGAACCTACGAGTGGACAAACTTTCCCATTCATCTGCGTTTCCGTTTGAAGCATTTAGAATTGAGAAGTGTAAAGTTGGTGTTGCTCAACTGCACGATCAGTGTTTGGTGAGTGGATCATTTATTCACACTCGTAATAAATAAATAAATACAGAGATCCAATACCAGATGATACTGTGTAAAGTAACCTTAGTGTATGTTGTGGCGATCCAGACGTATTTCACGATTAATGATGGCAAAGCAAAGCAGACATCAATATCTTAAGAAGGAATTACAGTGTCGTTCTACAATACGAGTAACCTGCTAAAAAATAAATAAATAAATAAATAA
Source organism: Pangasius djambal (assembly GCA_022985145.1). Taxonomy (NCBI): domain Eukaryota; kingdom Metazoa; phylum Chordata; class Actinopteri; order Siluriformes; family Pangasiidae; genus Pangasius; species Pangasius djambal. The sequence continues at coordinate 26,151,786 of CM040978.1, forward strand.
ATAAAAGCTTTCCTATCTCAAAAGTAAATTCAATTTTATATGTATAGCGCTTTTAACAATGGACACTGTCACAAAGCAGCTTTCCAGAAAAAAATACATTCAAATTAAATTCAAAACAAGTTTTCACATGATGTCCCGTTTGTTAAACCTATCCACTGTCCACTGATGGAGCGTTAACGTAATCACGTGCAAATAGTTTGTCAGCAAAGTGAAAATAAGGGAAAGCTTCATCACACTTACTTCAGGTCCTGCAAGAGGTCCTTGGCATTGAGCATCGTAATTAAGGAAGTTGTAGCAGCTGGGATAATGATGATCGGAGTTCTCGAGCCTAAAAATAGACAAAAAGTACCTGATTTTAGTGCCATACTTACACTACGTAGGATTTTTATGATAAACAGTGCACTTTGTCCCTAAACAAGAACAATCGAATGTTACACCTTGCAAAAACAAACGTGATCAGGGTTTCTGTACGAACACTAAAAGGTGTGTATCGCTCCTTCACACTACAATGCATGTCAATATGGCAAATGATTCACAGCAGCCAATGGCTCGATATGCTGCGCTGCAAAGCAACGAATGAGTATTGCGCAGTCAGGAGGATAAATAAATAAATCTCGAAAAATAAAAACAGCAGGGCGTGTGGCATCAGATGTTAAGTGATGCAGAGACACCCGGCGGATCCACCATTACCAAACAACTTTCACCTGGTACACACGGTATCTGTGTAGTGTAAGTACGGACACAGAAGTTAAGCATAGAAACGGTAACACAAGATTGCACTTTAACGGTAATCTTGTAATACGTTAACACGCTGACGCTACTCAGGTTCAGGAAAATGAGGAAGAAGTACCTTTCTTTTGGTTTGGAGGAGGTCTTGCTTGAGAGACTGCAAAGAGAAAATGAAAAGCAGTTTAATAAGTTAACTGTTATATTAAAATTAAAAAGTTATATTAAAATTAATTACATTATTCCTGTGTATGTATAAATAGAGGATGGGTAAATGAATAGATTGATAGTGAATGGGTAGATAGATGGAGAACAGGTGGATGGATAGACAGAGGATGGGGGAGGGACTGTCACAGAATTGGTGGATGGATAGAGAATTGGTGGATGAAAACAGGATGGGGATAGATAGAGGATGGGGGATGGATAAAGGATGAGGGGATGGATAAATGATAGGTAGAGGATGGGGATGTGCAGAAGATGAGTAGATGGATAAAGGATAGAGGGATAGGTAGAGGATGGGTAGACAGCCGGGGAATTGGTGGATGGATAGAGGATGGAGGGTGGATCGAGTGATGGATAGAGGATGCTGGGGATGGATAGAGGTTGGGCAGATGGACAAAGGATTGGTGGACGGAAGGATCGGTGGAGGAAAGGAAAGGTGGGTGAATGAATAGGTGTCTAGGTGGAGGGATGGATAGAGGATGAACAGATGGATATATGGATCATGAATGGAGCATATGGACGGACAGACTGACGTGTGTCAAGAATGTCTTGATGGACAGATGTGTGTCCTTTCCTCTGTACATATATGTATAGACTGATGCGTGGATGGACAGATATAAGTATGTATGGATGCTCTACGGCACGTCAGAGGATCCTTCTGATGGATAGATTGATAAATGCAGATGAATGGATGGATGGATGAATGAGCAGTAATGATGGATGAGGCTCCTCTGCCGTTCTGCAGCTATAACCAGTGATATTCTTCAAGCTCCCCCACACATTATATAGATTTTTTTTTTTTCCTCCAGGTTGTACTTCATCTTCTTCCTGTAATCATCCATGGCCTCTTTTATCTTCACTTGAAGCAAGTGAAGGGAGAGAGAGAGAGAGAGAGAGAGAGAGAGCTCCTTGCTCTCTTCCCTGAGGGCGCCCGTCTTTTGGTTAAGAACAGATTTACGCTCACTTTCGACTCCTAGCTTTTTGCTGAGAAAGGAGGTTCCACAGATTCCACACAGATGTTCCACGCAAACATCCTCACCGCGTGCTTCGCAAATCTCAGGCTCAAAGAGAAGCGCTATCGTCCGGGAGCTAATCTGCAGAATATCAGCACACAGAAGGTCCAGTGGTGCATATAAACCTATTCAGGCCAAAGTTCATGTAGCCAGGTAACCGTGATTCCCAAAGTCGTACCAGCTCGTCAGTGTGGTTGGCCAGGGATTTTTTTTTTTAATCATCAGCTTTTTACAGCAGCTCTGGCGCCACTGAAAGTGTCCGGTTCTTGTGAACAAACAAAGGTGCAGTTGACTGAGCAAGCCGCTGCCCCTCTGTACAAACACGGCGCATCTACGACTAAACTAAAGAGAACACTGCAAGCTCCGAAGATGATGCTAATATAAACATGGGCGGGTTTGTAAATGGGTTCGTTAGCGCCGGATGGAGTTTGACCAGTCAAATAGGACGTTGTGTTTGTCATGTGAGACAAATTTACAACAAGAACACCACCAAAAACAAACACGCAGAGACAGAGATGGAGAAGTAGAGTAAGACAAAGTCCACTTAATCTAACACCATAAAACATGCTGATTGAGCTGATATTTAACTGCAATCTACATCCTAGCACGGATTTATAAACAACCGGCTGAGTATAAAAGTTCACTTCATACAACAAGCGTGCTGGGTATGTGCGGTCGCTCCGAGTTTATACTGCACATCATCATAAACTGTATACAAGCGTAGAGAAAGCAACACTATTTTTCCCCCAGAAGTGCCACGGTCAACAGTTAAAACAACAGCTACGCAAAAATTCGAAGCACTATTTAAAATATGCCCACTATTTTAATTCGCAGCTCCTCCATTTTTTTTTTTAACCAACCCACGGCTCTGCCTGCTTGTTTTCTACTGGCTCACAAACCCGAAGTTATTCGGCGCACGGTAAAAGTAAGCAGTGCCAAAGGAAACGTACGTCTTTCACATCCCGCGTCCTTTCCCCTTCAGTGAACCTGCCATGCAAATTTTTATACACATTCAATCTGACCTCTGCTTTACCTGAAGGGAAAAAAAAAAAAAAAAAAAAAAAAAAAAAAAAAAAAAAAAAAAAAAAAAAAAAAAAAAAAAAAAAAAAAAAAAAAAAAAAAAAAAAAAAAAAAAAAAAAAAAAAAAAAAAAAAAAAAAAAAAAAAAAGTCACTAGAGCATAGTCTTCAGGTATTTCCCCATAATCACCATGGTTGCAATGGCTCAACAATCACATTTCTATGACTGAACCGTAAATGTTGGCACCCACGAACGTTTTTGATTCTGATTAAGAAGATAAATAAGTAACTTAACTGTTCCACACGACATGTCTACGTTATTACCACGGCAACCGATGTAGAATTGTGAGAAAATGTGACTCCAGTCTAAACAAAGAAATCTGCAATGCGGACGCGCAGTGTGAAAATCAGATTTGCGGAATAAATCAGATTTGCCGTGCTGTGTGAAGTCTTGGTGATTGCAGTGTTTCCTGCTGCTTTAGTCTCAGTGTATATTCTGCTCAAACACATTTTAGCCTCACAAAGGCTGATTTAAAGAGCAGGAAACACCTATAACGTGCACTGAGCAAGACCAGGAAACAAAGTTATGTAGTAATCGCTGAACATCATTACCACTATGATATACTCCATTTCTTCTGATTACACGACCTCCCCAAATCTGTTCAATTTCCTATATGGTAAACTGTCAGTTTTCAGCTCGGAAATGAATTCCATTTCGCTTTCCACGTGTCTAGAGCTCGTAAGCGCACATCCACACATTAATCTACATCAGCGAGGACGAGAGGACGCGTCACACAGCTCGGCTTGGCCCATCACTCAGTCACACGCACCCACACACCATCGACATGAAGGGGGGAAAAAAACTAAACAAAACAGAGAAACAGATAACAGTGTGCTGGGTTTGTGGTAATGCTCTACCAGGACTTACAGCTTGATCTTTCTACCTTTTCTCTCTAAAGCCAGTTTTACACTTTAGATTTCAGTGGTCTTTTAAGATCATTACTCGGCACACTGCACAAAATGATCCTAATAAAAACTCGGCCCAATTCTCTAACAGACTGTATGGTAGCATGTTTTTATGTTAAACCCAAACTGACTCCTATGCAAGTAGCACATTTTGTTTACATTTCGCCATCGTCACTAATATCTGTAGCTGCCACGTTGGTTTGGCATCATCGCATGGCACCCTCCTATTGGTGGATTTTAGATGAGCGTCACAACACTGCTCACAATCTGGGAATTTATTAAAAAAAAAAAAAGAGAAAAAAAAACAAACAAAAAAAAAACACCTTTCCTCACAGTGCCAGAACGCTGTTGTTGGCCGTCTCGGGTCACACTGGCACTACATCGGTCATCGACTACACGAGCATGTCGTTCTAAGACTGCCGATCTCAACTCACGACCAACGAATTCTTTTACCATGTGCAATTTTTGTACGCGATGGCAAAATCTGGCCTAAAATCGTACACTGCAAATCCAGCATTACTCAGAGATAAGAAAATGGACTACTGGGAGGTCTATAACAATTATTATTAATTAAGCTTTCATCACTGAATGTGAATGAACTATCAGGCATTGTGCACGACGCACTACACACATTACGCTACATGGCCTCAAATTTGACAAAAATGAAGAGCCGTCTTTGTTTGTCGCCACCCTCTGCAGCGTCCTCTTCAGTTCCACTCGGCAGTGTCCACGACAACGATTCTGTAATCTACATACTGCAATACACCATGTAAATGATTATAAAAGACCTCTACATTGTGGGGCAGTTTCATTGTAAAAGTGAAAATCAAGAGGGGGAAATGTGTGCAGCTATTGTGTTGGTACATTTGGTAATAATTTCAGTTATGGGATAGAAAGGGGGAAAAAAATGCTGGAAAAAGTGTGCTGATGCATGAAATTGGGCTTGGAAATGAAATGCATGATGGGTGTGTGAATAAGTTAATTGACTGCCAAATGCAGCAGATGGATGTATATATGGCTGGATAAATGGACTGATAGATAGATGGGTGGATGGATGGATGGATGGATGTGCACTCGTTCCCACCTGGTCTCGGAACAGGCTGCATAGCAGGAGTCTGGGCCTTCCGCGCTGACGCTCCTTCCTGGAAGGATATTGGAAATGTATTAATATTTAATATGTTAATATAATGACTTTCTATGAAGAGTTCATATCCGAGTTGGATGTAAAGCACATTAGAAATGACTCAGAGGTCAAAATTATTACAAGGGCTCTTAAGCAGAGAAATGACTGTCTCGATAATATTAATATCCCTTAGTGTGAAACCACATTTCCAAATGACATACCACAACAATTTTCTTTCAGCTTGTAATTTACTGGACGTGTACCCAAGACTTCTAAGAAAAAAAAAAAAATCTTAGGGGGTTTGAAGCACAGAACCAAACCAGGCAACACGTTTAATAAAAATAAAATAAAGTAATAATAATAATAATAATAATAATAATAATACCATTAATTTTAATTAATGGTCATTTCATATGTGTAAGCCTCCTCTTTCAAAAAATACTACAGGCTCATTTCATAATCAAAATGTCATCACTAGTCACGTGCGTTATGCTGAATCATCGATATAGCGTAAAAAGGAAGCTGACTCTGTTGTCGTTTCTTAAACAAGTACAGTAGATGCAGTCCTCCTGCAATCCATCGCTGTACCGCGGTCATCATCATACACGCGCTATTGGCCCTAGGTCTATATGATGGCATTCAACACTAATTTAGTACATGAAGCACTTGGAGCACTGCTGAAGCTTATTTTTTCTCTTGCATACAAACCCCATCACGATATCCCTGGGAATGCTGAGGAAAGGAAAAAAAAAAAAAAAAAACCCACACAGGTAGAAATGGCAGCACTGTCAGCATGTTCTGTGAATTCTGCAAGACTTTTTTTTTTTTTTGAAAGCCCACGTTCTACGGGATACCAGATGCACTCAACCAGATGCTCTGTGAACTTTTCTGGCAAGCTTTCAAAAGAAAAGGAAAAAAAAAAAAAAGGCCATTGTATCCTTTTAGAAAATATCAGTTCAATCTCAATAATATATCGGTATTCCGGTTACATCCGATCTGGCATCTTTTACCCCTCCCGCTCCACATGCTGGATCACGTCCACTTTGTAATCCAACACCATGTTTCAACCAAAGTTGAACACTGAACATTTATGGCATTTGGCAGATGCTCTTACATTTATCTTTATCTGACCTTACATTTAGCGAATTACAGTTCACATTTTTATATAACTGAGCAGTTGAAGGTTAAGGACCTTGCTCAAGGACCCAGCTCAAGGACCCAGCAGTGGCAGCGCCGGGATTTGAACTGATCGGCAGTCCACCAGTTTAACCACTGAGCTACATTGACGGTGGAGTGGCTGGCTGCCTAATGTCCCAGGGTGCCCTCATGTCTGTGTTAGCTTCTGGCTCTCCCTTTTAGTTATGCTGTCATTGCTAGTCTTGCAAGAGTCCCTGCTTGCACTCTTCATGCAAAGTACATTGTCCTTAACCATTGGAGGACAAAAGCTTACCTAACAATCTCTTCCTCTCTCTCCATCACTCTCTCTCCCTCACTCTCTGTCGAGCTACACATACTACTTCTGAGATGCCAGTGATCCTGACCCCTTCTGCTCCTCCTCGCTGCATGACCCATCCTGATGCCCTACTTCTGGTTGGAGTTCTCATTGGTTGAGTTCGCTCGCTGCTGCTGGGGGTGGCCCCATATGGACGGCCTGAAGAACTGTTTGGATTGCTGGGGATGGTGCCACCTGGGGGCTGTGGAGATGGTTTGGGGATCACATATGGGGAGCTGTACTGTACTGTAATGGCTTGGGACTGCGATTGCTGTAGTGGCTTTGGGGCTGCGGTTGCCACGAGCAGCTTCGTACTCAGGACTCCATCAGTGGACAGGGGATAGATTTTAACCAGCTGGACTTCTTGCGAAAACTGTGATGAATTTACTGGTTGCACAATTGCACTACTTGTCCTTATAGTGCACAATAATAGAAGGGATTTATTTGTAATCGCACTCTGTTGCACCCAGATGAGGATGGGTTCCCTTTTGAGCCTGGTTCCTCTCAAGGTTTCTTCCTCATATATCATCTCAGGGAGTTTTTCCTTGCCACCGTCGGCACTGGCTTGCTCATTAGGGATAAATTCACAGTGATAAATTAAAATATTTACAATATATTTTTTGTGTATTCATTTATCTCTGTAAAGCTGCTTTGTGACAATGTCCATTGTTAAAAGCGCTATACAAATAAAATTGAACTGAATTGAATTAATCCGCTCTGTGTTTGTAAATATATTTTAGAGTTTCATAATTACAGTCTATCTAACGTAGCATGGTGTATACCCTAACATTTAAGATGATATCATTTTAGTTTTATTGTTTTGGCTAATTTATGATAACCACCTAACAAGCCATGTCAGCGCTTTACCTCAGACTTCATACCAGAAATTACGGTTTCCACGGTTACATGCTTAAATGTCACTACATACATTTTCCAATTCTTTATCCCTCTTTCCCTGCCTCAATACTTTGCAATATATCTTGAAACAGAAATGGCTCGGCACATTACAAACACACTGTTTGCACTTACACTTTGCCTTTTTTGGTGGAAATTTATTAGATTCAATTCAGATTATTTGCTATAAAACAAGATATTGTCGGATGTAGTACTTTTTCAACTAGCTCAATCTCGCAACCCCGTCATAAACTGACTTTTCTGCTGCTCCTCCCCCAAGTGTGGGCCTCTATTTATTAGCACTTGTTGCAGTTCCTGTTTTGGGGGTTTGGGGGTTAGGAGTACTATCTACTGATCAAGTTTCATGTCTCAACGACTTGTGATTTGGTCTGCACGAGTTGTTTTATGGCAGAAAAATAAAAGGAGGAAGAGAGTGCATGAAGAGTTCAGGAATCAAAAGCTGTACAGCTTCAGCGAATAGCCCGAATATCATGAGCCTGACATTCCTTATCCCTAGAGTCACCCAGTGACTTTCGTCCCGTCGCACTCACCCCTCATAGCAAAGTGCTTCAAAAGGCTGGTCCTCACCCACCTCCAAGCCTGTCTACCTCCCACTCTGGGTCCATACCAGTTCGCTTATCGCCGGAACAGGTCAACAGAGGATGCCGTCTCCATAGCGCTCCATTCTGCTCTTACTCACCTGGACAACCCCAACACTTACGCCAGGATGCTGTTCATAGACTTTAGTTCAGCATTTAACACAGTCGGCCCGTTCAAACTAATTCGAAAGCTTAAACAGCTTGGAATCAGTCCTTCTCTCTGCAACTGGACTCTGGACTTTCTCTCAAACAGACCACAGGCTGTCAGACTGGACAGCTTCACCTCCTCCAGTCTCATCCTCAACACTGGAGTTCCCCAGGGATGCGCATTGTCCCCTCTTCTATACTCCCTTTTCACCCATGACTGCATACCTGTACATGCCTCTAACAGCATTATCAAGTTTGCAGATGACACCACGGTGATAGGCCTGATCAGAGGTAACGATGAGACTGCTTACAGGGAGGAGATCCAGCACCTTGTGGCACCTTGTGTGGGGACAACAACCTGGTACTCAACACCAAAAAAACAAAGGATATCATCGTGGACTTCAGACATGCTGGGAAACACTCACGCTCCCATTCACATTAACGGAGCTACTGTTGAGCGTGTACCCAGCTTTAAGTTCCTTGGGGGTCCACATCTCCGAGGACCTCACCTGGTCCCTGAACTCCTCCTTTCTGGTTAAAAAGGCACAACACCACCTTTATTTTCTGAGGAGACTGAAAAAGGTCCACCTCTGCTCCGAGATACTCGCGAACTTTTACCGCTGTACCATTGAGAGCATCATCACCAATTGCTTCTCAGTCTGGTATGGCAACTGCACCGCAACAGACCGGAAAGCTCTTCAGCGGGTGGTGAAAACCACCCAACGCATCACTCGCACTCAGCTACGCACCATCGAGAGCATTTACAACAAACGCTGCCTGCAGAGGGCGAACGGCATTTTCAAAAGACACCTCTCACCCGAATCACGGACTATTTAGCCTCGGCCCATCTGGAAGGCGCTACCAGTGCCTTAGCGCCCGCACAAACAGACTGAGAAATAGCTTCTTCCCAGTGGCTGTTTCCACACTGAACAGCTGATCACACTGTACACTGTAATACCTGTTTTCAGTTACTTACCTCACTGTTTATTCACCTTGCTTCTTTGCACTACATAAACTATATATATATATATATATATATATATATATATATATATATATATAAAATGTATGTATGTGTGTGTGTGTGTGTGTATTCATTGTATATATTCATTTTTATATCCTGTTCACATTCACATACATATATAGATCACATTTATCCTTACTTATAATACCCACTGCACCTCCTGTACATAAGTCATCCATTTCCCTGTACATATCACCCTCACAGCTGTATATCCTTATTTGTAATTTATTGTAAATATGCCACTTATGCACTTCTGGTTAGATGCTAACTGCATTTCACTGGCTTAGTACATGTACTTTGAACAATGACAAAGCTGAATCTAATCTAATCTAGATTTCAGAAAACATTCAGGGAACTCTATGACTTGAGACGGCAGTCAGCTTCATATTCGGGTCTGATTACTTCTGATGGATGAACCGTTTCCTAGTACAGGCATGTCTAAAAAATTCCTTCAGGCTTTTATCATATGTTTATTTCTATGCTAGTGGAAGCAATCAATGGCACACCCAGAAGGCACAACGCTCAAATATTAACTTCAGATATGAAAAGACATCTTTGGATGTACAAATGGCAAGAAGAAATTTACTGCTCTTTTAACAGCTAGTATTTCTTAGCATGCATATGGGCTGCAAGAAATTACAGACTGCCTCTAAGTTGATTCCACTCCAAGGTAGGTGTTAGAATAAGCTCATCCCCCAAAAAAGGCTAAATTATCATAAGGATAATTCATCTCGGTTTCAGCAATATGTGGAGGAAACCACCAGAAGTGCCGCTCAGACAATTGTAGCATGGGAACGGCAGTGGGACATCAAGAACCGTCCCTGAACAAAGAGGTTACGTGACCGTAATTATCATTCACGCAGACATCTGTCTAGACAATCGTAAAGTGATCACTTCAATCGTCATCCTTGATTTACATTTACGGCGAGACTTCATTTACACTATGGGTGAGGAACAAACTGGTGTGAAAAAACTGATATTGCTCAAGATTCACGTTGACTCCGATGAACATGAAGTGCTTTGTGTGCTTTGTCACTGCGATGCTGCAAAAAAGTTATTCTACGTCGCAATCGTAAATCTGAAGCCCCCCCCCCCCCCCCCCCCCCCCCCCCCCCCCCCCCCCCCCCCCCCCCCCCCCCCCCCCCCCCCCCCACACACACACACACCCCCACACACACCCACACACACACACCCTCCCCTTTCTGTAGTAAATCATTTGTGAAGTGAACGAAGCCACACTTGTAATGTAGACGCAGAAATCTCGGTTTGCAGCAGGATCCTGGAAAACACGCTGCAAAACGCTCATAGCTGGTTGAGAGACAGGGACAGAGAGAGAGAGAGAGAGACAGGGACAGAGAGAGAGAGAGAGAGAGAGACCCCTCTTCTGTGGCCTGTTAATGTGGGAGGGAAGATAAAAGGGTCACGTGGGAGAAGTGCAGACGCACACACGAGCATTTCACTTCCCTTCCCCCAGCACACGGTGGTGGTGCGAGGACAGCAAGGCATCGCGGCGCTCGGCGGAAGCGCAGATGAATGCTTTGCAAAGGAGCAGTGGATAAAAATAGACTATCGGAGACAGCTGCAGAGGAGAGGAATGAGCGAAACGGAGAGGACGCAGAAGCATGAGCGAGAAGAAAAAAAAAAAAAAAAGCAGACCGTTCTGCCTAGCAACACACACAGAGCCGTAAAAGATCTCTGCTCCAAGCCCCGGACTTCTTGATTTGATTTACACCCTCAGAAGTGACTAATATGTATGAGGCGGAGTCTTAAAAAACACAAGAGCACATTCTCAGCTGAAGGGAAAGGAGCGTTTAGGGGGGGAAAAAAAAACAGGCAGGCTTTCGGAAGGGATCTGAAAGCACTAGCAGCGTTAAACTATGTGGATGGGAAAGTGGTACGAGTCAAGCTGCCAACACGTGCTGGTAAAAACGAGGCACACCCATGGCGAACGTGGCGTTATCCCCGAGTGCCAACATCCATGCTGAGAAAGGTATGTACGTCAGGCTGCGTTCGACGCCACACAATCCGAGCCTTCTGTTTGTTTGTTTTTTTTCCCCCTTCCCCCAAATCCTGTTCCATTTCCTCAGTTTTCCCAGGAACACGACAAAGACACATCGGTAAATGGGTTTTACATGAGTGTGATGCGCGTGCATAAACCACCATCATCGTCATCATCATCATCATCATCATCATCGTCATCATCATCATCATCAGGTGTCAGCAGAAAAACAAATATTTACATGTTCCAGTTCGGTTTTGTGCTAGCTTCCATCGTGTTTAAATTTGAGTTTTACTTCGAGTGCATCCCGGGAACTAAAACGATTACTAAAAGACGTGCGGTCATTTTTATTTGTACAGAGCCAAACCCGAACGCGCTTTGCATCGGGCTAGCCTTGAAAACGTTTCTAAGGCACCTGTTAATACCCTACGGGAGAAACGTCAATGCTGACAGAACGTCAATGCTGGAGAAAAAGAAAACGAATAAAAGGCTCCAACATCCGGCTGTGGTTAGCAGACGACCACTGGTGAAAAATGTTTCCTGAGTTTTGTTTGTTTTGTTTTTTTTGTTTCCCCAGGACAGAGATCTGATCTCATTTAATTCAAATCAGGTCTGAGGAGAACCGTTAGAAAGGTTTGTTTGTACGAGTGTGTGCTCTTTTAATTCGGGAATTTGCCGCTGTGTTTTTGATGTCTTATTATTATTATTATTATTATTATTATGAACAAATTGACATTATATAGTATAGGAGTTAACCAGCATTTAAATATAGTGCCAGTTAGGATGATATAATATTGATATTATGATAAAAAAAATTATGCCTCAATATACTTTTCTGAAATTTTGCAAGTAGTGAGATTGCTTGAACATTCCTGTGGTTTGTTTTTAAATGATTACAAAGTATTTAAAAAAAATGACTAATTGAAACGGGATGCCGAATCTTTAAAATTGTAAAATAAAATAAATAAATAAATAAATAAATAAATAAATTTAAAAAATTGAATTTAATTTTCCATCCTTTGTGTTAATTTTCTTTGCATGCATTCAATAAAAAAAATAAATTAAAAAAAAGGGTCAGATTTTCAGATTATTAATTTATTTTTAAAATGCAACACTACTGTTTTGCTAGCACAGTAATCATAGTAATCTACCGTGCATTGTAGAAAACTATTGTGACGCCCACCCACCGGACCATTACTGGCCACTAGAGAGTGATAAAACTGATAACTAGGGCATTAGAAATTTCAGATTCAGTTGTTCACTGAAATGCTAAAAATGTTCCATCATTCATCATCATTCACTGCTTTCATAGCGATGCTTTCTACAGTCTGCTTATAAAATGTTATTAGGTGAAAAATGAACTTTAGAATGATGGAAAGTCCCCATCATGTCGTGTCATTTTGGTGCGGGCCATCGTAAAAATATCCGCGCGTAATAACCGTCACGTTTCACTCTGACAGTCAGGTCTGAAAGTGCCTGCGCGAAGTCTTGCCCCACGCCCAACTCAAATCAAGATACTTTGTTTTGATTCTGTAGGAAGTGACTCAAACATGTCGCGTGGCAGAATTGTTTACTCAGCTGTACAAAAGGGGAAGGGGAGAAACCCAGCTGAACACTGGATGCAATTCACCAAAAGTCTTAAGCTAGTTATTTATATCGATTTGGTTTAATAATTTATTGAGTGCTGGCTCCGAGTTCTCCGTGCCCGAGGGATTTCTGATTTCAACACGCACTTGGTTGAACCTTTACTGTTTTTCAGGGACGTTTTCATTCTTAACAGCCCTCAGCTTAACAGCTTAACATTATGAGCATTGAGAAAACAAAAGTTTCAGTTTAACGGAGTCCGAAAGCTCAACCTCTGAAGATGAACTAAAATAAACTTTCAGACACTTTTCAAAAACAGGCCTCCCCGCCCCCTTTCGCAGTCACCCTTAACCTTTATTCCTGCCTTCGGGTTCTTCTTGATCACAAGCGGCTCTTTGTTTGGGGTCGGCAGTCTAGGCAGCTGTGGGCTACAGACAAAGTGAAACTAGGCTTCATGAAGAGAGGAATGTGAAGAAAGAATACGATCACAGCAGGTTTCGGATCTGTGAAATTTTTGGGTGTGAACAGTAAAGGGTCGCACCTTCCTGAGCTGTTTCTCTTCCAAGGGGCCTGCTTTGACAAGCACACTACTTCATTGAATAAGTAGGGGAAAGGTGATAAAACAGTCATGGGGGGTTGGGGGGGGTGTTTTTGGACAAGCACAACCAGATCTGGTCCGATTCGAGTCTTTTGTTTAAACGAGGTATAAAGCAGTGGCATTAGGGAAACTAATTTCACAAAACGCTTGCGCTTTTATTACAGACAATGTAATCCGGTGCAAAAACACTAATCCATCACCAACACTACAGAAAACAGAGGCGTAACAACGGGACAACAACCAAAATACAAACTAATCATGTCTGAGCAATATGACATATGAAATATCAACATCCTGATAAACTGATTCACAATCGTCGGAATTTTTCTAATCGCAAACTGCAGCTTGTTCCCTCAGCGCAGCGTCAATATTTCGTCCCCTAGGCCCCGCCTCCCAAAATATAGCTAAAAGCCGGAGGGTAGACGTGGACAATTCTCCGGAACGATTCTCCAAGCCATTCCTATGACACGTGACTAATATGCACTGCATTATATAGATTTGCTCACTGTATTTCCAGCAATACTGTAGTGGTGGTGTTTTTTTTTCTTAAAAAAAAAAAAAAAGTAATATTTTATTTAATGTCTACAACTATAATTTTTAATATAAAAAAAAAAAATTAAGGTACTAAATTTAAAACTGTTTCCTTGGGGCCTTTTGCACCGCGGGAACCTTTTCATAGTACCCAAACTAATTGTGGAACTACCCACTTTTTGGCGTTTTCGCACCTCCGGAACTGGGTGTGATTTTAGTACCGGACTGCCTTTTTCGAGAACCAAATTAGCTCCTACTCCGGAGCAAGGTCTAACCAGCACAACTGGTACTATCCATGATGTAAGTAGACGTTGTTCGGCCAAACGCGTGCGAAAACACCCTCACCCGCCATGATTTAAAACGCCATGTAAACATCATAGTGTCAACTTATTTCGCAAGTATGGAGAACAGCGATAGATGGACGGACGCTGAAGTGCAACACAGCTCCGATCACAGCGTCCTCCATCTTCCGGTTGTTTACGTTGTTGTTCTTTATATCCCCGCTGTTGAACGCCACGCACAAATGACGTCGCTGTCGACCGGCTAACGTCACTTCCTAGTGCCCACTGTCGGTGCGAATGCTACCCTTTAAATGGTACTGGGAAATAGTTCGCGCAAAATCGCCCAGGACTTTAGTACTGTACATGGAACTAAAGCGGTGCGAAAGGCCCTCATTACTAATTATATACTTTTAGCTCTGGTTTTAAAACCCTGCAACTCTAACCGTTCTGTTTTGTTTATTTAACAATACTCATGCACTTGTATTTCCGTCCCATGTAAAACACCTGCACTGATGAAAACGGAAACCTTCAGGTGCATCCGGCCCCTGCAAATAACGCCGGCGTGTTTATCGTAACTGTAGCAGAACTGTCGAGCTGTGTGAATAAACGAGCCTGGAGACATTTCTGTGACTGACGACGTGTCACATTCGACCTTTCAGAAGAGCTGGAAATCAATCAGCTCCATTCAGTCATGCAGAAGGCTACAGTGTGGGCGGCATTCAAATAAAAGCCGATTAAAAAGCCAGCTCCAGCCTCAGTAGCTGGCCAACACATCCCTCAAGACCAGATCTGCCTCATTACAGAGGCAGAAATTTCATTAGCTAGCTATCAAGTCTACTGGCTCGTTTAACTGCTACAGAACGATGGGAAAGTTCAAGCCGTAAGGAGAAAAGTGTCACTTGAGAAACACAATAAAACACTAATCAGACAAAACAAAGAAAGAAAGAAGGTCAGACAGAAAGAAACAAAAATAAAGACAGAAAAAAGAAAAGAAAGAATGAAATTAAAAAACAAAATATGGGAAGATGGAAAGAAAAAAATGGACAGAAAGAATGAAATAACAAAAAGACAGAAAGAAAAAAAAAAAACAAATACTAAAAGGTGGAAAGGAAAAGAAAGAAAATGACAGAAATAAATAAATAACAGGATAAGAAAAAAGAAAATGAAAGAACAATGAGGAAAAAAAAAAGAAAAACAGAAATAAAAGATGTAAATTAAAAGAAATAAGCAAAAAAAGAGATAGAAAGAAAAACAGACAAAAAGAAAGAAAAAGACAGATGGGGCAAAGTGAGAGAGAAAGTAAGAAAACGCAGAGAAAGGATGATGGACGGGAGGAAAAAACAAAGGAAGGAAGGAATGGTTTCTGAATGGCGCAGATAGGGATTGACAGCTGTGACTTGACTTCCTTGGGTTACATTTTCTTCTCTAAAACTGTATTTTTATTTTTTTAAATATTTGAATATTTAAACCTCCGCGGGTTTGATATTCCCACTCATGACGCTAAACTGTCTTTCATGGTGTTAATATTTAAGCTGTACACAGAACGTGATACAGCGGGACCATGACTTCACCTGTAGCGTGTTTATCTCTGTAAATAAACGAGCTTTTCTCTGCCTGCAGGTCTTTCATCCACTGAACGGACCCGAGCAGGAGAACCATGCAGTGTAGGCGTCGGCATTGCTACGCAAGAATAGCGGGATTACTCGCTTTTCTGGGATGCGTCGTTCTGCTCATCTTCGCTCAACACATCTGGCTAACGAGGCTGAAAAGCCGCGTCATGATCGAGCCGACCTTCAAGAAAGAAGCAGCGACGCCTGCTTCGCCAACGAGGTTCCTGGCAAACGGTACCCTTGTTTCTACTCAGCCGGTGTTCAGGACCTCCGTGGGACCTAATCGGAGTTTAGCCAAGGAAGAAAATGCAGAAAGCATCCTTAAAGTAGAACCCTACAAGTACATCATCAACGAGCCTGACAAGTGCAGGAAAAATAACACTTTCCTGGTGCTGCTGATCCCGGTCGAGCCTCACAATTCCGAAGCCAGGAACGCCATTAGGAAGACGTGGGGCAACGAAAGCATGGCTGAAGGAATAGTACGCCTCTTTCTACTGGGTGTGAAAAACACCACGCGTGATCCCGGGATGCGCGATCTACAGCAGCGCTCCCTCAGGGCAGAAAGTCAACAACATCGTGACATGATCCAGCAAGACTACGTCGACTCTTACTACAACCTCACGATCAAGACGTTGATGGGGATGCACTGGGTGTCGAGATACTGTCCAACCGCCAAGTACGTCATGAAAGCGGACAGCGATATGTTCGTGAACACGGAGTATCTCATCCAGAAACTCCTCAAATCGAACATTCCGAGGGAGATGTACTTCACCGGGTACCTCATGCGAGGCTACAAGCCGAACCGAAACAAGGACAGCAAGTGGTACATGCCGCCGGAGTTGTACCCTAGCGGAAGTTACCCCACGTTTTGCTCGGGAACCGGGTACGTTTTCTCTGGTGACATGGCGAAGAGGATCTACGCCACTTCCCTCAGCATACGCAGGTTGCACCTGGAAGACGTCTATGTGGGACTCTGTCTCTCGAAACTGAACATAGAACCGATCCTGCCGCCCAACGAGTTTCTATTCAATCACTGGAAGGTTTCCTATTCCAGCTGCAAATACAGCCAGCTGATCACCTCGCACGAGTTTCGTCCTAGCGAGCTGATCAAGTACTGGCAGCACCTCCAGAAAAACAAGGACAGAGCCTGCAAAACGTCCAAAGGTCAGATGGCGAGGAACATGAATGCAGAGACGCTTCATCGGTCCAAAGTTTTGCTTAATCCTCAGTGATAGTGAGATAGTAATCCTTTTGTTCAGTTATCAGTGTCATCTCCAGCACCAGGGACACCGCTGAGTGTTGTTGGGAATTATTGCTCGTTATGTCATCAGGCTGAACTATTTTCAGTAGAAAATGCTGTGTTGTATCACAGAAAAAAAAAAACTGACATGATAGGGATCCCTGAATACAAGTATATACTGTTTGTAAGTGCTCTTATGTGATCATTCAAATTTTCTTTTTTTTTGACCACTAAAAAAAAAAAAAAAAAAAAAAAAAGAACATTTTAACAATCCCATCCCGATGAAAACAAACTAAACCTACTCTTCCGTCAGGACTGAGACATACTGAAGTATCTGTAATTGTAATTTATTGCAGTCACACTTTTGGATTTAGGCTTCAGAGCTGCACTCGATTCATCTCGTTTCTTTTTTTTTTTTTTTTTTTCCCTCCCCTCGTATTGCCTCCGGTGCAGTAAACCTAATATTCATCAGTTCTGCGAACCGTGGCTTGAAATGTTTAAGCCAAAAACGGGAAACGTATGCGTTTTCCCTGTTCGTTTACACGACAACAGCATTTTGGGGACTGAAAACGCATATTTTTGAAAACGGGTTTCCAAAGTGCACGTTTTTGAAAACACCGCCGTTATCGTCTCCATGTAAACACCCAATACGGGAATCTTTGAAAACGGTGACGTCACGCACGTGCGTAGTACGTGTTAGGTATGTAGACATGCGCAGTACGTGTCTATTGTAAAGGCAAGCGCGTACGTGATACGGCGTTTTTGGCCGTTATCGCGGATGTGTGTAAACGCGAATCGTTTTGAAAACGTTGTCGTGCATACGTGAAACTTTTTGAAAATGCAAGAGACAAGCTTTTCCCTTTTTGAATACATCGTAGCCCAAGTCTCCTTATTTTTATTACCATTTCATTTTTAAAAGGTTTTTCTATGCACTTTGAGGTTCACAGGCCACAACATCATCCTTCTTTTTTCGTTTCTATTCCAAAAAAAAAAAAAAAAAAGCTGCTTACACTAAATTCCCATAAAAGGGAATAATGAGAGATGATGGTTTAAGACGTCCTGCTTGTTGTTACTGTTTAAGAAGAAGTAAGAAGTTAAACTGGAAAAGAAAATGAACATTAATACTTATTTCTGATGGTGAGGGTGGTGAAAAAAAAGCTGTAGCTCTAAAATTAAGCGTGTGCCGATATTAAAGTCACATCACACTAACTCAGGGTTTTTTTTTTTCCCCCCCGCTTTTATAAAAGTAAGGATTTTTTTCCCCCTAAATGGAATGCAGATTTTTTTTTAATCGTCCTAAAACACGTTAATCCTTTAATCCTCTTCAGCGTGTACGGATGCTCTGTGTGCTAAGCAGTAGAAATGACACTGGGCGACACTTTATATTCACTCAACAGCTAGTCTATTTGACTAGGCTATATATTTTATTTCAGGAAAAGTCTGAGATAATTATTTCCCACAGCAGAAGGAATTAAATTAAATCTTGTAGCTCAGTTTTGGTACATTTTTGCCACAACAGGAACGCCTATCCCATCCTAATGTATTGCTTTATAACGATCTACGACATTAAGAATATTAAAGATCCTTACAATCGAGATTTTGGTCAGGATCACAAACATTAAGACAGCGACGGTACTGTGAAGTGAACAAGGTCATCGGCACTACTTAAAATATTCATGTCCATCATATTAAAGGTGTGTACACGATAATGATGTTTACAGACAAGTCAGACGGAGATCGCAAATAAGGCCAAATCAATACCAAATAAATCTGAAATAAAATCCAAAAAATTCTAAATAACCCCAAATAAATCCAAAATAAATCCAACATATTACTAGGCCTAAAAAAAAAAAAATAAATAAATAAAAAATCCAAAATATTACTAAGCCTAAGTAAATTTAAAATCACCCCAAATAAATAAATAAAAAATACTCCTAAATAAATCCAAAATATCACTAAATAAACCAAAATATTACTATGCCTAAATAAACCTAAAATAACCCCAAGTAAATGCCACATAAATCAAAAAATATTACTAAATAATTCCGAATCTAAAATAACCCCAGATAAATCCAACACAAAATCCAAAATAGCTCCAAGTAAATCCAGGTATATACACAAAACCCAAATAAATTCAAAACAATTCCACAAGAACCCCAATAAATAAGATCTAGCCCCAAATAATCCCAAATAAGTGTTCTTTCGAAATGTAAACCCCTATTATTGTTATATTTCCTCTAGATATTGATGGGGAAAATAAATAAATAAATAACCCATTTCAACCTGGCCATGACTGAGCAATGAATGGCGTCTGACTCGTTCTTCAATTAGACAGAAGTCTGAATGTCGAGCTGAGCTAAAGCTAGCTTCTAGCTATACTTAAATCATTATCTAGAAGCATCTGGGAGGGAAAAAAGTGGGAGCATCATAACAGCACACACAAAATAAACCCACGACAAGGTAGTTCTGCTGCACTAATGCCTTCTCTCTCTTTATAGTTTAATTTGTGTGTATAACATTTAAACGACCCAAGCAGTAGCTATAGATATAAATCTTAGATTGAAATGTCAAGCAAATAATAATAATAATAATAATAATAATAATAATAAAAATAAATGTTCATTTAAAACGATATTGACCAATAGTATCCTTTTAGTGCTTATTCTTCATCAAGTTTAGTCACATTTACAATCGGACTAAGAACAAAACACGTAAGTGATGCACCCAAGAAAATAGGATATGAATTATCTGATTTCAGAGCTGTTCAAACAAACAAACAAACAAACAAACAAACAAAGGACAAGCAATGGGACACAAAGTAAAGAAAAAAATCTCAGTCTTACCGTCACAGATTTCAGCGTCATGCCGTGGTAGGTTCCCATTGTGTCGATTTTGAATCCCTCCGTTTCTGTGAGAGAAAGGGCATCCAATAAGTAGCAATACTTTACTATTTATAAATAACAGAACTAGGAAAAGCACCTGTAAGCATGTTTACCGCTTCACTAAACACTAAACCGGTCTTCTGATTAGCAAGCGACAAAGCCATTACGAAGCTGCGATTTCGCCAACGTCAACTAAAAACTTGAATTATATGCAAATTAGTGATCATGTGCTGAAGCGAATGTGTGTCACCAGCATGGTGTTTAAACTCTCCCGGGTGTCTGGTCCCTCAGCGTTTCGCTCCCAGTTGAACCTCACTTTCAGCAAAGCTTGGCTCGGATTACGGGGAAAAAAAACAAAAACAAACAAACCCTGGAATGGCGTTTCAGCCTCGTTTCAGAGCAGAGAAAGAGCAAAAACAGCCACGAGTCCGGCAAACCCTCCTCCCATTTAGCCTCGTCTTTTCAGGAACGGCTTTTTCCTCTCAGAATATTATAATACACTCTGTTCCGAGCGCGTCATCTTTATACTACAACAACATCTGTACGATGTTCATGTAACATTTATGGAAGGAGTCTCCAGTGTCAGTGCGTTGGAACAGTCAGAGGTAAAGCTGTAACGGTATGTCTTCTGACATTTTCACGACACAGGAGCTCACGTTTCGTTGCGGTCTCTCGGTAACACGCCAAGCTGCGTTAGTTACTTTGCTAATGATCAATTCCACGAGGTTTTGCTAGCAAAGCAACGACCGGTTCAAAGCTTTTCCTCCAACATTTACAAAAGTTAAAGGAAAAGGAAGGAAAATAAAACAAAACGGTGTGGGTGATACGATGTAGTATCAGTATTGTAAATGATGCCACAAACTTTTTTTGGGTTGTTGTTGTTGTTGATATTCTATTTTTTCTGAATAAATTATAATATTTACAAACTAAATGGAAGCAGATGATTTGATGTAAAAAATAAAAAAAAAAAAAAAAAAAAAAAAAGTACTTATTATTATTTTTTTTTTTTTTAACATTGTAAAATGTTAAAATGTACAGATAAATAAAAAGACCAGGCGATTTTTTTCCCCCTCTTTCTAATCTTCAACTGCCTTTAGTATGTGGTCTTCTTCTGTTGTAGCTCATCCACCTCAAGGTTCGATGTTCCGTGCATGCCGAGATGCGATGCTTTTCTGCTCACCACGACTGTAAAGAGTGATTACTCGAGTTACTATATTCTTCCCGGCAGCTTGAACCAATCTGGCCACTTTCCTCTGATCTCTCAGTCTCTCATCTAGAGAACTGCTGCTTACTCAATACTTTTGGTTTTTCACACCATTCTGTGTAAAAACTCGGCCCTTTTGGCACCAACAACCACGCCATGGCCAAGGTTACCGAGATCACACTTTTTCCCCCATTCTGATGTTTGATGTGAACATTAAGAAGCTCTTGGCGTGTATCTGCGTGATTTTACGCATTGTCCAGCTGCCATGTGATTGGCCAATGAGACAACTGCATGAATGTGCAGGTGTATAGGTGTTCCTATTAAAGTGGACAGTGAATGTATTTAAACATATCACATAACTCACTGAACAGGTTTGTATTTTTTTTTCTTTTTAATGTAGCACTGAGTAAACCTATAGATCCTGATACACATAGAACATTTTGTCCTTATTTGGTGCTATGAAGTCATAGATAACCTTGTATTTTTTTTTTTTAATAAATAAAATCGGGATAAAGGAAAAAAAAAAAGTGATGTAAAAAGAAAACCGGTCATTTCGCGTAGAACTCACCCTCTTTCCCTTTAAATCTCTCCTGATCGTATCTGTTGTACGCCGCCGGCACTGGCTGTTTGTTTCGAATCGTCGGATCCTTTAGAGGAGGGAAGGAGGAGAGAAAAAAAAAAACTGAATCAGCAACAGTGTAGAACAAAAATAAAGAGAAGGAGTCATGACATTTATGGAGGCAGAGAGCGAGATTTTGTGTGTGTAGCTGTGTGTATTAAACTGTGTCAATGAATGTCACACAAAGATCAACCATTTCCCCACGTAGGTCTGGATTCAACTCCTCTGTTCGAATTTTTCTGGTGAGTTGATTTGATAACCGATTCATTGGTTTCCAACTCGAATCAAATGCTTTCAATGCAGGTTCGAAGAATTCACACTTTGATTCATTTGAATCACTGCCATGAATCGTCAACACTGAATCATGATTCATTTGATGCTCAAAACTATCCATGCTACTATGGATTGGGTTCAACAAATCACAATTCATTCGACGCTCAAAGCATCCACGTTGCCTTGAATCATCACAGAATCATGACTCATTCAGTGCTCATGATCCACAAATGCAAATTCAGCTGATACCCAAAGAACCCATGCGCTCGGAGCTCAAAACACTCATACTGCCATGAATCATGTTCAGTGAATCATGTTCAGTGATTCATATTCACTCGATGCTCAAAGCATCCATTCTGCCATGAATCATGATCACTGAACCATGAATCATTAGATCCATAATGCCTTAAACAGTGATTACTGAATCACAATTCATTCAATGCTCAAAACGTTCATGTTGCCATGAATCATGATCACTGAATCAAGAGTCAATTAATGCTCATGACCCGCGAATCCCGATTCACTTGGCGCTCCAAGCATCTGTGTTGCTGTGAATCGTTAGCACTGAATCACAATTCATTCGATGCTCAAAGTGCGCTACGAACAGTGATCGGTTAATCATGACCCATTCAATATTAGAAACATCTATGTAGCTATGAGACTTGATCGATGAATCAGGAATCATTTGATGCTAAAAGCATTTCTACTGCAAGGACTAGTGTCAATGAATCACATTCATGTCTCATTAGATTTTTGGCACTGGATCAATTAGAAGAGTGAAAATATTTAATTATTAGTTAATATAATATTGTCCCAAATAAGACTAACATTTATGTATTAGCCACTAGAGCATAGATTGTGTGTCCAAACAATAATCAGGACAGCGACATATTTGTAAATTCTGTGTGAATACATATTACATTTCCATAATTGTTATAAAAATCATAAACTTTGTAGTTACTGGTACAAGATCATATGGCAAAGACAGCTTTGTTCGGTATGATTAGAGGAATTATAAGACTTCAAATGTGTCTGAAATTGGACAGATGTCCTTATCTCAAAGCACAAAAAAAAAAAATCCATGCAGCCTATTACACAGTCCATGAAGAACATCCTATCGTATTATATAACATGTCATCAGCACAGGCCTAATCTAGATAAGAGCCATCTGTGTGCTTTAAACACGCTCCGTCTGCATTTCATCCAAATAAAGAGCAGACGCTCAGTGCCGTGACTGTTGTTCCGTGTCTCGCAGGTAGGGAGCCTAAACGCTTTGGCCTTCACTGGGTGCTCTAATCGAGTTCCCCCCCTCAACATGCTGGAGTTCATTTCAAGCTTCATTTCCTTGACAAATGGCAGTGACATGCTGGGAAATTGATAGCGTTTTATACTGCGACAGTATATATATATATAAATAAATAAAAAACACAGCTCTGCCTTAACTATGCCTGGATTTCAATACACGTCGCACTCATCCTATTTTAAATGATTAGCTCCTCACTGTTCTATACTGCACGTGTCCTGAGCTGCAAAACAAACGTTTTTTTTTTTCACCCCTCTGAGGTTTTCTTCTGCCTGATTAAGTGGGCGGAGCTATATTTGCACTAAATGACATCAAATATTCAAATCCAGACCCTGCGCATGAGTACCGTTTTAATATAGATTGCACTTACGCAAATTTCCCGACAATTTTGATTCACATCAACTTAAAGTGTTGCTAAATTTAATCAGCGTGTTTCCGAACGTTTTCCAACGACCTTGTTTTGTTCATGTCATTTGAAAGCTCACAGTTCGAGTTGAAGTTTCTCAATATGGCCTACGAAAAACTTACTTACGTTAAGCGTAACCACAATACACTTTCTTTTAATCATTCATGAACAAAATGTTGAGATTCCTAGTGATTCTAGTGACGCAACTATTACCGTGCTTTTACGCAGTGCTAACAAGAGACTGTAGCTATGTGCTAGCTAAATAAATTGTTAGCCGCGGTGATTAGCTACGTTGCTCATGTCGACAGTATGGACTGCGATCTGAGCACGTTTCTATCTGCCGTCATATAGAACATATTTTGAACATGCTGTGTGAGGAATAAAACACTCCAAATCATGCTATTACGGGAAAATAATAAACGTGATGAAGCGTAGTTACGACTACCGAAGCGAAGTTGATTTTTTTTCCCGATTGCAGCACATCCTGAAGTAATTTGTTCTTCTTATACTACAGCAATTTGCCAACAACTCTAACTGTGTTTATTGAAGAACGATACGTCATTCTTTAACAGTCATTTTTATCTATTTACAGTTGCATTTATTGCATTTTATTACTTATTACTGCCTTTTGACAATCCGAATCCACAACATTAAGAAATTAGTCGTAAATCTTCTTAAATGTTCTGAAATTGAACTGTTTCATGTCTTTGATTGTGAACAGTGATGTCACCTCAAACTAACATCCATCTTGATATAAAAAAACAAAACAAAACAAAGAACGTTATAAACCCAGTAGAAAAGGCCTTGAATGGAAATCAGTAAAAGCTTGCTGTGAACTTCCTTTGTTCAGTGTGAGAAAGCAGGAAATGGCTTCACAAGGCTGTGTATGCTTACCGTCTGTGTAGGGTTCTGCGCCGGTCTCTGCTCGGGAGCACGGCCTTCCTCTCTCGCCTTCACCGACTGCAGAATGGCAAAGATGCTTTTGGAAAAGTTCTGTAAGGTCAAAATGAGAAAAGGTTCATTAAATTGAAAGGGAGAGGAGCTTAAATAACTTAACCAGCTTCCGTTATTTACTTTACTTCTATCACTTACTTTTAGCATGTTACTTTTATATTATTTTTAAAACACTGCGCTTTTATTCTATGTTTGAACTATATGTTTATCACATATTTGACACATAGCATAAAATATTACATGGTATACAAGGGTGAGTGCGGGTGGGGGTATTCAGGGCATGTTTTACATTATAACTATAAATACTGTCGAACGCTGTTCATTTTTTTTTTTTTGTAGTGCGTAAACTCAAACTATGCTACAACAGAGTTTATCGACTTTACCAACTGGGCTGAAAGAAAACCAAATAACACGTACATCGCTTTCTGATTTCATTTCCAAAAATAACCGTGTGGAAGTGTGAAGGTCGCTAAACTGCCAAATGGCGAGCGTCAGAGCGTGACTTATGCTCATGCGCTTTAACTCTATTACACATACAAGGCTGACAGAAGGATACGAATATGAATTTGAACTAGATACATGTCACATATATGAGGTACTTAATAAACTCACATTTTAAGCAATGGTTTGAATTTGCCAGAGGTTGGATTTGTCATAATTTGAAATGACAAGTTATGGTTTAGAGATTAAAAAAAAAAAAAAAAAATAATAATAATAATAATAATAATAATAATTCTAACTCTAAATTTAAATCTCTAAAATTACAGATTTGATGTTCATCATGCCAAAAGGTGAAGTGGTAAGGATTCCCACACAAATATATATTAAGCCTAAAAAATAAACACAAGGAAGTAATAAATTAAGGCTAACTGTTGTTCATGATGGATAAAAATGCTAACTTTCGGTTTCAGCTAGTCGGGAAAAATCCTAATGTAGGCTCGGGTACTGATTTACGTTCACATCATGACACTATTTTTAGTCTAAAATAGAATGATAAACAAGTTGGAGGTCAAACAGGCATGATCCAGGGCAGGTTTAATCACTACAGTGCTGCCACCTGCGGGACGAGGCAGGTACTGCAGCTGCAAGGACATGCTGTTCAAAAAAAAAAAAAAGCTGAAAGACAAATTTGTCTCTCGTGCTGAAAATCGAACGTCATAAAACAAAGAAAACGTGCCATATTTGAGCCTTTTTGAAAATGTGAACGTGCAAAAACGTGTGAAAGTACATGCATACGCTTTTTATTATACTACGTGCAGAATTATTGGCACACATCAACATAAGAGAACATGACTGGTGTGTAAAATAAACGTTATATGCAATGAGTCGGTCCACCTTTTGCAGCTATTACAGCTTCAACTCTTCTGGGAGGCTGTCCACAAGGTTGAGGAGTGTGTTTATAGGACTTTTTGACCATTCTTCCAAAAGCGCATTGGTGAGGTCACACACTGATGTTGGTCGAGAAGGCCTGGCTCTCAGTCTCCGCTCTAATTCATCCCAAAGGTGTTCTATCGGGTTCAGGTCAGGACTCTGTGCAGGCCAGTCAAGTTCATCCACACCAGACTCTGTCAGCCATGTCTTTATGGACCTTGCTTTGTGCACTGG
>CM040978.1:26180415-26198713 GCA_022985145.1 Pangasius djambal
AAAAAAAAAAAAAAAAAAGTCCATTTCTGCTCACTCTTTTCATTTTCTTGTTTTAAACCACTTTTGACACAAAGACTCCCACACTTACAGCTTTCTCCATTGAGGTACGACAGCAGGTCCTTCCTGTCCGGTCTCCTGACTACAGGAATGTTCTCTGTCTGCACCAGGAGGAACAGAAGAGAGAAGGTGAAGAACCAATCAAGAACAGCAGCATAATGGAAGTATTACTCTGGAGTAAAACCCCAATGTCCCTACAGACCCCCCAAGCTTCCCACTGACCGCACACCCTCCCTCGGCTCAGAACCCTTCTATCTCCCCTTGGACCACCCAATGTCCTTCGGACCCTCCAAAGTTCCCTCAAACCCACAAACATCCCGTCGGACCACCCCAATTTTCCCTTGTAGTGCTTCATTCATGTTTCTTCAACACAAGATCAACATCCAGACCTATACACACTTGACGTATATCAGAACTGAGCTGACTGAACTTCAGTTTCTTCAGCCTACGGTGATTTTGTCTCTAGTTTCTGGTGCGACTTTGGATTAAGACCCTGAGGACTTACAGCGGCTCGCCGCACATAGGATGGATGAGGAAGGTGCACATTGTTGAGCAGGAAAAGGATGGAGTCCAGAGTGTAATACTCCTTCGGCTGACCTTCTTTCCCTGTTCTGTAATTGAGAATAAAACAAAACGGAGGATATTCCACTAAAAAAAAAACAAAAAAAACATACGTTTCCATAATTATAAATTGCAGAAGAACATAAAATCCTGAGTGTGCACGTAGCAGTAAAGAAGACCTGAGTCTTGACATTAATACTCAGAAGATTCATGGCTGAAACCAATCCAGATCTATGTTAGCTTTAATGTAATATTCTGCCCATTTGATAAAGGAAATAAGCGCACGTTAAGTGATGTCTCAGGGCCTGATTCGACTTCTGACAAGAATGCACGTGCGGAGACAGACTTTCAAAAACCTGACACGTGTCAAAAAAGATTCATGTCTAACTGGTGTCTTATTTAGCCATTTTAAGTAAGATATCATGTGATATCGATATTTTACATTAGTTGGAGAGCGATGTTGCTAACAGCAAATAACTAGACTGATGTATGACGTTTGGCCACAAACGTGTAAATATCACAAGATTTAACATTATGTTTTTAATGCTTCTCTGTTTTAACCTCCTGGCAGAGGCAAGCAAGTTTTGTGATTGAAATCAGTTTTCACAAGAGCAGCTGGACAACCAGTCATTCGAGACCTTGATACTAATAAATTACAAGGTGAAAAAGGTCAGTTTAGCCCACTTATATTAATAACCTAGCTTTAAATTTGTATTTATTACAAAAAGATTAACTAAAATGTCCTCTGTATGCTTGAAACATGACACTCAGGTAGCTGAAAGCTTGCTAGCTAACGAGTTTGAAGTGAAGTGTACATTTGAAGAGTGAGGAATCGTGCGATATCGCGATATTTAACGTTACTTGAAGCTTTGTAGCTAACAACAGATCACTAAACTGATGTACGAGATTTGGCTTTCGTAGTATCGCGAGATTTAACATTAAATTCCTAATGCTTTCCTGGATGAACATGGGGAAAAAGAAACACAAAAGTAAAAACAATGTTTTCGTGAACTGGATTAACTTAAAGAGTTCTTACACAAGCAACGGTCAAGTTAAATATTTTATGAGTCTACAGGTGCTAAATGAACATATTTGACATGCTAGTAAGTGCTAATGCAGTTAGCTTGGCTGATAAACGTGCTAAAGATTCAACAGTTAACTATCTAATTACCTGAGAGTTACCCAATTACCTAGAAGTCTCGAATTTAAAAATAATACAACTTCCGTGCAGTTTCAGTGTACATGTTCCATGCAAAACTTGCAAGCTAGCCATGTAGCCAGTTAGCTAGGTCAAGCAAACAACTACACATACATATAAAGCGTGACTCACCCCCAGATGACATAATTCGTTTTAACATTTTTGGGCCAAGAAAATTCCCCAAAGATAACTTCATCGCCTTTAGCGATGATCTCCTTCTTCTGGATGTTGTACTGTCGCAGCACACTCAACACGTCCGCCATCTTCCACTCGCCTTCACGCAGAAATAATGTTGTATTATCGAAGCCCAGTACAAATACACGGTCAGGCCGTATTCCAAATGCCTTCCCTGCTCACTGTACATGGACCCTAATAAGGGTATAATATAACGACGTTCTAGAACCCAGTTAGTGCCCTATTTCATTCATTTAGATTCAGCCGCAACAGGAGTGACTACGATAAACGCCTGTTTGAAAATCGATTACAAGCGAGAAGTAAAAATCTAAGGCAGAACATTTTATTGAAATTTCTGTATTTTTTTTATCTGTAATGAGGTACATGATACATAATTTTCAATTAACAGAATACATACAAAAGCAAAGTATACACTAAATGGCATCCATTTATTCAGGCACGACTCCATACAATAAAGTAAACCAGGAGGGAAATAATGCACATCTAGCTCCATACTCTAGTCCCTCAGTGCACTATATAGGATACGAAACAAGGGCTTCTACACCCTATGAAGTGCACTATAGCAAACTGGCACGAATATTTACTCAATACATTCAAAAATGCTCGACAGAATTTTTTATTTTTATTTCAGACCCTATGTAGTGCACTTATGTAAGGAGTAGGGAGCTATATCCCAAATTACTTTCCACTAGACATATAGTGCACTTCTTGCAAAAGCCCTTATTTCACAGCCTATATAGTCTCCCTGCATAGTGAACATGGAGTTGAATCCCAAATGACTCCTTTTTGAAAATATAGTATAGTGTTATTTTATACCTCATGTAGGGGCCCTATACAGTTTCCTTACTTAGGGAACATCCAGCAGATTTTCACTAGTTCCATACAAATGACTCTGTACTATATATATATATATATATATATATATGTGTGTGTGTGTGTGTGTACTTCATAAGGTGCGCAGAAGCACTTATTTCACAGCCTGTGTAGTACACTTACAGGGAGAGTACAGGGCTAATCACTCCATTTTTATTTTACACCCTATACCCTATATAGTGCACTTAAAGGAAAAGTACAGGGCTAAATCCCAAATCACTCCATTTTTATTTTACACCCTATACCCTACATAGTGCACTTAAAGGAAAAGTACAGGGCTAAATCCCAAATCACTCCATTTTTATTTTACACCCTATACCCTACTTTGTGCACTTACAGGGAGAGTACAGGGCAAAATCCCAAATCACTCTATTTTTATTTTATACCCTATACCCTACATAGTGCACTTAAAAGAAAAGTACAGGGCTAAATCCCAAATCAGTCCATTCTTATTTTACACCCTATACCCTATGTAGTGCACTTAGCAGGAAAGTATTTCTGGAACCTTTTCAATAACTACTAGAGTTCCTTTCTTCGTGCCCTACATAGGATATAACATAATGACACTGTGCACTCTATCTAGTGCCCTACATGGATAATTCAGAATGCTGTTTAAGATTCAGCCTCAAAAATGCAACATCTGGCAGTGTTTTAGTTTCGTTTCCACTCCATTCTGTTGTATTTTCCCTGCAGGCTAAAAGTATTGGCACCCCATGGTTAAGTCTTGCTTCTGTGGAAAAGTGGTCACATGACACAGTGAAAAAACAACACTGAGGCTATATATTTTTAAAAAAAGGTCTTTCATATTTTTTTATTAAGTGGTAGGCGTTGTGGTGTGGGCTACAGTGATTCACTGCCAACGCAGTGTGGACTTAAAGGAGAGGTACAAAGCACAAAGCTCTACAGTTACAGCAATCACAGTGTGTACGTTTCATTTCTGATGAAACCGATCGACTCTACACGTCTGTCAGAACGCCCATCTTCTCTTTTCAGCGCAGAAATCGTCGCTCTAGTGTTAATTATCTTGAACAATCAGAAACATCGCGATTCAGTTTAAAGGTCTTGAAACTAAAGTGCTACTGTAGCTAACAACGGCTGTGTTCCAATACTCTTCACTCATGCACCCTTGTCAACTTCCCCTTGACAGAGTGCGTCGACTTCACTTTAAAGGAAGTGTAAACTGGAGCATTTCAATTTCAAAATTAACTTAACAACTCCACTAATTAGCACTTTAGCTAGTTATCTAGTTAGCATAAAATTCAGCGAGCGGGTTAAAAAACGGTATCGGAACTCAGCGAAAGAAAGAAAACTTCCAGCCATTCATCAGCACACGGTTGCTAGCATAACAGCTAATTAGCAGCTACATTAGATCTCACTCATTATTAGTTAATGATGTCAAACTTTGGTCTAAATAAAAACGCTAAATAGTAATCAATGTAAATACGCGTAAATGTTCCCACACTGACATTTGACATTCCCGCGGTCAAAATGTGCGGAGCTTAAGTTAAACTTGCAATCACAAACCTGATCCTGCCTGATCATCAAGGCATAAATTTAGCTCAGGAATGTCAGGAATTCACCATAAATCTGAGACACAAAATTAAAAAAAAAAAAAAAAAAGCTAGTTAGTTAGCTTTGTCGGGAAATTGACAGCTAGCTATGTAACATCTTTATATCAAGATAGTCGACGATAATGATAGCTAACTAAACACAAAGCTGGCTAATGTTAGCACAGTTGCTACACTTGATAATTATGAGATTTACATCGCGTAAGTAAAAACAACATTTTCCATCTGAAGAAACTAAAAAATAAAAGCTAGTCATGTCATATGATTGCAGGTTTGCAATTGGCTGGTTGAACACAATGTAAGCTCCACCCATTCCGACCAAGAAATGCCTATCACATGAACTAGATGAAAAAGTGCACTGATATCGTAAACTCAAAAAACACATCTTAAATAAATTCAGTAACGTTAAAATAAAAAAAGAAAAAAATGTAAAAAAAAAAAAATCTAATAACTATCAGCAAAAACTAATCATCAAAAGATTTATTTTTTTTTTTTTTAAACAAAGTGGACATTTTCAGGGCATTCAATTCCAACAACATTTAACGCTTGTGACGGTCACAGTTCAAGACAAATTTTTTTTCCCGTTCTAGCAGGTAAATATATACGTTAAAAATTTTTTTTTTGTAAATTTCCATTATTAGATTATTAAATTGAGGGAAGTTTTTCTTCATATGGTTGGGGGAACAAACACGCTAGTTAAGCTTATATAAAGGACTAAAAAAATTCCAGATTTAAAAATCAATACTTGCGTAAATATCACAAGTAATGATATTATTATTAATATTATTATTATTATTACATTTATTACATCCAGCTTCATTGTTCAATCAGTCGTTAGCTTCCTAGTTTAGCTAAAAAGTCGATTTCTTTAACAACTTTAGCATGCTGCCAAAAAATGCTATCGTCACGTGACTACATCCAGACATCTTCCAATAGCAAAAATATATATATTTCTTTATAAAATCGAATGTTGTGATATAGCTTTAAAGCGGCATAATGAAGTTAGCTGCGTGTTCTCCGTATTTCTGAGGAAAATCTCCATCCAGCCTGCTGGACGTTACAGAAAAAAACAAAAACGGAAACACGTGAAAACATTTCATTTCTTGCTTTCTTTTTTTTTTCTCGGTGTAGCTTTGCTTTTAGCGTCGTGTGTTTCCCAGGGTGCACCTCTCTCATATGACGTCCATGATGAAGTCGCGGATGACGCTGACAGTGTGCGAGTCGAAGCCGCAGATGTCCAGCATGCCCCGATCGTCCGGATCGACCACGTTAAGGCTGTTTGTCGTCATGCCGCATACAATCAGCTTCGAAAATACGCCAGTTTTCTTTAAAAGAAAATAAAAAATAAAAAAAAGACACACATTTAAAAAACTTACATCAGCAAAATTCCAAACTGCTAAATGGAAACATGCCTTTTTTTGTTTTTATTTTGATGTATTTATTTTTATTTAAAATGTCTCCTACCTGTCTGTATGTCCTGAGTGTTTCCGCTGGATTTGACCTCCCAGGCCAGGTTTCATTATTGGTGAAAAGAACAAACACGTCCACCATTTTGTCATTTTCCAAGGCCCAGTTTATAGGCAGAGCGCAGTCTGTATAACTACTGCATACCTAAACGTGAGCATAACAGACAGGAAGTACAATTAAAACATTAATAAAATGAATGAACAAGCTTAGCACAAACAGGAGGTTGTCATTCCTATGCAAGGGAAATACAGGAAGAAAATTTTTGTGTAAAAAATAAAAATAAAAAAAATCGGCACATCAACGTGGTTTAGTAAAGATATATATTGATTTCAGAAATGACCTCTATGAATTCAGACCTCTGGGCCGTCTGTATTCAGTCCAAAAAGTTGAGTTAATATTTACACGAGGAAAGTTCCTGGTATTCAGAGTCGGGTTATGCGGGTTCATGCCTTCTGGGAATCACAGGAATCATGTTCTTTACATGAATCATATAAATCATACTCTACACAAATCACAGGAATCATGCTCTTTAAACAAATCATAAGAATCATGTTCTTTATATGAATCATAAGAATCATGTTCTTTATATGAATCATATGAATCACACTCTTTACATGAATCACATGAATCATAAGAATCATGTTCTTTATATGAATCATATAGATCCTGTTCAGGATATGAATCATATAAACCATGTTCTTTATATAAATCATATGAATCATGCTGTTTATATGAATCATATTCATATTCATGCCTTCTGGGTTGCCAGATTGTTTTTTTTTCCCTGAGTAGAAAACACTTTCTAAAATCAGGCATAGAAAATGCGGACTGAAGAAGGAAACAGTGTTTGATTTCTTTGCTGTCAAATGTAATATGATGTCACATACAATGAAAAATAAAAACAGACTAATATGAGGACATATGAACGAGAAGATGGTGAGCGTTGAAATAAATCTAGAATATTGCCAATATATTGCTGTATGAATTATCCTAGTTGTAATGATCACATTAATCTCTGGTTTAATTTAACAAAAGGGCTTCCACACTCATTATTCAGCTGCGCGTAGAATAGCACTTGATCCAGCACAACCTATTATTTAGCATTTTATTGTACTGTAATTATTTAGCGCGCTGACAGTCACTCCACGATGTCACGGATTGCTAAATCAAGCTTATGAAATTGTAAATTCCACTTTTAATTCACTACTATGAATCAAATTAATAAAATAAAAAAAATGCCAGTGTTTGTGTTAATTAGTAAAGCGAACTCCAACGAAGACAACGAAGGATTAGCTGAAGGATAAGATGACTGAGCGCATATCTGCTATACGTACAGCTCACTTTTATTTAATCCTAATTTTATCCACTAACGTTCTGTCCTCCAGACTTTAAAGGGATGCTAATATTTTTATTTCATTGTTAGAATCATATTCGTGCATAACTAGCATGCCACTTCCGAATAGCTCTGATGCACAATTTGAATATTACATCCTCACTACGCAAGCTTAATCCATGTGAGTCATTCACAGCTATCTTAAACACTGTTATGGATTAACAGTCACCTGCACTAACTGCATGGTTATTTGGAGGAGAGATGAATCGGCTGAGATGGCGCAGGGAACAACGGCTCCTTCTGAAAACAGCAAGACATCAGAATTCGGCTCACTCCGTGTGATCACCTTTAAAGAAAAATAAACACAACATACGTAAAAAAAAAAAAATGGTAAAGCCAAAAGTGAAGATTTGTTTCATTGTAAGCTCTTAGACTACATATTAATTAACAAAAATTATATACTTTCATTTGAGGCAAAGTTGAATGAAAAATCTGAGTTGGTGTAGAACACGTTAATTGTTACTGCATCATAAAATATAAGAGCCAATCAGGGACCGGGATGCCATGATGAGAAGAAAAAAAAAAGTTCTGGTGCTGGTGCTACTACAAGATTTTAGCAAATATGAATCGTATGAATCATGTTCTTTATATGAATCATACTCTACACAAATCACATGAATCATGTTCTTTATATGAATCATACTCTACACAAATCACATGAATCATGTTCTTTATATGAATCATACTTTTTAAACAAATCATAAGAATCATGTTCTTTATATAAATCATACTCTTTATACAAATCACATGAATCATGTTCTTTATAAGAATCATATGAATCATAAGAATCATGTTCTTTATATGAATCATATAAAACATGTTCTTTATAAGAATCATATAGATCCTGTTCAGGATATGAATCATATAAACCATGTTCTTTATATAAATCATATGAATCATGTTCAGAATATGAATCATACGAATCATGCTGTTTATTTGAATCATATGAATCCTGTCCAGGATATGAATCATAACGTGTATGTCACCGGTTTAGAGGATTAGAGCTACGCTACACGTGAGTAAAGCACTTGGATGTGGGATTATGGGTAAAACATCACCATGCTCATGGCTGCAGCTACGGTCACTGTACTGACGAGGCTGCCGAGAGCAACGCTGCCGAGTCGAGAGCTCACGTCCACTCCGACTACGAAGCGCTTCCCGGTAGACTCGACGTTCTGGGAGGGAGAAGAGACATGAAACACACACTACACGTTCAAGAACGACTCCGATCGTGTACGAGTGTAACTTTCGGATGCTTTTATCACACGTTCCGATCTCTACGTCGTGTCCTGCGCTGTAACCTGATCGCAGATTGTGCGTTCGTACTCACTGAGAGACATTTGCAGAAGGCGGAGTCTAGCGCGTGAATGACGTCTCTGTTCGGCTTCCATTTTAACTTCCCTCGCTTGCC
This sequence comes from Pangasius djambal, assembly GCA_022985145.1. Classification (NCBI taxonomy): domain Eukaryota; kingdom Metazoa; phylum Chordata; class Actinopteri; order Siluriformes; family Pangasiidae; genus Pangasius; species Pangasius djambal. The sequence goes on from CM040978.1 coordinate 26,189,139, forward strand.
GTGACCTCGCTTGTAGTTCTCAGCCGCCAGCAGGACGCTAAGCGGATGAGTTTTGGCCTGAAGGAAAAAGACATAAAGTGAGTGACATAAACTCGCCATAAAGTTCGAAGAAAATCTGACTCTGTGAATATGATATAATGAGATCGATAATTCATTCTTTTTCATAATTTTTATTTGATTTTTTTCCATTTATTATTATTATTTTTGATTATTTACAAGCTAAAAATCTAAAAAAAAAAAAAAACTGTTTATATTCAACTCCTTAATTAAATTAAGTGAAAACATTAGTTTAATAAATCATTTGTTCATATTAATTAAAAAGCAAATTAATTTTTTTTTTCACATTTTTCATTTGAGGTGTTTTCAATCATTAGGTTTGCTAATGTTTTACAAATGCAAATCATTTTTTATATTTTTTTAAATAAACATTAAGTTAAAAGCATTAAACTAAATGTTTTTGTTATTTTCCTAGCAGTTTACAAATTCAGACTTCGATTGTTGTTGGTCATTTTATATTTAATTTTATTTAATTTGCTATTTTTTGTTTTCATTCAGGTAAAATGTTTTCCGACAAATTTTTTAAGAAAGACACATATTTTTAACTTATTATTAAAAATTGTAATCCTTTTGATACAAATTAATTTTGTAAAAAATAATTATTTAGTATGAAAGAAATGTGTTTTTGCTTTACGTGATAGTTTTTTTTTGGTTATTTTTTTAAGTAATTTTTTTTCAAGGCTTATTTTTATACATTAAGGGGTTTCTTTTTTTTTTTTTAAATTAAAAAAAAATATCATTTGTCCTTTTATAAAAAGCACCCTGACATTTTATTGCACGTAAAAAGTGCTACATAAAATATATAATTATTGCATATTATTATTATTATTATTATTATTATTATTATTATTGCCTTCTGTAGAGCGTGTTCATCCTGAATCCTCTCACACACAGCCGCCGTGTCCGGACTTCCCGGGCCCAGGAGTTTATCCGCGGTCAGTTTCCCCAGATGTGTGAGCAGTGTAGAGACGGACATCTCCTTCAGCAGAGCTTTCCACACCTTCACACACACACACACACACACACACACACACACACACGGAGAGACGAGAAAATACATCAACGCTACACTACTTTCATTATAATCGACAAAATACGCAGATTTTTAATCAACCCGTCCATTTATTCATGGCCTTCTAGTAATCTATCCATCCGTCTGACTATCCATCCATTCCTCTATCTGCCCATCTACTTATCCATCCTTCCATCCATCAATCCAGCTATATTTATCCGTTTGTCCGTCTGGCATTGATTTAGTACCTCTCTCTCTCTCTCTCTCTCTTTCCCTCTCTCTATGTCTCTTCTCTTTTCGTCTCTCTCTAATCTGTTTCTCTCTCCCTCTCCCTCTTTTCTCTCTCTCCCTCTCTCTCTACTATTTCCCTCTACCGTTTATCTCTCCAACTCTCTCTACTCCATTTCTCTCCCCCATTCCCTCTCTCTCTCTCTCTACCTCTCCCTCTCTCCCTCTCCCCATTTCCCTCTCTCTCTCTCCCTCTCCCCATTTCCCTCTCTCACTCTGCTGAGAATTGGGTTGGAAAACTTTAATCTGACTGCAGTATCATGCATGTGTGTGTGTGTGTGTGTGTGTGTGTGTGTGTGTGTGTGTGTGTGTGTGTGCGCGTGTGCGTGCGTGCGTGTTCACTCTCCCACCTCTCGGGACTTCAGGTGTTTAGTGAGGACGTGCTCTCTCTCCAGGTTGTGTTCCTCCACCAGATGCGCCACCTCCAGCTCATCACTCGAGTGTTTGCTCTTCTCCACGGCCTCCAGATACACAAACACCTTCATCACATCCTCCGTCTTCTCTCTGTCTGCGTACGTCTCCTGTACCGCCTTCCAGCCTTTAGTCACGTATTTACTCACGAGAGCAACGGCTGTGAAATACGGACAAAACGTTTAGCACCAAGAAAGCGAATGAACGGAATCATCATTCGAAGGTTCTGCTTGTACAGTAGCACATTTTATATTCTTCTGCACTTTTTTCTGAAGACACTGAAAAGCTCAGAGGGTTAATGCTGTCACAGTAAATATTTATTGTAATATTTCTGCAAAACATTTGTAACAGACAATGTTGTTGTTTTTTTTTTTTTTTTGGTTTGTGAAACGTGTAATTACGTGCAGCGTGAAAATAAAAACAAACCAAACAGCAAACGAACCAAAAGAATCAAAAGATTCACGAACTCAATTCTCGTTAATTAACAACACTATAAAAAACCAAACAAAATATATTTTAGTCTGTAGCTAAACAAAACAAGTTTATAGCAGAGTGCTGGTTGAAACATATAATAAAATAATGTAAAATAAATATACAATTAAAAAATATAAAATAAAAGAATCAGTAAAATAGGACTCTCTTAGGACAAAAAGAGTGTGTGAGAGTGTAGCAGTGTATTACATCACTTCCTGTCCTCACCATCATTGGCGGGCTTCAGATGCGCCAGTCGGAACAGGTCCTGATGAGACCAGCCTCCTTTTCTTTTACACTTGGTGACGTCGTGTGCCAGTCTGAGAGCGTCGCGTCCGTTGTACCAGTCTGCCACGGCTTTCCTCAGTGCGCGACCCCACATGCCGCGCTGCCCGGCGCCGCTCAGCTCCTTCTTATACTGAACAAAGCTGAAAAGCTCACTCGGAGAAGCGCACACCTCTTTGAGCACGCCGTACGCCGCTCGCTTGGCCTCCACATCCGAGTGCTGCGAGATCACGGCCAGGGCGAACAGGGCGGGGCCTGAGCTTCTGACTCCACCCCTCAGACTCATGCTCCGCACCTCCTGCACCGCCTCGCCGCCTCGGCCGGCCTCGAGCAGCTCAGTTAGGGACGAGGCCCGCTCGAGGCACAGGTTCCTCTGCTCGCGTGCTCTGTAGGCGGCGCTCTCTGAGCCGTAGCACAGGAAGCGGCGCAGGCGAACTTCTTCCGTCACGGCTGGCACGCTTCCTGTTTCACTCGTGCAGTTTCCTGTTTCCTGCTCTGCCGGAGATGACGAATCCATAGCAGTGCTTCCTACAGGGAATCAAATCTAGGCTTATTACACACTGCTGCAGATTATTATTATTATTATTTTTTTTTTACTTTTACAAGAACAAAATTTTACTTTCACACATTCGGCTTTCTGTGTTTGGGTCCTATGTAGTGAATATAGATCATTTAGGATTCAGGCTGTGTGTGAGTGTTTCTGTGCAGACGTCGCCTAGCGTATCAGTGCCCCTGCTCCAGATACTAAACACTCCCCGAATCGCCAAACGAAAAGAAGAGGCACTTACGCAAACATCCGGGTTCACAGAAAATACAACTCACTAGAAACTCGCTCCTCCTGTGGTCATTCAGTTACCGTCGGGACGCGAGAGGTTTATCACTGAGGAGACGTGTCAAAAGTTTTATTACAGACATCCCGCTGAAAAAAACGAATCCAATCCGAACAGGGCACAAAAACGAATCCATCCGAACTCAGTCTGACGCAGTAGAAAATTAGAGGCTCGTTAATATTCAAATACATTCAAATTATTTTTTAAAAATTATATATAATTATATATATAGTTTTTATTTAAATAAGTCTTTTTTTTTTTTTTTTTTTACAGTTTATTCTTCCAAACCAGGCGTTCAAAGATTTTTTAAAAATTAATTTTTTTTTTTTTTTTTGGCCAAACAGGTGTTGATTATTTTCCCAATTTTTTCCTGACCAATCAGAATCCAGGATTCAGCTTCAGGAGAAGAGAAGGAAGCTGAGGGTGGAGCGAACTTTGCAGACGTCTGCAGAGATGTAGCTGGAAATATACTCAATATTATTCGTTAAAAACAAACAAACAAACAAGTAAATAAATACCACTGTATTAGTAGGGAGCTCGTGCATTTCCACTAAGCTCCCTAAAAGTCCATTAAAGTCCACAGCTATGACGTCACCAACGCATACTACGTCAGACCAGACTTTACTCGTCATTATATAAAAATATACCACCATACAGAGAGTTTGAGTGAACTATTTATTTATTTATTTATTTAAAAATGTATTTATTGTGAGCTAAGACAAGCCAGAATACCTATGGATGCTAGCTCCCTGGATTAGCTTAGCTCATATTTTCAGACAAAATGGCTCCAAGCTTCAAGCACGGCTTCCCTAATTGTTATTCTACCCAACAACATGGCATTCGAAACACTGATTTGTATTAAAATACAAATTAAACAGGTTTAAAAGGTTTAAAAGAAGCCAATTTGCTTGCATTTAACATTCTTTCAGTGATGCGGCTCCCTAGCTTTTAGCTTAGCTTAGTCCCATCTGAATCACTTCAGAATCGGTTCTCTTTGCTAAAAGCGACGAGGAATCAAGTGCACTCAAGGAATATTTTCTCCAAGTCAGTAAATACAGATAGCAAATACAGATTTACACCTAAATGTGTTCAAAAGTTAGCGATAGAGTGCGGTAGTTTCTTACCGAGGTCGTTAGCCAAAGTCTGGAAGAAGTAGGGATCCTAGGAAGAGTCGATTCTTCGAACAGGCATTAAGAGTTCAGAGTCGACTCCAAAGCTTCGAAAGAAATTAAAGAGTAATTGTGTTTAAAACTTGACATGTGTTATGTTTGTAATTAGCATTACACGTTTTAGTTTTTACAACACCCCATACTGTCGTACCCTGTCCTCGTAATTTTTGGAATCGAGAAAATAATTGCGTTGAATCAACTCCTAAAACCTGGACTCGCAATCGGAGTCGATTCCAAACATTTCACGACTCGAACATCTCTACAAATCAGATGCGCTGAAATTCCGGGGTCGTGTTCCAATCCGCGCTCTCGCGTCCTAACTAGAGCACTTGGCTCGTGCTTGGAATTTGTGGAATATAGTGGTGTGTAGTGACGTGTAGTCGCCACAAGGGGTCAGCAAAAACAAAAAAAGCACCTAATGTACCGCTTAAATACAAAACTCAGCTCATCAAAGCTTCCTGAAGGTGGCGCTGTAGCCACAGTGGAGCTCTCACTCACTCTCTTTCTCACACACAGACACACACAACTTCGTAGCTAATTCATGCCAATGCTACACCTAAAACTAATTTAACTTATAACTAAATTAAGTTTCCACAAGTATCCTTTCAGACTCCATCAAGGAAAGGTCATGTTTAGCAACACCGTTAATTAGCAACAACGTTAATTACTACAAAACACCACTTCAGGCTAGACTAATTTTATGTTTTTGGAAAATATGTAATGATGAATGAATTTATACACAAATCAGCTCCTTCTGAGTGATAAATTAGAATTAAAAAATATATATATACATTTCTAATAAAACTGTAGTAGCTAGGTATCTAGCTAACTTTAGAATTGCTAAACAAGAGTGTTAATTTGGAGCACATCCACTCACGCTTCATTATTTTCTTAAGTAAATGAACCAGCTAGCTAAACTGTATTATAAACAAAAGGTATCCACAAATATATTCTTCAGATATTTCTAGCATTTTGTGGACATTTGGTCCCCACCAAGAAAGAAACACACACACACACACACACAGATAATTAAACTGTGGTTTATACTCTATGATATGAAATATTAAAATATTAAACAGCTGCAGCAGTGTGAATGAAGTCACCTTGAACACCCCCCCCCCCCCCCCCCCCCCCCCCCCCCCCAAGCATTAAGGCAAACACAGCTGTAGACCAACAGGATGTGTGTCTGTGTGTAATAATGCTAATGTGATAATAAAGGCTGTGTTTACACTCTAAACGGTTAGATGACTTTGTCTTCAGGGACCTTGGTGCAGGCAGTAAACTGCAGTAATAAAACAGGAGCGTAAATTAGGCCTCTGCGTGAAGAAGTCAGAGACAGACGTTGAGTCCCGACGCTCAACCCAAACCGCCGCACCACCAAATGAAAGAGTTCAGACTTAAATCAAATCTCCACAATGTGACATTTCTCTTCATGAGAATGGGCTGAATTGATTGTATGAAGTTTATAATCAAATTTATCATCAACGATTGGAGAAACTGCATATTATATTTCTATACAAATTGAGGGGAAATAAGTATTTTGTTTTTGTTATTTAACAGCCGTATGTCCAGTGCATATATCCACTTCAAATCCACGTCTTTTGACTTTGTAATTATAAATATGCACAAAAAAGCATGCGTTCATAAACATAAACAAAGGCATATGTTTATAAAAAATGAAACTGGTAGGGAAAAAAGTATTCAGAATCCACAAATAACCAACAGTGGCACTTTACTGCAAAGCCATTGTGAGCAATTATGGTAAAAAGGAATTAGCTATAATTTTGTTCCATTCCACTTGGCAAATCATCTTCAATTCCCCGAAATGAAATACAAGACCTCCTCTAATGGAATTGCAGTTTCAAAACCCACCATAAATGAGATTCAAATCAGGAGATCGGCTCAGCCATGCAAGGCTTTCTTGGTTGGGCTTGTTGTCTTGTCGACATGTACATCTTCTTCCCAGATTCGCTTTCTTTGCTGACAAGGTTAAACTAATATGTCTAATATGTCCCGGTACATCACAGAGAAGCAGAACCATTTCGTTATGCTCCCACCACCATGCTTCACTCTGGGCATGATGGTGTACTTACGCCCGTTCTCCAAACATTAGCTGAATTATTCCCAAAAGTTCTTTTTGTTTGTTTTGATTTGTCTTTTGTCCCAAAAGTTATATTTTGTCTAAATGTTTTTAGACATACATCTCTGTGTCATGTCCACCATGGACAATTCCTCCCCAGACCACCAGAGGACACTCTCCCTCATTTTTTGAATTTCTTCTTTTGTTGTCTCCTCCATTTACTTGATTGTGCTCACCTGTTTTGTGTTTCCTCGATTAGTTGCCTGTTTAAGTTCTGTGTTTTCCCTCCTTAGTTGTGGAGTACTGTGTGTGTTTTTGCATAGTTGATATAGTTGCTGGTATGTTATGCTGTATTTGCACTGTGAGTGTTTTTTTTCATGTGTCATTTTTTTTCCTTGCCTTGCCTTGCCTAGCTTCAGTCCAGTTCCTTGTTTAATTGTACCAGTTTTTGGGTCCTTTTCCAGTCTTCACATTTTTTTTTTTTTTAGTTGTTTTGTTATTAAAAGAAAATTCTGTACTTGCATCTGACTCCCTGGATTCCATAACACTCTATGCTACTTTATTAGCAGAGGGGTTTAGAGTAAGGTGTAGAAACAGAGATGACTGATGAACAGTTCATTCCTTATTGTTCTCTGTGTAACAGTATCTCCTGCTGCTTTCAGGTCGTCCTGCAACTCTTTTCGAGTGACTGTTGGATTCTCTCTTACCTTCCTTATCATTAGTCTGAGAGCATGTTGTGAAATCCTGCATAGTTCACCTGTCCAAGGACGATTAGTTGTGCTTCCATGAACTTTCCACCTGCATATTATCAAACCGATTGTTCTCACAGTGATGTTTAAAGTCTTTGCAATTTCTCTATTCAGGTGTTGTTTAATAATGTTGTTCCTGAGAACTTTAGGAAGCTCTCTCACCTTCATTATGATTCCTACTTGGTGCTTGATGAATTTATATCTAGAACTTGGTCTATTTTTAATCTAAGAGGGGGTATGTTATTATTTTTGTTCCTTTACACTTTTAAAGTACAAGCCCTTGACAAACTTTTAAAGTTTTTTTTTTTTTTTTGCTTCTAAACACTTTTCAACCAAGAGACAGGACTGAAGCGTGGTCCGAGCATCCAGTTACAAAAATAAACTCTTCAAAAAAAATGTTTTATATGAGTAAAACTTATAATCTGTAATCAAAAAGAAATGACAAGTGATAAATCGAAAAACATGTGAAAGCAGACTTTATCAACATGCCTGGATAATCAGTGAATGTGCTGAAAAGGATGTGTGCACATGGTAATTATAGCTAATTACTCCCCAAGCTCAACTGCACTAATTAGTCCCAAGTCCCTGACTCTGAGTGTGAACTATTTAAACACAAACCCCAGAGAGAAGACGCCGAAGAAAAGAGCATGGTAATTAAAAACAACAACTCTTGTCAAAGCGTATTCGGTTAATTAGCCGTGTAGCTTTATTGGACATTTCACTTGAGACTGTTGACTCTAAGAATCTTCAACAAGATTCTCTGAGTCATCGACAAGGATCGTTTTGAAATCCATCGAGGAACGGCGACTCATGTTTACATGGCTACTTTGCAAAAACCTGTTAATTACTGCAAGTGTTTATCCACGCTAGGCTAATTCAGCAGGTAATTAAAATATATAATGTTCAGATGGGAATTTTGGAAACAAATCAGCTTTTCAAAGTTCAAATTAGAAGCCGTTTTTTGAATTTTTGATAAAATCTTAGTAGCTAGCGTGTCTAACTAACGGTACAGTTTGCTACACAACACTGTTACCTATGTTTAAAACTAACTTTAATACCATTTCTATTGATGTCCCTGTAAACAACGCTTTTTACCGACAGGTTCATATTGAGCATATCCGATCACAATTCTTTATTTTCTTCCGTAAATTAACTAGTTGGTTAAACTTTATTATAAACACAAGGCATATTTTGATTGCTTGTATTTAGCACCAGTGGATCACAAGTTTATATTAACACACTCTTTCTTATAAATTCATTCACAGGGACGTGTATGGCAGATGCTCCACATAAACAGATTGAAAAATGTGTGTAATTGTTGAAGGTGATTCATGGAAGGAGTCTCCAGTGTCAGAGCTTTGTAACAGTCAGAAGTAAAGCTATAACTTTTTTGTAAGTTTTCTGACACAACAGAGGAGTTTACGCTTTTTTTGCATTTTCTCAGTAACATGACAAGCTCAAGACGAGAGAGAGAGAGACAGAGAGAGGTAGAGAGGGAGAGCGTGGGAGAGGGGAGAGAGACAGAGACAGATAGACAGACAAAGAGAGAAAGAAAAACAGACAGATAGAGAGAGAAAGAGAGAGGGATGAAAACATCAGTGGAGGTGAAGGGGTCAGTTCTGCTCTCACACACACACATGCACACACACTCAGTTTGGAGAATGCTTATAGAATCCAATGCATTCTGGGTAAATCCTGCACAGCTCGGTCATCACCTGGTTTGGTACCGTGCAAGTGTTTTATTTTTTTTCTTTCTTTCTTTTCTTTCCTAACAGTAGGCTAGTTTTTTTTATGTAATCATAATTATATGATGTGTTTCTACTAATGAAGGAACAAAATGAAAAAAAAAACCCACACAATAAGATTCTTAAAAATATTGTGAACACAAAACTAAATTTCCCTTTTATTGTTGATGCAGTTTTAAAGGTTTAATTTCATTTTCAGACATTTATACTGACATCGTCTGATTCGATTATTTTTCAAAATCAGTCCATGCCCATAAATACAAATATACACTATATTAGCAAAAGTATTCGGTCACCTGCCTTGACTCACATATGAACTTAAGTGCCATCCCATTCCTAACCCATAGGGTTCAATATGATGTCGGTCCACCTTTTGCAGCTATTACAGCTTCAACTCTTCTGGGAAGGCTGTCCACAAGGTTGAGGAGTGTGTTTATAGGAATTTTTGACCATTCTTCCAAAAGCGCATTGGTGAGGT
>CM040978.1:26198813-26244023 GCA_022985145.1 Pangasius djambal
CCTTGCTATTTCCTCTCTTCGCTTTTTCTTTAAGAGAGACCTTGTCTGTTTAACCTTGTCACCGAATATGACGTTGCTCCTCCTGACACTGCAGTCAGCGCAGAGTCACATGACCCAGTGATAGTTTAGCTAGTTTAGATAGTTAGTATGGGTTGAACAGGCGTGTGTATGCTGTAGGTTGTGATCATTCAGATTTTAACTATCTGTACATGTCGGAGTGTGAAATGGTTTATCAGGTTTATCAGGATTATGTGAGAAACTTTGTTTCTGTCAGGTCTCGTGTTCCTGGCGTCGGCTCAATAATGCCTCGTCTCTTACAGTGCAGCTCGTCCTCTGAGCCTCACGAACGCTAAAAGGCATGAATCAGATTTGGGACAAGGCCGAAGAGAGTTATTTCACACCTGGCTGCACTCTTCCATGTCAGGCTTCGCAGATTTTCATTGCGAGAAGAGGTCAGTCGCTGAGCTACACACTGTAGCGCCATTCATCAGACAGACCTCGTTATCTGCAACTCAGTCCACTGCTGCTGCGTCAAATCAGATGAAATCTACACTGATCCAGACAGAGATGTTAAACACATGATAAAGACACAAGAACAGCCTTAAATTAAGGCACCATCTATCTATCTATCTATCTATCTATCTATCTATCTATCTATCTATCTATCTAATACTATTCCTTGATTTTCTTTCTTTCTTTCTTTCTTTCTTTCTTTCTTTCTTTCTTTCCTTATGTTTTTGTAATTAATATATTTATTACAGTTAGAATTAATGCACCATTCTTTATTGCTCTATCTATCTATCTATCTATCTATCTATCTATCTATCTATCTTCTTTACTGTTTGTAATTGATCCATTTATTACTTAGGTAATGTAAGTTGAACATGGATGAACTGGCGCACCACAGTCAATATTTCTAAAATGGCTTATTTGCGTCTTTCTTTCTTTCTTTCTTTCTTTCTTTCTTTTGTTTGTTTGTTTCTTTCTTTCTTTTGTTTCTTTCTTACTTCCTTTCTTTCTTAATACATTTATTACAAGGATTAATATTACTAGGATAAATATGTTTAATTGTAATTACTTTATTACAGTTTCAAAGTTTCTGAAATGGCTTTCTTTCTTTCTTTCTTTCTTTCTTTTTTTCCTTTCTGAAATGTTCGGTGTAGATCAATGTAGAGCTTGATGACGATATGGCTCAAGATGTTTCATTCTGAGCACTGATTTGGTCCTGGTGGCCATTGGATGTTTTATGAAAACGTGTGTGCATGTGTGTGTGTGTGTGTGGGTGTGTGTGTGTGTGTGTGTGTGGTTGTGTTGGAGAACCAAAGAGCCTCTGTGAGGTTTGTAAGGGATGAAGCAATCTGAGCGCAGGGTTTTCGTGGGTGGATTTACAGAAACACACTTTGGGTTTCCAGCAGCAGCAGCAGGAACAGTTGTCTGCTCTCTCTGAGCACAAGTAACCACCTGAGAAAAGAAAACTTTCTCTTGTTTATTCCTCACGTGATGTCACTGACTTTTACACTTCAGCTTTCTCACCAACAGGTCTGAACTTTGTGGCATGTGGAAGTTGTTTTCGAACCTGATCTCCACTGGCTTTTGTCATTTGCATGGCAAAGAAAAAAAAAGAGGAATGTTACGTAAAAAAATTATTTTGACCCAACATACATACACAATTTACCACATTTAGTCCTGCAGGTTCCTTATATGGTCATTGATTCCTGTTCTTCTTACTATGTTGCCATGGTGACTAGTTTATCTAATATAACTTTTGCTTGATTCCCCTGGCTAGGTTGTGTAATTGAGTCAATACATTGGCAAAATTTAAAAAAAAAAAAAATTTAAAGTATTTTATTTTTATTTTATTTTTCCTTTTGTAAAAAAAAAGACATTTTGAAATAAAACCCAAGAATATTTCAATATTAGATATGAATAATTAGATATGAAATTTATTGACTATTTTCTAAAATGTATAAATTGAGAATTCGTGTTGCTGTAATTTGTCTGTCATATTTCTTTTCTTTATGTCACGGACTGGAGATGGAGGTGGGTGCAAGTGCAGATCATTTATTATGCAAAGTGCAAAAACAAGTACTACAAGTGCCGTGAAAACAAGTACCATAAACATGAGCTGTGGATACAAGGCAAGAGACGTACAGATTCTAAGCGATAATGAGGCACACACAACAACAAACGTGCTGGGGATGATGGGTCGTATAGTCCTGCACCCTCTGGTGCTACCCTGACACTTCCTTCCTTCCTTCCTTCCTGCTCTCAGGATTCAGCATCAAAGGAACCCTGGCAAATAATGGTTTGTCATTAATATTTCCTCCTAACTGACTACTTTTCACAGCACTCCATCCTCCCTCTACAGCCTGAAACAGATGGCTAGCTTCTCACACGTGATTACTGTACTGTATAATAATATCACTTAGACCCCATTTAGCATGCTATCAGTATTCTGGTATGACTACGGGGTTAATGAACGCTCCAGTTTCGCCTCGGCATTTACACCTGCTGTTTATGTGTTCACGTCTTTCGCTGCATGCTAATATGCAATAATTTAGCATTATTTATCTTCCAAGGCCTGAACAAGTAGAGAGCATAAAATAAATCGATTATGTGACATTTTCACTAGCCTTATTTAATTTCCTTTTATTTTGATTGCTTGACTCAGAGCTTAGCATAAAATAATGGATTTGAGTATGCAATAAAACTTAGCTAGCTTGCTACTAGCTGCTAGATAAGTAATGTCAATATTAGCTATGCTAAATTGCTATGGGTAACATTAGTGCAGTGCTGCATTAAGTAGCTCGCTAGGCTAGCCATGTAATTTGTTATGTCACTATTTATGCAGGGAAGGTCCCTCTTATTCAGACTTGGGTTACGCACATGCTTAAGTTGACTTTCTGGGCACTCCATTCAGATTATTAAAATCACATGCACGTAGTTCGCACCTCTTATGACAGAGCTGCAAAAGCGTGCTCCTGTCTTGTCACTGATTGTGTTCCTAAAGTGTCATCATCGTTATCCTGATTTGCCCTTGATCAGTTTGTCTGTTTACACCCTCATGTTTCATTGTAATATCGCAAAGTATTGTTTCAGTGTTTTGCTGCCTGAGCCATACCAAGCCTTTGTTCTGTGTTTGTTTTCCTGGTTTCTTGATTTCATTTAGTTCTCAGTTTTTGTGTTCTGCCTTTGCCGAGTGTTCTCTGTTTGTTGATCTCAAAAGCCTTTACTGCATTTGCATCCGTCTCAACTTGCGTGACAGAATGCTTCACCACAACATGGAGGCAGCAGGAAGGTGAAAGTGGCGTCACGCCAGGATAACCATGCCAGCGCTTAACTCCATCCAGGTTACTCAGTGGACTTTCCCGATTCCCTCGGAACTGTATGATGGTTTTTCTGCATATCCTGAGAGTTTTCTTTTACAATGCCAGTTTTATTTTGCGAGTCTGGAGGACCCCAAGCCTGAAGAGAAGCAGTGGCTGGGGTTCATGGTGTCCCGGCTCACAGGCCCAGCCCACCAGTGGGCGGAGCCTCTTATTGCCATGGGATCCAGCGGACTTAACAAAGTAGCTCAGTTTGTGGAGCTTTTAGTTAAGGTGTTCGGGTGTCCAGAGTTCAACCCTGACCTCTGGCTTCAGCCAGAGGCCGACAGGGTGACCTTTACTTTTGTATGACCAAGTTTTCAGTTGGCTGATTGAGTTTAACTTAAGCTCCGCCCCTTATTGAGTGAGACATTTCTATTATTTAGCAAAGTTTATAGATTTCCATTTAGCCAATAGAGCCAAACCAGCTCTTATGAGTTTATTAATGATATGCGGTAAGAATTCTTGGATAATTAAAAATAAAAGCTTTTATGAAACTTCAAAAACAGAGCGAAATGGAAGAAATAAAAAATGGTAAAATGCAGGAAATGCTCAGGAATAAAGCAGAAATGTCTAAAAGGAGACATCCTCTTGGTCTGAGAGTCATGGCTGTCTGGCATAAAAAAAAAAAAAAAACAAAGTGTCCTTGTCTGACAAAAAAAAAAAAAAAAAATTAAAAACTCTCCAGAGAGCTGTGACGGCTGCGGGTCAAAAAGTGCTCTGTGCACTGCAGTGTTATGACCATCCTTTCTTCTTTTTCTCATTATTTGCAATTTTTTTTTCTTTTATATACAAGCTTCTACTCTCTCTGAGCACCAACAGTGACCACGTATTAACAGATTTAACATTTGCTATCAAATTGGCTTCTTTTGCTGATGCAGGACGAGAGCCTTTCGGTGCTGTAATGAGCTCAAAGCCTTAATGGAAAGGCATAAGAAGTTTTTTTTTCTTTTTCTTTTTGGAGCCTTGGAACAGATTGATTTGGTCTGGCGCATTTTTGTAATAAGTTGGGAAGAGGCGAGGACAAGAGGAGAGGTGAAAATTAATTTTTTTTATGTCACGGTCATTTTTAAATATATTATTTTTTAAATGTTACATAATTATAATGTATAATTTCTTTTTTTAAAACCACCTTTTTTTTGGGGGTGAAATCCCACTTCCCCTCGCATTAGCTTCATCACATGGCTCCAAGGAATTTATTTTGTTTATTAAAAAACTGAATAATTTTGAATTATTTGTTGGAATTTGGTAGAGGTAGAACATTTCGAGAGGTTATGCTTACATCACAAGAAGTGGGGGGAAAAAAAAACCTAGCAAATGTGTATCCTTAGTTCTTGAGCATTTTAGGAATTGACTGAGCTGGATGGATTTCTGGGTTAGGAGCTGGAGAACGCAGGATCAAGGAATGAAAGAGGCATCAATACAAGTTTTGCGATGCACCCTATAGGTTCTGGCGTTTTCTTAAAATTGGCAGACATTAGCAAAGATGTTACATATACTATCTATATATGTCTATATATATATATATATATATGTCTTCCTTGCTAGAGTGACTCAGTACTTATCTACATTCATTGTATGTGTGAGTATAAAGTGGCTGTATTCTGCCTTACCTTATAGATTTGGATAAAATATATAGATTACCTATAGATATGGATAAAAATCATCCATGAAATGAATGAATATAAAAGCCTCCTCAGTTTGCCTGAGGTTACGGAACATTAAAACCAGCATAGCTTCCTCTTCTGTCTTCAGTCCTCGTGATTTATGCATGTGATTCAAATAGACAGACAAAAGAAATATATTTTGCATTCATTTCCCTCAACACACTGTCTGTTTCCTGTTTCAAATTCAGTTTCACTCTGAGGTTCAATAATCATAAAAGAACCCATTGATGCTTCTATATTCAGGCCAAATGCTTCCTCCACTTCCTCCTCTGTCTCTGACCTGAATTAGATTCACGCCTGTGTGTTAGCATTTCAGATCCTTGGCTAGCATTCCACTCCATCAGGCGCAGGGTTAGAGGTCACAGTTCAGGTCAGGACGATATCCTTCCAGGCATTTTCTCAGAAAATCACTTGGAGTTCTCCATGTTTTTTTTTTTTTTCAAATAGGAATCTTAGTATAACTCACGATTAGCATGACTCTTAGCTTGAGTTATTTGAATGCAGGTGTAAGAGATCGAGCTCAGCGCTGCCCACAGACATAAACTTCTGAGAGTACCACACCTATTGATTTATATATCTGACCAAGTTCAGGCCAAAATGTTCTATTCATAAACATTAGCCTTGAGCCATGTGTTAGCATTTAAAACAATTCCAGTCTGGTCCATCAGGCAGGGATAGAGGTCAGAGTAGGCAGTGAAAGCTTGTGCCATTGGTGAATCATTTGGAAAGCAAAGCTGTTCGAAGAGCAAAATGAGCCCGGAAACCTTTTTTTTTTTTTTTTTTTTTTTTTGAAAACTTGCGAGAGAAGATGAGAATGTGGAAAGATGAAGACAGTGTATTTTCAACCTCAGCTTTCACATTCCCTCAGGTTCCTCTGTCAGTCCCTGGCGTTGATTCAGCTTTCAGAATTCTGTATGTCAGGCAGGTCCTTAGGCAAGACTTTTTCATGTGCCTAAGTTTGAAACATGAAAGTGACAAAAACTAAGAGATTCCTGACTTACCAGGATAACTAGCTACCATGAGAGGGTATTACTAGCTAGCTACTTCAGCTAACCTAGCTAAAGAATGTCAGAACAAATTCCAATGTTAGCCATTAGTAGTACCATATTATAAATATTTGACAACTGTAAGATGACATTTCTTATCTCATTTTCATCCAAGGTTTCCATCCAAGAGATTTTTTTGCAAAAAATGTTTTGCAGATTTGAGTTTTCCACATGTTAACAAACTACATTATAACTGTAAACGATTGCATTTTCATTTTATCACTTGTGTTATGGCCATGAAGTCGATGGAAAGTTAGCTATAGTATGTAAATTGAGACACATAATGAATGCAAAGAATTGTCTTGTCTTTCTCAGAAGAAAATGTTCTCCAAGTTACACTGTAGTAACAAAACAAACACTCTTGCCTTTAGCTTGTATTTAGGTATATATGTTAGCTAGGTAGGTTAGCTAGCTGAAAAAAAGGATTCGTATGCACATTCAGAAATTTACATCACGTAATTTGAACATTACAATTGGCCATTTTATGACTTCTAAAGGAGAATCCATACATTTTTCTTGTTGTTCTCTGCATGTGTATGCCAATACAGTGGCATTAATTTGTGATAAAAATGTTTTATCTGTTTAAGCAGATCTAATAAAGTTACGTTTAGTTAACGTCAAATCTGAAACAAAATATTTACGATTTTTTTTTACGCAATTTTTTTGTAAAAGTACAATAGGAAATTTCAGACATTTTTTTCCCATTTTTAACAGAAACAGTTTAAATTTGCCTCATGTTTCAAGACTACTCTAAGCACGTCAACTTGCGTTCACAACTCGCGCAAGTACTGAACAAGGGGAGGAACTTTAATATAGTAACGCACTCGCCACAGACAGCATGAATACGCGTGAAGCAATTTCTTTTATTATTTGAGTGCTACATTTATCTCGAATGATATACTGAATTGTATCAATATTTCTGTATCGAATGATAACATGACCTAGCTATAAACATTTGTTACGAAAACATAAGCTTAAAGTAGCTAGCAGTATAAATGTATGATAACATATGCACACTTATTTGGTAACATTAACCTTTTTGACTACACTGATGTTATGTTGTGATAACATTTTTTTTTTTTATCTCTGTAATCAATTGAGAAAAGCTCTTGTTTTATTAGACTGGCTAACATCTGATCCAAAAGAAGACCAACAACAAAGTCTGAAACAAGGAACGAGGAGACTGTCAAACAAGGAAACAGAAAACAAGCAAACTAGATATTCTAGCTTCATGTAAAAAAAAAAAGAAGAAGAAGAAGAAGAAGAAGAAAACAAAAAGTTTGACAGCTGCATTAATTCTTGTAGACAACTCTGACCTTGGTTGGCAGAAAGGTGCCAGTGTAAGTCAGAATGATGTGAAGACACACATTGTGTATTTATGATACCGCTTGAGACACACAGGATCAGGAATGCTTGCCCATAATGGTGTGTTTCAGGCCAAGGGGATAATATATATGATGTCAAGGCTACCATGGAGATTGATGAAAGGCTAAAATAGGATTATAACTGGACAGCGATGATGAATTTCATCTGTCTATCTATATGTGAAGTTCCACTCCCAGAGGTCCAGCACAACAGCAGCATTGCTAACCAGAATCTCAAGAGCCATTTTGATCTGTGTGTGTGTGTGTGTGTGTGTGTCCAGTCAGTCAGCTCAGTATGTTTTTTTTTAACTGCTGAGGTAGATAAGAGAGATGGAGCTACTGCAGTGTTTCCTGAACACACTTAAAAAAGTGACTGTGCCAATTTTTAGTCTTTGAGCTGAGCCTCAGTGCATGAGAGAAGCCGGATTTCTGAGATTCCATCTTTCCCACTAACAAGACTCTGAGGCATCTGCTGTGATCCACTGCACATGATGTAGTACTTTTCACAATTATCGATTCTTCATTCACTCATTCATAAACCAATACATCAATCACTCATTCACTTGGTGGGGCAATCATTTTAACACCCACCCCTCAGGGTAAATTATACAGTCAAGTAAAAATTTTCAATCCCACTTCGAATGTAATTTAAGACCTAATTTTACAGTACCGATATATAGTGACAACTCAGCAAATTATTCACTGATTCATTCAGCAAGTTGCTACTCAACCGGTCACTCATTCACTCATTCAGCAAGACATTCACTCAGATAATCAATCATTCATTCAGTAAATCAGACATTCCCTCAACAGACTGCTTACTTAGCAACTTACTCATTCATTCACTTACTCACTCATTCACTCACTCAGCAAATCACTACTCAACAGGTCATTCATTCATTCATTCATTCATTCAATCTCTTAGCAAATCTCTCACTTTCTTAGCAGACTGCTCACTCATTCACTCACCCACCCACTCACTCTTTCATTCACTCACCCACTTATTCACTCAGTCAGCAAATCGCTAACTCGTTCACTTATTCTGCAAATTACTCATGTACTCACTCAGCAAATCACTCATTCACTCAGTAAATCACTCACTCATTCGCTCACTCAGCAAATCACTTACTCATTCACTTTTTCAAATTATTCACATACTCAGAAAGTCACTATATCACCCAACCACTCATTCACTCACTAATACATCTACTCACTCATTCACTCAGTCACCACTCACTCACTCATTCACTCACTCACTCACCCACTCATTTACTCATACATTCACTTACTCATTCACTCATTCATCCACCTACTCACTCACCCACCCACTCATTCACTCACACATTCACTCATTCACTCACTAACACATTTACTCACTCATTCACTTACTGACCCACTCACTGATTCAGACACTCAATCACTCACGCACCCACTTATTCCCTCACTCATGCCTCTCCCTGATATTCTCATTCATATTAATCCAGAATTCTGTATGTTCAGATGCTGCAGAACCTGCAGTGCAGCAGAGGCCTCTGTGAAATTCACACACACACACACACACACACACACACACACACACACACACACACACACATGAAATGAAATATTCCTAGGAACATTTCCTAGGAAATGTTCTGCTGGCTTCTGATTATTCAGTTCTGCTAATTTCATTTCAGCACAAATATATTTTGCTCATCCCTAAAGGGGTAATTATCCAATTCTCAGTTCATATTTAAGAAATGTGTGTCTGCATCCTCGGCTGCTGTGGAAAACAGGAACCCACTTTCAGACTTCACGTCGTTATGATTTTGTCAATAAATGTAAAACACTTTCAGATCACTGGCTCAGCTGAGATCCCTTTGGCTGTGCTCCGCTTTACTGCACTGCTAATTATGAGGGAAACAGGAAATAATTTTTCATTACTCTCAATACGTGCACAGTAAAGGAGAAGATCTCTATCTGATTATAAATTTAATTGGTGATCTTAACATTTTTTCCTCAAATGGGAGGGACGATCTTAGGTTATATTTGATCACTCAATTGCATACTAGATCATATGACATCACTATGTGCTTCAAACACATGCCTTAAAACACATGACTGAAAGATTCATTGACTCAAACACTGATTTGCTGAATGAGAC
The DNA here is from genome assembly GCA_022985145.1 of Pangasius djambal. NCBI lineage: Eukaryota > Metazoa > Chordata > Actinopteri > Siluriformes > Pangasiidae > Pangasius > Pangasius djambal. The sequence continues at coordinate 26,208,399 of CM040978.1, forward strand.
AAAAACAATCGGTCACAAAATCTCGGTCATAAGAAAAAGATTCACTGATTCAAACACTGATCCACTAAACAACAGATGAGCAAATCTCAGTTATAACTGAACGATTCACTGATTCAAACACTGATCCATCCACTGAATGAGATTGGAGAGAATCTGGGTCATGACAGAAAGATTCGCTGAATCAAATACTGATCCAGTGAATGAGAGAGGAGAAAATTTCTGCAGTGACTGGAAGATTCACTGATTACTGATAAACACTGACTCACTGAGAGAAGTGAATCTTGGCCATGACTGAAAGATTCGCTGATTCAAACACTGAATGACAGAACAGCAAATCTTGCTTGGCACCAAAGGTTGCTGATTCAAACACTGACGTGCTGAATAAGAGGAGTCATTCTTGCTTTTCAACATTAGAGGAGTGAATCTGCATCATGGCAGAAAGATTCACTGACTCAAACACTGATAACCGGAATGACAGATGAGTGAATCTTTCTTGTGGCCAAATGATTCACTGATTCAATCACTCATTCACTGAATGACAGATGAGTGACTCTCTCATGCGACCAAAAGATTCAGTGATTCAAGCACTGATTCACAGAACAAGAGATGAGTAAAATCTCTGCCATGACCAAAAGATTCACTGATTCAAAGACTGATTTGCTGAATGAGAGAATCTAGACAGAAGAGCGAATCTTGCTTGTAACTGAAAGATTCACAGAATCAAACACTGGCCCACTGAAGGAGAGAGAAGCGAATCTCAGTCTTGACCAAAAGAGTCAGTGACTCAAACACTGATATGCTAAATGACAGATGAGTGAATCTTGGTTACAACCGAAAAGATTCACTCAATCAAACACTGATCCACTGAACACAAAGAGGAGTGAATCTCATGAGGAGTCATGATTGAAAGATTCACTGACAGAAACACTGATCCACAGAATGACAGATGAGTGAATCTTTCTTGTGAACAAAGGTTCTAATACAGATCTGCTGAACGACATATGATTGAATCGTTCTTGTGAATGAATGATTCAGTGATTCGCTGATTCGCTGATTCAGTGATTCAAACACTGACCTGCTGAATGAGACAGGAGTGAGTTATCGTCATGACCAAAAGATTCACTGATTCAAACATTGATCTAGTGAATGCTACAGGGGCCAGTCACGGTCATGACCAAAAGATTCACTGATTCAAACAATGATCCAGTGAATGCTACAGGGGCCAATCACGGTCATGGCCAAAAGATTCGCTGACTCCAACAGATAACAGAAACGTACATAAAATCTCTGTGTAATAATCTGTGTAAAGGAACAGCTCACTGCATGGCAGGGACTGATACCGATTCATTCACCGTAGTGACTGCTTAGCTCAGAAAGAATGAATCATTCATAAAGACACATATCGAATTAATAAAGCTGGCTCCACTGGTACTCCTAATCTCACTACACCACTTTAGAATGCGGTTTCAGTGTGGACTTTTATGAAAGAAGTTAAACTTTCAGGAAATGCCAGAGTGATTGAGTGTCACCTCATTTGCCCTAAAGGAGACCCTGGACACGTAAAACACCCCATTTGACCTCCTCACCCACTAAAGCAGTAAAACATGGAGAATTTCAGAGCCATAAAGCACTGCAGTTGTATTTCTGTCTCAGGCCCGCAGGATATCAGGTGTCTCACGGTTACATGTGCCGAGGCCCATAAATCATTTTCTGCAAGGAGATAAAATATTGCCTTGCCAGTGCGTTGCGTTAAATCTCACAGCTTGATTTAAGCGTTCGAGGAAAAGAGAATGATTTTATGACAAAATGCTTCCATCGGGAATGGGACCAATCAGTTTTCAGAGTTTGATGATGCAGGAAGCAACAAAGCAGCAGGTGAGCGTTCACGTCCTGTGTAAGAGGCAGTTTTACACAAATTGAGAAAAGCTATATAGCGTAGGCTATCCGATGTCCCCCCAGTTCTCTACTCTCCCGTTTATTCTCATGAACTGCACTCATTTTGTTTTACGTCATAATACAGCTTAGCACCAGTAACTATGGTAACAGTATCTGTCACTCTACTTCAACCTGCTGTTGTTGGCTAATTAGACTACAGTGTCCCTGAAGGCGTGATGGATTTCATTGTTTAATATGTTTTTAAATGTACAAGAATCTACTAAAATGGCCTCAGAACATCACTACGCCTCTACACTATGAAGATACAAACTACCATCAGAAGTTCCGAATCAGAGACTCAATGTGCAGCATCCCTTGCTTAAGATGAAGAAGAAGAAGAAGTATGCTTGATTCTATTACAACACATACTACAATCAGTCATTATTGCTTCTTGTACAGCAGCTCACCTGCGTGTGACTGATGATAACGCGTTCACATTACACTCCTACAAGAAAGCTATCATTCAGAAAGCTGTCATTATATTCTACATTCTCAAGGTTCTTCACATTCATTATTCACTGCCGGGTTTCACAAGTGCACTTACGGAAATACTGATGTAAATCTGCTTAAATCTACAACTGTGTTCCACATCTGCACCACTACATTTAATTTAACTGACTGTGTTTTATATTTTATATTTCGTGTGTGTACGTGTTGTATCTTGCTACTGACCATGCTGCTGTAACACAAGTCTGTCTATCTGTCTATCTATCTATCTATCTATCTATCTATCTATCTATCTGTCTATCTATCTATCACAATAAAGACATATTTGGCTTTAAACTACTGTAATGCTCTACTGTTAATGATTTTGTAATGTGACTGTATTCTATTCTATTCTATTCTATTCTATTCTATTCCATTCTAATAGTTTGTTCTAAACTCTATTGTAATATGGCTCTATTCTATTCTATTCTATTCTATTCTATTCTATTCTATTCTATTCTAATAAAGGCATAGTTTGTTCTAAACTCTGTTGCAATATGGCTCTATTCTATTCTATTCTATTCTATTCTATTCTATTCTATTCTAATAAAGGCATAGTTTGTTCTAAACCCTATTGTAATGTGGCTCTATTCTATTCTATTCTATTCTATTCTAATAGTCTGTTCTAAACTCTATTGTAATATGGCGCTATTCTATTCTATTCTATTAAAGGCATAGTTTGTTCTAAACTCTATTGTAATATGGCTCTATTCTATTCTATTCTATTCTATTCTATTCTATTCTAATAGTTTGTTCTAAACTCTATTATAATACAGTTGTGCTCTATTTGCTGAAAACATCAGTTACTGTGTTTTAATTTGCAAACAATTTTGATGGTCTCATGAATATTCCTGCAGACACGTGACATCACATCACTATTCCTCATAATGTGCCTCAAGAGAAAAAACAGTTTAGCTACACTCTGATTTTCTGAGATTTTCAAAGACCGAACACACACACACACACACACACACACACACACACACACACACACAGAGAGAGAGAGAAACTCCCATTTCTGTAGGGAATAATAAAAAAAACACATGCAATTCCATCTGTGACAAGAATATAAAGCCTGCTGTTTTATTCACTCATCCGCTGCTTTTCCTCCTATATACATTCCCATCGGAAACGCCCCCCACCTCCCCCCTCCCCACGTGTATGCTTGGTTTGATCCGCGCACAGCTCCCACAGCAGGTACAACACTCACACTTCACACACTCCGCTCAGTCCACATCTCTCACAGGTCTCACAGCAACACACGCTGAAGCAAAAGCTGATTATCGCTGGAATTGTGGGTAAGTGATGCTTTATTCTTATTGGCCATGCCCACTCGAACTCTTAGATAACAATACGTGCTTTGCATTGTTTGGGGATTTTGTGTTCTTTCCCGTTCTTGTGATTTGTTCACCATGAAAACATGATATAATTAGCACTGAATAATTTAAATATAAGTATAATTAATTTGGATAAGTGCCAGGCTGGATGTCATGAAGTTAAACCGCAATAATAATTAATTGAAGGATATGTTTAATAAAATGAGGATTTCTAAAAAAAGAGAAGGAAATTATAGAGATATAGTATGTTCAGTGCAGAGCAGGAATATATGTGTGTGTGTGTGTGTGTGTGTGTGTGTGTGTGTGTGTGTGTGTGTTCACTCGAATGAAATGATGTAAAATGTTATATTTTGTACATGTTAGATGATGTACAGTGGAGTCCAAAAGTCTGAGACCACATTGAAAATCGAGTATTTGTTTTTTCAATTTAAACTGAAAATACGCAGATGGCTTTAGAGGTGCAATATCTTGAATATTCAATATTCAAATGTGTGATATTGACCATGTTAACTGCTTTGCACGAAAGGTCAGATTTTCCTCATGCCCAATCTCGTTTACTGAAGCATATGTTCAGACGACACTCTGATGGATTTGATCTAAAAGGGATCATAAGGTTTTGCACAAACTTGTGGAGTCCGTGCCAGCTCGAGTGCACACTGTCATTAAAGCAAAAAAGGGACGTACCAAATACCAAGAGACTCTGAAATTCACATAAATGTCTTAAAGATTCTATTTTTCACTCAAGTTTTTGTCAAGAATGTAATTTATAATGAAAATTGTTGTATTAAATTAGAAAAGAATGTAAAATAGAAGCATTTTCCACTAGTGCTCTCAGACCTTTGGACCCCACTGTATATTATTATTATTATTATTATTATTATTATTATTATTATTATTATTATAAAAACCAGAGTGTCCAATCTAGAGTGTAACAAGCATAGGCATGTGCTAATATTACATTAATATTAATATCAGGATACATTTTTTTAAACTTCACATTGATTATAATGATAATATGGAGATTTATTTTCAGGACTAGTTTCATGACTACCCTCTTCATATTAAATCTTTTTTACACCACAGCACTGCAGGATTATGGATTCTGATTGGTTAGCTGATGTTGATTAATTATCTATAACAGCAGCTCTGACAGTAGTGCAGGTTTATATTAATGCGCTTGCTCTGACAGATTATCGTTTCTATAGCAACAGCTCGTTCACAGGGACTTGTACGCCTGGACGCTCCACATAAACAGATTAACAGGAAAATGGGTGTAGTGATTGACATAGTGACGTTTTCTGTCATTTATGTAGCATTTTGAAGGAGTCTCCAGTGTCAGCGCTTTGTAAGAGCCAAAGGTAAAGTTGTAACTTTAAGCATTCTAATATCTTCAGCACAGCGGAGTTTTCACTTTCGTGGTTTTTCTTGGTAACATGACGAGCTGTGTTTTTTTTTTCTTTTTTTTATTAACTACAAGAGAGAGAAAAAAGTGAGGCTGGTGAGGGAATGACTGTTTATAGCTGCTATAACGTAAGCGAGAACAGGAACTAACTTGTCTCACGGACATTCCGCGACATTGAACGTAACTATAAACGGATAAAAAAGTATGACATATAATTCTTTGCTGTGATTGTTGGCAATTTGCTGTTGCACAAAACAAAACGAAAAACAACTTCTCCATGGTGACAGTAACTCCGCCTCATTGCATCACCCCTCCGTTGACTATTTTCCTATAGCTGCATGCCATCGAGTGTTTTATTCCTTGTAGCAAAATGTAACTGATTCAGTTTCTGTAGTTGGAAAGTTCTGGAATAAAAAGCCACAATGGCCCTAATTACTAAAGATGATGTTATATTTCTACCTGATTTATTTAATATTTGAATATTTTACTGGTGTTGATTAAATTGATCATAAATAGGTGTTTGACTCCTGAAATTAAAAAGCAATGAAGGAACAAAATGAAGCTTTTGCTGATCATTAAGTCTGCAATGTTAATGAATGGGTTTTTAGAGCAGATGTTGCACAAGCAAATGTTTTTTTTTATTTATAACTGTGTTGCTCAGTAAACACGAACATCATGCCAATTTACTTTCACACCACTGGATCAACTGCCTGTTCGACTCTGTGACAGATCTCAACATTTGGAGTCGCATGTTCTGTTTTTTTTTTTTCCATCCATAACCTCATTTTTTGACGGTTCTGGGCTTGTCTCTCAAGCTGTGCTCCTCATTAACCCTCTTTGCTCTGTCTGTCACCAATATTCCACTTTCGTCCTCTCGCCCTGTCAACTCGGCTGGAAAGTGCGAACTCCTCCTGCATATGCTTTTATTTTGTGCACTTGGAAAAAAAAAGGATACATCTTCAAAGGCTAGGTTCACAAATATCTATCTTACTTGTGAAGATTTCTTTTCCTTTTTTGCTAGAACCTTGATGTCCCAAATAATCTCCTGACCTGCATCCATAACTCTTGCTGAAGATCCCTAAACCTTTCATATTGATATTTTATAAATTTGAAACTTTGTTCATATCTGTTTTTTTGGGTTACGAAGGTTTTGGAGTGGGTTCTGCATTGTTGGTTGGGTTCGATTACTTGAATGAATATTTGTTATTTTTATTCTTCCGTAAATTTCTAATAAACAGAATGTCCGTCTGATCTCAGTGGAATGTTTAACTCTTGGCTACTGATTATACAGATTGGAGTTTGGGATAAATTCCCATTATTGTTATGCAGACTATTAAGTGATGACACGCTACGCAGAGACGTTTAGTGATAGGACCTGCGTAACATGCATGTTGGCTATCTAACTTACCTAATATTAGTGAAAAACAAAATTGTTGTTGCTATGGTAACAGTTTTGGCTGCTGTTAAACAAATTGCTGAGAATATGATGATGCAAAATAAGACCCTGACACTGAAATCCCACTGGTGTGGATGTGTAAAAATCGTGAGCTAGTTAACTAGAAGGGACAGCAGGCACGTTTGTAGCATTAAAAAAAAACCTTTTAAGTGTTTCATTATTTTACACAGATTAGCTGTGACAACATGTTCAATGGTACTTTAACTGAAAGAGTAGGAGCCTGTACTTCATTCAGGAAGAGACAGCTAGTGTTGAAGTGTGCGTGTCGTGTGTGTGTGCGTGTGTGCAGAGTGTGTATGAGGACCTTGACAGTGGAATTCTTACTATTCTGATGCCTTTAGGGTTTTTCTTGTTGCTGAAGATGCTGCTGAAGACAGAATCACAGTGAGGTGGTGAAAGTACGAAATATTGTAACAGTACGTTTCTGTTCTTACTCTTAGCCACGCCCACTTCACTGAGACTGACAGGAATGCCTCCTTTACTAGGACTGGCATTCACAGCAGCCGCACCTCCTTACTAGGACTGACACTCACTAAGGTCACACCTCCTTTAGAAGGATTGATGCTCACACAAACCACACCTCTTTCACTAGGAATGACACTCACACAGGTTATACCTACTTTACTAAAACTGAAACACACCTCCTTTATTAGGGTTGATACTTATTCAGGCCATGCTTCCTTCACTAGGACTGACGCTCACACAAGCTACACCTCCTTTACACACAGACCAAGCCTCCTTTACTAGAATTTACACTTACGGAGGACATGCCTCCGTCACAGGCCATGCCTCCTTTACTAGGATTGACATTTACACAGGCCATGCCTCCTTTATTAGGATTGACACTCACACAGGCCACACCTCCTTTTCCAAAGACTGAGGCCACACCCACTTTACTGGTAAATATATAACTAGTTTCTAGTAACTTTAGCAAATGGCTACATTTTGATGAGTACATGAGCATGACTGTATCATAAAAAATTCAAACAGATGAATCATTACAGCTGATGTTGCTGATGGTGTGTGTGTGTGTATATATATTCTTAAAACTCATGAAGTTGTGTGAGTTAACTGGATTAGCTGATTACCCTAAGGAGCTTATTAATTGTACTGTTGGACTCATGGAGTGTGGAATGCACACTGTCTGCCTCTATGTGGGTGTGTGTGTGTGTATGTGTGTGTACAACAAGCTGAGGAGAAATGAGGAAATGCATTATGAATGGACACCCTCTGTCATTCATGCTCCATGTGTATCAGTGTGTATGCATGTGATGTAGCTCATCACACTGAGGCACTGGGCTTTTATTGTGCAGCAGCATCTGTATCGAGTGTGTGTGTTTGTGTGCACATGTGCATACTACTCCCGTGTGCTTTATCACTATGCCCCCAGGCTTTATCTTGTATCTCTGACCAAAGGTTTAACACACCTCGCTGTGAGGCTTTGGATTCACACACACACACACACACATACATACACCAATCCTTGCTCTATATTAATACACACAAAGCTGAATCCCCTTCTTCTTCCTTCTTCTATTGCTCGCACTGCCACAGTAATAAAGTGACAAGAGTATGTTACGCTGCCCGAGGGTAAGTGTCGAAACCCATTAAGGACAAGCTGCCAAGAAATAGCAGCTTCCTACTGAGTGTGTGTTTGGGTTTCAGAGCCCAAGGCATGGCAGAAGACACTGTGGAAAATCAGTGTATGACAGAAGGATGACTTTATTCCATCAGTTACCAAAAATGGGGACTAAACACTATTCTCTCTGACAAGAATCCATAATTCTTTGCTAATAAACGTCCGAAGCAGTGTGTTCTTGGCTACAAGTGTGCATTTTAGTTTACAAGGAACTCCAGCAAACTTCACGAAAACACAGACTAGGATGATAACAAACAGGCTAAAACCCTAACTACCATTATAATAAACAAGCTAACACTTGATCTAGCATTAAGCTAAATCATAGCACAATAGTAAACAACAGAATATGAATAATACCTAAAAGAATTATAGTAAACAAGCTAACAAACCATTTACCATTAACATAAACAGGATAAAACATTAACTAGCATTATAATAAACAGGCTAAAACCCCAAATCGCATTAAACAACCAAATTACCCATAAGAATTAGAGTAAACAGGCTAGAAATTAACTAGCATAAGAGTAAACATACTAACAAACCGTTTAACATTACCAGCTAAAACCTTATTAAAAACCTAAAACACAGCACTATAGTAAACAAAATAAGTACCCCTAAGGATTATAGTAAACAGGCTAAAATTAACTAGCATAACAGAACACCAGCTAACAAACCATTTATCATTATTGTAAACAGGCTAACACACAATATAGCATTATACTAAACAAGCTAAAACACCAACTAGCATTACAGTAAACAGGATAAAACACAAACTAGCATTATAGTAAACAGGTTAAAACGCTAACTAGCATTATAGTAGACAGGCTAAAACACCAGCTAGCATTATAGTAAACAGGCTAAAACACCAACTAGATTTATAGTAAACAGGCTGAATCATAAACTAGCTTTATAGTAAATATACTAAAACACAGACTAGCTTTATAGCAAACAGGCTAAAACACCAACTAGCATTATAGTAAATATACTAAAACACAGACTAGCTTTATAGCAAACAGGCTAAAACACGAACTAGATTTAGAGTAAACAGACCAAAATACAAACTAGCATTATAGTAAACAGACTAAAACATTTCTGATTCGGTGTATATATTTCAGTGTTGAAGACGTGATATATTTAGAGAAAGAGAAAGAATGAGGGAGGAGTGAAAAAGTGAATGAATGAAAGTAGAAGTTAACAGGGACTTATGATGATCTTGCCACAGCCCTTTCGCTCTCTCTCCTACCACACACACACACACACACACACACACACACACACACACATATGCAGAAGTTCTATTCTACAGAACCCAGGCCTATATAACATGCTATGGTTTAGATTTATGTAACTGAAAACTTGTGATCTGGAACCAGGCATGATGTGATGTCCCCATATATATATCATAAGGTCTGTGTAATTTGTGAGATATGTCTCCAGGGTGTCCTACTCGACTCTGGTTGAGCACTTCACCGAGTACTTGACAACGATTTCACTGTCAGTTTGAAATCTGTAAAACGGAAAACTCTTCTCCGGTATGTGTGGATGAGATACAAAACATATTCTAAGACTTTATTGTGTCAAAAAAAATGTTCGCTCGACTCAGCTTCCCGAATTATTTAATAATCTTAAATGATTCATTGAAAGTTTTTTCTTCCAGAGCTGGCCAAAGTTTTCCAGTGATCTTACGCTACATATTTGCATTGACAATAATATTATTGTGTTTCTGAGTCAAATTTGAAGATGATTCAATCATGCTGCTGTACCAAATGACTCAGCTGTTGTAATTAAGATTTACTGGATTCATTTCGATGTGTGCGATTTAGCCAACTCTGAATACACAATACCAAACAATGTTCTGTGAGTTGAATCATCTTCATTTTGAATCTTCATGTCCATATGTGAATCAACTCCTAATGGTCATTTAAAAGAGATGACTCAGAGTCGACTCATTTGTGAACAACACATCACAATAGTCTAACGTTACTCATAAAATTTACCTGCACAATTTAACTATACATACTATGTGTGTGAATTATTTTCCTGTAACCACGCTTCCGGAAGTGTTTTATTTCTCTTATACCACAGTACTATTCCAACAACATACTTTTTATCCATTTATAGTCACATTTGATGATGTGGAACGTCCACAAAACAAATTAGTTCCTGTTCTCACTTATGTTATAGCAGCTATAAACAGTCGTTCCCTCATCACCCTCGACTTTTTTTCTCTCTCTCTTGAAGTTAATAAGACAAAAAAAAAAACGCAGCTTGTCATGTTATGGCGAAACTGCAAATCGTAACACCTCTGTCCTGAAGATGGCGAAAAAACTTCAAGTTACAGCTTTATCTGCAACATTGACAGTGGAGACTCCGTCCATAAATGTGAAATAAATTCAAATTCAAATTTAAATCTGTTTATGTGGAGCATCCCTGTTACTAGAAATGTGTGATTTGCAGCAGAAGAGGTGGTGTTGAATGAATCCCTTGATTCTGACCAATCAGAATTGAGAACAATCTGGGATTTGTGGTGCCTGAGTGGTGTCAGAAACTGAGAAATAGAAATTTTTCCGTTGGAAATTTGCATTTAAACAGCCAATATAATCGTATTTACTCGGGATTCGATGATTTTATGAGATGTAACATACAGCATATGTATAATATATAATGCATTGGAGGTGTTTCTGAACTGGTTGATAAGAATAGAGTCAGAAATAATTGTATTTTCACAGATTTTCTTGTTCCCACAGAATTAAGATAAGCACAAACATTTCTATTTGTTCTTAATATCAAAAAAGAAAACTCTTTCCTTCCTCCATCAATCATCTAAAAGTGGTGATGTCCTATTTACAAGTTCTTGAACGCAGCATTGCTTCCAGGGAATAGGAGTGTACACTGTCTCTCTATCTAGGGCCCTAATATAGCTATTTGTGGATAAATATGGCGCTCAGCCTCACCCTTTTCTGGCAAAATCTCTGTCCAGTATTGAATGTTTCTTTCTCAGGGAAACCAAGCCCATTATTCTGTTCACCAAATGGGAGAAAACATGCAACTGCATGATGCACACAAGCAGCACAACACAATTCACCAAACACAATGGATGAATAAATCTGCGGCACAGCAAACATTCGAACACATCTCCCAGCAAAGTTCTCACTGTAATCAATAGCAGCTCAATAAGACACACACATCGATCGATCTGAGGCTTTGCTCTATTCCCTCACGCTGCAGTAACTTAATTCACTTCAGAGGTCACCTGAACATCGATACAGAAACTCAGCTCTCTCTCTCTCTCTCTCTCTCTCTCTCTCTCTCTCTGTTGTTGTTCACTCTACATGTATCTTTCCATCATTCTTCTCCCTGTTCCACTTAGCTCTTCATTCATCACTATACTTTTATTTTTTTTTTCTCGAGTCCTTGAGCCACATCAAGCCTTAGTCGTCCAATCAGAGGCGCCCTGGGAACTGGACCTTCAGGTCCAGTCAATAATCCATCTCTGCTTGTTAAATCACCTTGTGTTCCATGAAGTCGGAACAACAACAGTGCGCTAATGAGCAAGTAGTGTGGGAGTCCTTTTCTCTTTTTCCGTCTCATGTGAGTGTTTGGTAATGTTAGATGTTAATGTTACGGGAGAGCACATCGTATTAATCACATTATTTTATGAATTCCACAACTCAAAACAGTGAATTAAAAGCGTGATAAATAGCTTACACCCCACGCACACATTGCTATTACTATTTCATGACCTCAATTTGGTGTCTCGTGGCTTCATTTGGTTGTACACACAATGAACTCTCAGCACATTTAAAATAAATAAATAAATAACCGGATGTGCTGGATCAAGTTCTATTCTACAGTATGTGCTGCTGAATAATGAGTGTGTCGTGAGGCAAAGTAAGTTTGCCTTGCACCTCCAAGGTTAGGTTGTTCGATTCGCGCCTCTGCCCTGTGTGCACGGAGTTTGCATGTTCTCCCTGTGCTTTGGGTGTTTTCTCCAGGTACTCTGGTTTCCTACCCCAGTCCAAAGACATAGGCTGATTGGCATCTCTAAATTGTGTGTGTACATTTTTGCCCTGCAATGGATTGGCACCCCATCCAGGGTGTCCCCTGCCTTGTGCCCCAAGTCCCTAGCCTTCAGACTCCTGTAGGATAAGCAGTACAGAAAATGGATGGATGGATTAATGTGATCATTACAACTAGGACTATTCATGCAGTAATATATTGCCGATATACTGAACTCCTATTAGATTTATTTCAACGCTCGCCATCTTCTCATTCATACATATATCATCATATTAGTCTCTTTTATTTTTCATTTTTAAATGGTCTCTTGCTTTTATGTTACATTGTATTACATTTGAAGGTAAAGGAAATGCTGTTTCGGATTCCTGATTTTTTTTTTTTTTTCAGGCTTAAAGGTGAGTGCTGGTGGGTTAGCGGTGCTGGTCTCTAGACGCCATCTTGGATGCTTCAATTCAAGAAAATTTGGCAAACAAATTTTAATCATTTGAATGAGGAATCCAGAAAACTGATTTAAGAAGCTGCGTAACCAAACTCTGAATACCAGGAACTTTCCCCACATAAATATTGGCTTGTCAAACTTAACAAAAGCTATAGCTAATGTGTCTAATACTGTTTTGTCACTAAATATGTCCAGGAACTGCCTACACTGATAGGCCAATCACAGACATTTTCCCATACCCTATTGATGGACAAGTTTTTATCTTGTTAGTTAAGAATGGCATGAGATGCCACAAACTTTATTTTTCCAATCCAATGTATAATTTTCCTTCGAAAAACGCACACAGAGTTCAAAATTTATCCAAATCCTAAAGCTTGTGGCCAGAAAAGTGTACCAAAGTTAACTATGGTGAAGTCCTTTAAGATATTTTTTGTTCCACAGTTAAAATTAAGAACATTCGCTTGACCTCTAGAGTGTCGCTTTGCTGATTTCTGATGAACGAGCACTGGAGAGACGAGACTCCTTCCTGCAGCGGCTCGGCGTTATTGCGTGAGACGAGCTAGTGAGTCATTCAGCAGGGGTGAAGAAGGGTTGCTTTAAACCCTACTCCGCCTATGCACCGAGCTTATTCTTGCAATTCGGAGTTATTGATTTTTGAGTCTTTTTCGTTAGTGTTCCTCTTGAGTCGATACACCGTTTATTGCTTGTGGGAGCAGTGTTTTAAAAAATGTGAGAATATTTTTCATTTTGTCCTCATAATCATTTCCAAGCAGCTCTTTCCTTTGAACTTTTTGCCAACTATATTAGGTCATTTAATACATACTAAATGAAGCCGTAAATCATCCTCTCCTTCCTTTTCTCTTATTCCCAAGGGTTTTTTGATAGTGTGAAGTCTTTTAGCTGGTGTTGGATATAATTAGCAGCAAAGAGGGGACATAATTCGCTGCCGCAAGGACAGATTAGATCATAACTGGACGTGGTGTGTGTGTGCTTGTGTCAGCAGAAGACGGTGCAAAACACCTCAAGCTAGCGGAAGGCACTTAAGGATGATTACACAGCAGAATAATGTAATAATTACCCTCCACTGATGTTATAACAGCCAGCACAGCTGTAATCTCTTACGTAACACTTCAGCAAAACGGTCCTGCATCGTATGGAATAAAAATTGGCTTCTACAGCAGAGGATAGAGGCTGAAAGTCTGGTCTGAGCATGTGGTGCTCCATAAATAGCATTAGTGTGATAATGTGAATCCTTCCCCGCCCACACTTCTCTTAAGTAGAGCGGTCAATGCAGGCATGATGATACCTTTATCCGTCTTTTTCTACACGTCCATTCAGGTGGCAAATTGGTGAAAAAGTCTGGGGTTGGACAGAGGATGCGTCGAGGCACATGATTATTTGCACACGAAAGTCGCAGGACAGTCTGTGTGAAAGGAGTTGAAAAACAGATGGACGGAAAAGAAAGACGATAGCAGGCTTCTCTTCCCATCTCCAAGCTTGCCTCTTTTTTTTTCTTTCGTTTTTTTTTTTTTTAAACTCAGACGGATCGTGGCGTTTTGCTTGTGGAGAACTTGCGCTCCGAGCAGACAAAGATGTCAGAAGACTGCGGGGTATTTCTGGCAAACATACAAGTCTGCAGCGCCTCTGGGCTCCAGGAGACGTTTTTAAAATTTCATCAGGTCTTGCTGTAGAGAAGCGACTGATTTATTCTTTTTGTTATTCAATTCTGTTTTCTTTTTTTCTGTTTCAGGATGTTGTCGCTTTCAACCAGTAGCCCACTTCCACGAATGGACTCAACAAGATCCAGAACATCAAAACTTTAGACTTCCGCCGTGGCTGAACATAATGGGATTGCTCTCTTTAATCAGCTTGAAAGCAGCTGGAATTATGGCAGTGAGCAGCGATATGGAGTCATAAACCTCGCTGCCAAAAAGGAAACAAGATGCATTAACACCAACAGGTCCCTTGTAAGAATTCAATGACCGATCATGTGACTCACGCTAACTTTAGGAGCTAATCTGAGCAGAATTTAGCAGCTAATGTTAGTTTATCTGATCTTCATTTCTAATTCTAATAAATACATCACTAAGTTCAAATATAACTCATCGACTAATTAAAGCTATATCTAATGGTAGCATGTTTTGTATTAAACCAGAATGCTAATTCTCCAAGTCCTACACTTTCAATAGCTTTGTTTTCTGGAATATTCCTTCACTAATCTTATTAGAACAGTTTATTTTAGCTCAATTCCAAATGCTAATACATACAATAAGATTATGTGCAAGTAGCAAAGATAGACAAAAAAAATAAATAACATCCACTTCCTTCTTTTCTGTTAATTCAAAAGGAACATTTCTGGCCTCATATTTGACCCAAAGATCACCAAGAACTTGATAGATGTTCATGCTAATCTCATAATTAGCAAGATCCAGCAGGAAAAATTCTGATAAATAACCTTTTCTAAGAAACCTTTTTTGTAATTCAGTGGACAATTTTCAACAGCAGCCATGCATACTTCAAAAATAACAAGAAGTTTACTGACTTGACCCATGCTAGTTAAATTTGGCACCTAATTAGAGCCAAATTTCGAATGATAGTCTATCTTAGCTGCTTAGCTTAGCTATCCTATCTGCTAATTCTTATACTTTCTAGCACAAAATGTCAAGTGCTTATCTACCTTACTCACATGTCCTGGCCAAAAAAAATGTATTAATTAATTGAGGAAGGCAATGATCAAACCTGAAACTACCACCAGCATGTGGTTTGAAGGTCATAAAGAAATCCAGTGACACCTTAAAGAATATTTAGAACAAAATTTGTAATGTTAGCTTAGTTTAGTTTCTAATACGAATCCACTACATCTATTGGGCAAAAAAAAAAAAAAAAACAACCAAAAAGACGTGGCGAAGTTTTTCCTAAAAACTGAAAAGTTTATCAACCACAACCAGAGAGATGCTTAACCGAAACGTCATAAAGAATTCCAGAGACTTGATTCACCTCAACATTGCTGACTAATTTGTAATGATAATCCCTTGACTGCCAGCATGCCTCATCTCAACCTCACTGCTTTTTTATCAAACCTGACCAACAGACCCGAATCGGGAAACTTGTATCGCCCGTTCTCTGTGTTCAGCGTCCTCACGCTCACACTTTTAGCCATGCTCGTGGTGGCTACTTTCGTTTGGAACCTTCTCGTTTTGGTGACCATTTTGAGAGTCCGAACTTTCCACCGTGTCCCTCATAACCTGGTAGCTTCGATGGCCATCTCAGATGTGATGGTAGCCGGGCTGGTGATGCCGTTGAGCCTCGTTCGAGAACTTTACGGCCGCCGATGGATCCTCGGAAAAGCGCTTTGCCAAGTATGGATTTCTTGTGACGTTTTGTGCTGTACAGCCAGCATCTGGAACGTGACCGCCATTGCGCTCGATCGCTATTGGTCCATCACACGCCACCTCGAGTATACGCTCAAGACGCGGAAAAGGATCTCCAACGTGATGATTGGACTCACATGGCTGCTCTCGTCCGTCATATCCCTGTCGCCACTCTTCGGTTGGGGAGAGACATATTCCGAGGAGGATCTGGCATGCCAAGTGAGCCAGGAACCATCATATACAGTGTTCTCCACCTTCGGCGCTTTTTATTTGCCCCTCTGCGTTGTGCTGTTTGTGTACTGGAAGATCTACAAGGCTGCCAAGTTTCGCATTGGATCACGCAAAACCAACACCATCATGCCAATGACTGAGATTATTGAGGTAAGAAGAAAGCAAGGGTGCATTTTAGATCTGTAGTAAACATGGTACATACACAGCTATATTTATATTTATATTTCATACATTTTCTAACCAAGTATCATAAGAACAATATTAATAAAACCCTGAAGAGTGTAAGATTTTATTGACTACATCGTAATGCAAATGAAAAAAAAATGAAACTGAAATAATTGGTGTTCCAAATTCATGTTCACAATTAGTCTTGGGATAAGGTAGTGCTGTAATTTAGCCACAACACACACACACACACACACACACACACACACACACACACACACACAAACACACATACACACACAAACACTTTCTCTCCCCTAATAGGATTTCTCATTTTGCATTCAAGAAAAACACGCACTCTTATGAAAAGATAGAATTAGCATTTAGTTTGTACCTTATGTCCCTTATGTACCTAATTTAAAACCCAAGACACACACACATAATCTCCTAATTGAGATTCTTTGGTGAATCACAGCGTTAAAAACAAAGTGTGCAGGGAAAAAATGAAATCCCAAAGTTAGCTGATCAGTCAAGACATGCTGGATGTCTGAAATGTGCTTCTGTAGTTTTTGCACTGGAGCTATGAGACTAAATTAGCTTACAAATAAGAAATCCTGAAGCTCTTTCCTACAAATTTTTTGGAATGAACTTAATTCAGATGATGTAGATAAGCTCCATAATATCTTCTTTTTTTTTTAAATTAAAACATATTGTTGTACAGCGGGTAGCATTGCTGCCTCACAGCTCCAGGGTATCTGGTGTGAGCTTGGGTTCCTGTCTGTGCAGATGCAGATTGGCGTCACATCTAGAGTGTATTCCTACCTCATGCTCAGTCTTCCCGGGATGGTGCTTCAGATCCACCAAAACTGGACAGTTGACAGAACTGTAAAAAAAATGCCCACTGCAGCATCAGATTCTCAAACTTGGCTGACAGGAGTGGAACCTGATTTGTTCTTCTGCCTTTGTAGCCCGTCCACCTCAAGGTTGAGATGCTTTTCTGCTCACCACGGCTGTACAGGGTGGTTATTTGAACTGGGCTGGCCATTCTGTTCTTCCAACAGAACTGCCGCTCACTGGATGTTGAATTGTTTTTCGCACCATTCCATGTAGAAACTGCTGTGTATGAAAATCCCAGGAGAGCAGCTGCTTCTGAAATACTCACACTAGCACCAGCAACCACGCCATGGTCATGGACATGATTGGCTGATTGGACAATTGCAATTGCATGAATGACATGAATGGTGTACAGTTGTTCCTGTTGCTATATGTATTTAAAAATTAAAGTTCAGGATCACTTCCAGTTTTCTAAAACAGCACAGCACTCGGTTTATTGATTTATCTGTGAAGGAGTTATTGGCATGTATGCAGCTTGTGAAGGAAATGAAAATTCAGAATAGAATGGGATGAAAAGAGCGAGAAGGAGGAGAAGGACAGCGGTACAGAGTTATAATTGGATCATCTGTTCTACAGTGTCACTTTGCACTCTGTTACAAACAGAAGCCCATTTAATTGTCCTCTGAGTATTTGCATCATTATTAGATGATTGGGCAGCATATGGAGTGATAAACACACACACACACACACACACACACACACACACACACACGATGTAGGCAATACTCTAAGTAAGCATTAAAACTCTGTGTTAGTGCAGTTACTGTTACCACCCCAAAGTTGATTATTTTCCTATAACAGCATGCAGGTCCTAAAATGTTTTTTTCCTCTTACACCACAGCAATTTGCCAACGATTACAATTTTTTTGATTTACAGTGCATTCAGAAAGTATTGAGACCCCTTCCAACGGAGCAATCAGGGGAGAAGGTCCTTGGTAAGTTGGGAGAAACTTGCAGAAGGTCAGCCATCACTCCGAAGTACAAGACACATGAAAGCCTGCTTGAAATTTCAAAAAAGGTCTCAAATTTCATGTTTTCATGCTTTCATGTGTCTTGCACTGAGAAGAGGCTTCTGTCTGGCCACTCTGCCGTAAAGCCCAGTTCGGCGGAGTGTTGCAGTGATGGTTGACCTTCTGCAAGTTTCTCCCATCACCACACATGATCTCTGGAGCTCAACCCTAGTGACCATCAGGTTCTTGGTTACCTATCTTTTTCTGAGCACCTGCAGATTGCTCAGTTTGGCCGGGCGGCCAGCTCTAGGAAGAGTCGTGGTTATTCCAAACTTCTTCCAGTTAAGAATTATGGAGGCCACTGTGGTCTTGGGAACCTTCAATGCAGCAGAAACAATCCTGTCTCTGAGCTCTGCAGGCAGTTCCTTTGACCTCATGGCTTGGATATTCATTTTCAGCTTTTAGACCTTATATAGACAAGTGTGAGCCTTTCTAAATCATGTCTGATCAGTTGAATTTGCCACAGTTGGACTCCAATCAAAGTGTAGAAACATCTCAAAGATGATCCAGAGAAATGGGATGTACATGAGCTAAATTTGAGGTGTCATAGCAAAGGGTGTGAATACTTATGTCAATGTGATATTTCAGTTATCACAAATCTGGTTTTTGCTTTGTCATTATGGGGTGTGGAGTGTAGAATGCTGTGAACATTTTTTAAAGGATTTTAGCGTAAGGCTGCAAGATAAAATGTGAAAAAAAATGACGAGGTATGAATACTTTCTGAATGCGCTGTATTACAGAAGTCGTACTTTTTATCCACTTATAGTTACATGTAATGCTGTAGAATGTCCACGAAACAGGTTAGTTCCTGTTCTCACTTAGGTAGCCATCATGTTACCGAGAAACTGCGAAGCGATGTCAAAAAAAACTGCAGCAGTACCTCTGACACTGGAGACTCCTTCCATAAATGTTAAATAAATGACAGAAAATTTCAAATACACGTTTTTGTTTTTTTTTAATCAGTTTAGCTGGAGCTTCTGCCGTACAATGAGCTGCTGCTAAAGAAACAGTAGCGCTTTAATATAAACTTGTGAACTAATAATAAAAAAGTAAAATTGAATTTAAGAAATGTGTTGCGCTGTTAAAAGTCTGGCTAGCTCCCTCCGGTCGCTGTCCGCGTTGATGCTAGCGAGACGGATCTAGGCGTTATTTCCTCATGCTGGAGGAATGGAAGGTGCTTGATTGCCTGCTGAACGGAAAAATAAGCCAATTATTCTCAGCAGGAGGGCTTCGCCGGAGTCAAAAAAACAAATTTTCCAGGAAGGGATTTTTTTTTAATATGAGGATAATTTTACCCTCACACAGGTCTCCACACGTCGTAGCGATAGCATGTTGTGTCCACTGCGGCTCATTTTGTGTGAAAATAACAATTCGGCGGTGTTAAAGTGACTCCACACAGAGAAAATGTGCACATCGAGGCTGCGTGATGGAGGATAAAAGCGTCTCTGCGGCGTTCCGAGTGCTTCCTACCTGAATAAATGATTCAGTATATTCACGCTACAATTAGGCTTCAGTCTCCTCTGATACGACTGGTTGCTCTTTTTCATTGCTCTATCTGTCTATCTTTCTTTCTGTCTCTCATTTCATCACCTCTGTCTTTAATGCTCTATCTCTGATTTGGCCTTACTCGTGCTCCCTTTTTAACTTTTGGCTCTTTCTTTCTCTATCACTCCATCAATTCCATTCAGTAGATCATGACACTCTGCCTTTTTCACTCTTCCCATCCTTTCTCTCTCTTTCCTTCCGTCTTTCCCCTTCTATCCTCTTTCTTTCTTTCTTTCTTTCTTTCTTTCTTTCTTTCTTTCTTTCTTTCCCTGTTTATCCCACTCTTTCCTTCTCCCTTTCCCAGTGCTTTCCTCCCATTCCTTCTTTCTTTTTCCATCCCTCTTTCATTTTCTCTCCAACCTTCTTCTCTTTCTTTCTCTCTTTCCTTGTCTATCCATTTCTCTCTCTCTCTCTCAGTCTCTCTCCCATCATTATTTTCTTTCCTGTCCATCATTTCATTTCCTGTCTCTTGTCCTGCCCATCCCTTTCTTTCTTTCTGTCTCTCTATATGTATCCTTTTTCCTTTCCTCTCTTTCCCTGCCCATCCCTTTTTTCTTTCTTTCTTTCTTTCTTTCTTTCTTTCTTTCTTTCTTTCTTCCTATTCCATTCTTCTCCATCTTCGTCTTTCTCCATGTATATCACTCTATTTCCTCCTCTTTTTCTCCATTTCCCTTTCTTTCCTTCTGTCCTTCTCTGTCTAACCATTTTTCCTTCTCTCCTTTTTTGTTCTTCCCTACCTCCCCTATCTCCCTCTCTCTTTTTCCCCTATCCACCCTTTTCTTTCTTTCTCTGTCCATCCCTTTCTTTCATTCTCTTATGTTGTCAATCCCTTTCTTTCTTTCTTTCTTTCTTTCTTTCTTTCTCTGTCCATCCTTTTATTTTCTTCTGTCCTTCCCTGTCAATTCCTTTCTTTCCTTTCCTGAAAGATACTATTTCATTCTTTTCTCTAAGGTTATGACATTTTCAGACATATTTTGCTGACAGTTTGACAAATTCTCACATATTCGCAACCAGCTTCCTTATTTTCTCGCATTTGTTCTTTAAGGCCTTTGAATGAAATAAAAACAATTCTCAACTCTTTCTATTGGGTACAAGACAAACGAAATGTGCTTTCTATCTGTTGTACACCACAATAATTACCAATTCTTTCTTATTCATATATCTGGTTCGTCTTGTTCCCTCTCTCCACTTCTGTTCACTCTGCCTGATTTCTTTTCTCATGCTTTTTCATTTTCCTCTTATTCCTCCACAGCATTAATCTCCGTCTCTTGAGTAATTCAGGCAGGGGAGAGGTGTGTAATGAGCTTTATAAAAAAAAAAAAAAACGTACCAGTTCCTCTTTTAGAATATAACGAGAGGCAACAAACGATACGCACATAAACAATTTAGCCATATTGCATACACATAAACAAAGGCACGCGCGAGTGTGTGTGAGTGTGTGTGTGTGTCATTAAGGGATCCTGTATATCATGTTGTTGTCATAGCCATTTTCACATACATTACCATAAACGCACAAACATGGAGCGACAATGACTTTTTATTCATCCTGATGGAAATCCCGTTTTGTGAAGCAGCTTGATTTTCTGTCATTTTCATTTTTATGCTGAAAAAAAAGGCGAGTCTGGAGAATGGAGGAAGGAGTAAGATCTGGCAAGCCAAATGCATTTTGTACAATCAGACATGACAGGAAAACATGAGAAAATAATACCGTCCTCATTCTATGTCATTTTAGATCAGACACAAGGAGAACGAGTGGAAATTTTCCTCTCAGTGTGAGCGGGAAAGCAGAGATCCACCAACCCTTTAATGTCATCATGATAAACAGAAAATATGGAGCTGGGTTAGGAAGTTCCTTCCTTCCTTCCTTCCTTCCTTCCTTCCTTCATTCATTCATTCATCCATTCATTCATTCGTTCATCACATTATCCTGGTCAAGGTGGTACACGATTTGCGAGGCAGGAATACATGCCAGATGGAACGGCAGTCTGTTGCAGGGGTTTGGAATTGGCACCACCTACATACTATCTGTTCCAATAGAAGTCCATTTCCATTAATTGGAGGGGGGGCAATACTTTGTGCATACCAACAGATGGCCTACAGTCAGTGATTATACACTCATTTTGGCCAGGTTAAAATAAAAAAAAAATAAAAATATGGAGAAAATCATCAACACCTCCTGTTAGTCACTACTACCTATCATGAGTTCCGTAGTTCAGTAAATTCTCTACTGGTTAAAGATGCAAATTCCACACTGAGGAATGAAGACACTGTCATCTATGATTAACTATCTTTGATTAGCTTCTTATTAAATAAGCTAGCTACTGTTAGCGTAAGAAGTATATTAGCTAGTTCGTAAACAGCTACATAAAATAAAGTGTTATAAAGCTATAATAATGACTATTATAATGGCTAAAGATGGCTAAAGATAAATTGCTAACTAGCTAGACACGTTTTTTCTTATGTTTATTTCTTGGTTCCTATCTTTCTTTCTTTCTATTTAGCTTCATATATTTCATTTTTCTTTCTTTTTTCAGAATTTTTCTGATATTTCCTTTTTTTTTCTTTGTGATTTTCCATCCTTTCTTTCATTCTTTCTTCATGATTTTCTGACAGATTGTCCTTCTTTCTTTCCTTCTTTCCTCACAATTTTCTTATATATTTTCTTTCTTTCTTTCTTTCTTTCTTTCATCGTTATTTTTCTGACATTCTTTTTTCTTTTTCTTTCTTTCTTCATGGTTTTCTGGTATATTTTTTTCTTTCTTTATTTCTTTATTTATTTCTTGCTTTCTTTTTTCAAAAGTTTCTGACACTTTCTTTCCTTCTTTCTTTTATCATTATTTTTCTGGCATCATTTTTTCTTTTCGTTTCTTTCTTCATGGCTTTCTGATATATTTTTCTTTCTTTCTTCCTTTCTTTCTTCACAATTTTCTGATACTGTATATTTTCTTTGTTTCTTTCTTTCATCATGATTTTTCTGACATTCTTATATATTTTTCTTTCTTTCATTCATTCATTCTTTCTTTCTTTTTTCAGTTTTCTGATATTTGTCTTTCTTTCTTTCTTTCTTTCATCATGATTTTTCTAATATCCCTTTTTCTTTTTCTTTCTTTCTTCATGGTTTTCTGATATATTTTTCTTTGTCTCTCTCCGTTGGTCTTGACCCAGTGGTTTTGGTCTGTACCTGAGTTTTGGTTTACCCCCTCGGTGACTAAATGAACCACATTCAAGGGGCAAATACTTTAGAGTTCAGTTCAAACAGACTAAACACTGTGTATGTAAAAGAAGCTGTAAGGACCGGTTCCTTCTTGTAGAAAGCAATCCTGTGTTTGTGGTCACCGAGTCCTATGAAAATTTGAAAAACATGGAGGACAGAACCATGCCTCTGATGCAGAGAGTAGAATGTTCTGGTGATATCAGAAAAACCATGATAAAATGTGCAGTGAACCTAACCTTCCTGATTCTTGATCCTTAGGTGAAAGAGGCCGTGGAACAGCCTCAGATGGCGTTCAGTGTCCGTCACGCAGCCGTGTCGTTCCAGCCTGAGGGCGAGACGTGGCGTGAGCAGAAGGAACGTCGCGCTGCGCTGATGGTGGGAATCCTGATCGGCGTCTTCGTGCTCTGCTGGATCCCGTTCTTCCTGGCTGAGCTTATCATCCCACTGTGCTCCTGCGACATCCCACCCGTCTGGAAGAGTGTCTTCCTCTGGCTCGGATACTCCAACTCATTCTTCAACCCACTCATCTACACAGCTTTCAACAAGAACTACAACAGCGCCTTCAGGAACCTCTTCAGCAGGCAGCGCTGACAAATAACCTGCAAGCGCTAGGTAGCATCATGCTAACTGACAACATTGCTTGGATAAATAATACCATTGTGTAAAGTTCATCTATATGTCAGAGCACCTTCAGGAAGCTCTACAGCAGTAGAAAGCAAATGACCACCAATTAGCCTTGAGCTAACTTGCTAAGGAATACTATTTGTTTGTTAAGAACAACTACAACATCCCCTTCAGGAACTTCCTTAACAGGGAATGCTGACAAATATATCCATAAATTAGCATCATGCTAACTGAACAAAGGCATCACACATGGCACTGTTTGCTAAATAACACCATGTGTACATCTTCATTTACACAACCACACCATTGCCCTAAGAAACTTCTTCAGCTGGATGTGAATTACAGCTAATTGGCATCATGCTAACTGTATGAATAATAAAATAATTATACATGGCAATTGTTGGGTAAATAATGCTAATTAATCTTCCTAAAGCTGTTTATCTATAGAGCCAAGAACTAAACAGCACCTTCAGGGACCTCATTAGTAGGCGGACAAGTAATAGAAGCTAAGAACTAGCAATTAGCTAACGCTAATTGCCACGACATAATACTTTTTGTACATTAACAAGAAAAACTGCACCTTTAGGAATCTCTGACAATGAATGGATTAAGTGTTGAAAGCATCAGACACACCACTGTTTCGCTAAATTATTCCATATGTGCATCATGCTAACTGATAGCTGAACGATATGTTATAATCTGTACCTGTAAATGTAAATTTAATGTACATCAAATATTTTACAATATTATTAACCTACAGACACTTCAGGAACCTTTTTGGGAACTAAAGACTAGCTAAAACTAAAGACTAGCTAAAAACCAGCAGTGAGCATCATGCTAATTTACTTAAAAACATTGTTGTATTGCTAGGTAATACCATCTGTAAATTTGATAAAGTCGCTGTTTGTTTGATACGTTTGATAAAGTAGCTCATCTACACAGCAACAAATGAAAAACATGGCGAACTGAGGAACACAAAGGTGAGTAACAGAAACGTGTGAACAGCAAGTAGCATGATGCTAACTGAAAACATTGTCATTTTGTAGAAGATACATTTTGTAGACTTCAAGAAATGTTACAAGAGCGTCTTCAGGAACCCAGATAGCACACAAACAGCATGAGGTGGACAAGCTAATGTGCAATTTGTTTGCTAATCATTCAGGTTTTTTAAAATCATGTGACCCTTTAATCATGTGACCCCTTACACATATTTACTTATAGTGTGTTTTTAAAAAAATCCTATCAGTTTTTACTGACATCGTGTCTTGAAGTGTCATGCACCTGAGAAACATTGACACCTAGCATAAACTAGCTAACTACCAAGGCTTAAGATTTAGCTTGCTAGCACATAGCCATTAACTGCTTTATCTTGACCATATTAAGGGGCACAAATGACACAAAACTATCAGAAATATCAACATTTCCCTCAGATATGTTCATAAATTACTATGAAAAGACTGTAAAACTAACATTCTGACGTATTTTATACTTAGCATCAACAGGAAACCAGATCTCAATGATTTTTGTCACACAGAGATATAAACACAAAATTAACAGTGATTACAACATGGCGTTTTAACGACATCTTGCTGATTAGCAAACACACTCCGTGCTACATTATTGAGATGTTTTGGAGACTGTGGCATTCCTTCCTGCTAGTTTGTTTTGTTTTGTTGGCTGAACACACATGGTAACATACGTTACTTACAGAAATGTAGCTGTTTGCTAAAAAACTTGCATTAGCTTGCTATTAAATAAGCTAGCTAGTGTTACTGTGAGGAGTATGCTAATTAGCTAATCTGGAAACATCTACATCAAGTAAGGTGTTATATAAAGTTAGCAGGATAGCGCTACACCTAGAGGTTGCTATAGGAGTGGCTAAACATAAATTGTTAACTAGCTGGGTATTCTTTCTTTCTTTCTTTTTAGCATCATATATTTCTTTCTTTGTTCTTCCTTTTCTTTTGGTATGATTTTTCTTATATTTCTTTCTTCATTTTTTTTATTGTTTACTTCATTGCTTCATATCTTTCTTTTTTCTTTCCTTCTAGCTTCATGTATTTCTTTTTTTCTTTCTTTTGTCATGATTGTTCTAATATTTCTTTCTTGTTTTCTTTCTTTCTATGTGATTTTTATGATATTTCCTTTTTTCCCCATTTTTTCCTATTTTCTTTCTTTCTTTTTTGCGTCATACATTTCTTTCTTTCTTTCTTTCTTCTATGTTTCTTTCTTGTTTTCTTTCTTCATGATTTTTCTGACCTTTCCTTTTTTCTTACAGATTTTTTTTTTCTTTCTTTCTTTTTTGCTTCATGTATCTGTGTTTTCTTAATTTTGTTCATCTTGTTCCTAGCTAGCTTGATGATTTATGGGTAGGATATTAAATGAAATCAGTAATAAAATGAGTGAATGAGATCTCCTCAGCAGGCTAGTGGAACAGCAGCACATGGATGCTGATGATGTTGTGGAGCGATCCACAGTCCCAGTCGCCACGACGTTACTGAGATGTTTGTGTTTCATCTGGGAACCTGTTCAGGCGGCAGCGCTGGTGGTGGTGCAGAGGGTCCGGTTCTGAGAAGGGTATCAGAAGGTCATGAGTTTAAGTCCCATGAGTGCCAGAGAGCCACTGCTGGGTGCTTCAGTAAAACCCTGAACTGCCTGGACTGCCTCACGGAGCAGAAAGAAACGTGGAAGAAATAATAAAGAATGCTTTTGTTTTCAGTCGTGTTCTGGTTATCACTCAGACCAAACACCTTAGTTTTTTCAACATGACTAATATTATAAGAATACAATTCTGACATCTTTCTTTCTTTCTTTCTTTCTTTCTTTCTGACTTTCTATGTTTATGACTTTCTTTCTGACTTTTTTGATATCTTATATTTCTCTCTCTACATGTTCCCTTTGTTTCGTATTTTATTTAATTCTTTTTTAATTTTTTAATTTCTTTTAATTCTTTCTTTCTTTCTTTCTTTCTTTCTTCCTCTCTCTCTCTCATCCTTCATTTTCTTTCTTTTGTTCTTTCTTTCTGATTTTTTTTATATATTTCTCTCTTCATGTCTTTTTTTTTAAATCCTTGGTTTGTTTGTTTGTTTGTTTCTTTCTTTCTTTCTTTCTTTCTTTTTATCTTCATGTATTTCTTTCTTTTTTCTTTCTTTTGTCATGATTGTTCTTATGTTTCTTTCTTTTCTGTTCATTTTTCCTATTTTCTTTCTTTCTTTCTTTCTTTCTTTCTTTGAGTTTATTTTAAAGAAATGGTTGGTTACACGTTCAAATAATTGATATTTGTGACTAAAAAAAATTATATTTAAAAAATCACTATATATAAAAAAAAGTTGTAAAATGAAAAGCCAATTTTTTCCTTTTAAAGGAGCCCCAACCTCATGTTTATCAATTTTTTTTAATCATGTATTTTATTAAACAGTTGGATAAATGATGGAACAAACATAATAACAAAAAACTTTATTTTTAGAAGAAAAAAAAAAGCAATTTAGTAACAGGAGTTAACAATAGGTAACAGGAATGTGTGTCCATATCTGCGTACAGGTGTGTGAGAGTGTGTGCGTGTGTGTGTGTGTGTGTGTGTGTGTGTGTGTGTGTGTGTGAGAGAGAGAGAGATTTCTGTGTTGAAGGGATGTGCTATATGCTTGTAGTTCTTCACTGCAAAGGAGGTGGAAAGAGAACGAAGGAGAGAGAGGGGGAGGGAGGGAAAGAGAGAGAGAAAGAGGGAGAGAGAGGGAGGGAGGGAAAGAGAGAGAGAAAGAGGGAGAGGGAGGGAGGGAGGGAAAGAGAGAGAGAAAGAAGGAGAGGGAGGGAGGGAGGGAGGGAAAGAGAGAGGGGAGATAGAGAAAGCGGTGGGTGTGTCGTGCTCCTTGCTGTCGTGTTTCTGGCTCCTGCATCCTCCAGTATGGGTTCTCTCCATCTTCTTCTACAAAAGATAAGAAAGACAAAGACTTGAAGATAAAGTTGAAGTCCTCAGATCTCTGCATTGATGACCAGCTCCTAAGATCAATTTGTAAATATTCTTGCTTGTCTACAAAACACTAAATGGTTCAGTTGCAAAAACTATATCCAGGAGAGTTTTAAGAAGAAGCCTTTATTATTTGTCACAGCACAACATTTAGATTCTTTTCTTCACAAAAGAACCTTCACAAAAGGTTGTTAGGAAGCTGAGGTCAGCGTCCAACATGATACAGCACCTCTGGAGCAGAGAGGGTTAAGGGCCTTGCTCAAGAGCCCCACAGTGGCAGCTTGAACCCCCAACCTTCTGATCAGTAACCCAGAGCCTTAACCACTGGGCCACCACAGCTGGAATTGCATTAAGTTCATGATAACAAACTTACCTGATCTTTTCTAAGAAGCCTTCTCTAGATTTCCAGAATCCAGACTTCTTTCTCAACCTCCATGTGGCGACCTGCGACTGGCCTTGGGGGTGGGATGATACACACAATGTCCTCAAACAGGTACCAAAGGATGTCTTCGCAGGCTGGCCAGGAAAAGACCCCAATCTTTTGCATACAACGGACCTCAACACGTGCTTCACGTGTATCTGCGATGGCGCCAGGGTACAGGTCACCATCATTTCATTTTCTTTCTCTCTTCCTTGTTTCAGGGACGTTTTTTCCTTACACGCATACAGTATATCTTCTCTTTATCCCTTTATCCCTTTGTCATGCTCAGCTCTGTGGAACTACCGGATTTTGTTCAGACAATAACGTTTATTTCAGCTTTTAGTGATTGATAGTTCCGCCCTGTAAAGAACAGACACAGTGAACACAGAATAACTCGTGATGAAAAAGTCAGAGCGCCGTGTTGAGATGAGAATAAAAATAGCCGGATATCACAGCACTGTGCACAGTGTGAACATCAACAGCTGCTTACTGAGAGTGTGAAGTGTGTGTGGAGAAGGTAATGAAGTTATCGTGTATTTGTGTGTGTGTGTGTGTGTGTGTGTGTGTGTGTGTTCTACCTCATCACACACATTACTGAATAAATTTGATGGACAGTAGAAACTCGAGAGTTCAATAAGCTCATGGTGTGTGATTGTGTAGCGGAGTGTGTTTATCTGTATGCTGCATGGAAATTTATTCCAAACTCATTTGAGACGTCTCCGAATCTCAGAGCAATTCCCGTTCTCTGATCCGAGGAATGATACGCATAATGGCTTTAAAAAGGACAAAGCAGGCTAATTATGCTGATGCAGATTAAGTTTTAGAGGTAGCGCTTCATTCGTTTAGACATAAAGGATTGGTTTTAAGGATTGGACAGACAGACAGACAGATGGGCAGACAGACAGACAGATGGGCAGACAGACAGACAGATAGATGATGATGCAACAGTTTCCAGCTTTCACTTCTTTTGTATCATTGCAACCAAGCAACATGTGAAACATCTGTGGATTGAGTACAGATGTGACTTCATGACAGAGCTCTCAATGTAGATCTGGAGAAAGAGAGAGAGAGAGAGAGAGAAAGACAGACAGACAGACAGACAGACAGACCGAGCAACTACTTGAATAAGAGAAGATGATTTGTGGGAATGAGAGTTCATTGAGATAGACAGATGGAGATGAATGAGAGGAGAGAGAGAGAGTGTGAGGGCAGGGATAGATGGGTTTTCTCTCCATGAATCTGTCATCTTCTCTCTTTTCTTTCTTCTCCCTCCCATCCCTCCATTTCTGCCTCTCAGGTGAGTTAAGACATATCATCAGGAAATACTTCACTTCACTGTGAGAAACTCATGGTGTGTGTGTGTGTGTGTGTGTGTGTGTGTGTGTGTGTGTGTGGACAACAGTAAATAATGCCTTTAATCAACCACCTCACAGAGCAGAAGGTTAAAGTTAGAGCTGAAATAGCTAATCGTCGAAATGTATAAAGAATCAATTGCTTCATTCACATCGAAAGCGTTGGAGTCGATTCTTCGAAAATGATTCGAAAAATAAACGTCGAGTGTTTTAGTTAGCCATAATCATTCCCATAAACACACGTGATCAGCCACAACAGAGAATCTGTTATGGTTTTAGAGATCTGGAGTTGCTGGATTATGGGCGGTTTGTTTTTTTTAAACACTGATTGTCTCGTCTAGTCCTCTGAAACACAAGCATTGGTTTAGATCTCACACTGGTGGGAAGTCGCACTCGTTTCCTGAAACAACACACGCTATGGCACCAGCACACACACACACACACACACACACACACACACCAGGACTGTGACAACACCATACTGTATGTGTGTGTTTGTATATTCTGGACACGTCTCAGGTTTTGACATGTGGTGACATCTGTGTGTGTGTGTGTGTGTGTGTGCATGTGTGTGCGTGTGTGTGCGTGTGTGTTACACAATGTGGTGACTGTGATCAAGGCAATATCTCACACACACACACACACACACACACACACACACACACACACACACACACCTGGACTGTGACAACACAATACTGTATGTGTGTTTGTATATTCTGGACACGTCTCAGGTTTAGACATGTTTTGACATCTGTGTGTGTGTGTGTGTGTGTGTGTGTGTGAGTGTGTGCGTGTGCGTGTGTGTTACACAATGTGGTGACTGTGATCAAGGCAATATCACACACACACACATACACTTTCTCTTTCTAAGGGGCGAAACAAAAGGGCAAACAGATGTGCTCCAGTCCCCACAGAGACAACAAGGCAGAGGAGAACAGAAGATCAAGAGAGAAAGTGAGAGAAGACCAGAAGAAGAAAGAAAAGGAGAAGAGACAGAAATAGAGAAGAACAGTTGAAGGAAGAACAAAGGAAGAACAGACAGAAATAGAGAGAAGGTAAGAAGAAGAGAGACAGAAAGAGAGAAGAACAGTTCTGGAAAGAAAAAAGGAGAAGAGATGGGAAGAGAGAGAAGAACAGAAGAAAAGAGACAGAAAGAGAGAGAACATAAGAAGAAGAGAGACAGAAGGAGAGAAGTACAGTTGAAGAGAGAAGACAAAAAGAGAGACAGAAAAAGAGAACAGAAGAAGAGAAACAGATAAACAGAACAATTAAAGAAAGCAGAAAGGGTAAAGAGAAGAACAGAAGTAGACACAAAAAGAAGAAAAGAAAAGAAAAGAAGAGAGGCAGAAATAGAATGAAGAACAAACGAAGACAGACAGAAAGAACGACAAATAAAAAGGAGAGAGGGAGACAGGGAGGGAAGAGACTCTCTTATTTTCACCTGCGCTCTCCTCTTTCTAAATCTTATCTCTTTTCTCCCCTTCTCTGTCGACGTACCTCTCTTTCTGTCTCTCTTTCTGGAAATGAGAGAGAGGGAGAGAGAATAGAGAGAAAGAGAGGAGTGAGCAGGGGGAAATAGAAATCTCTCCTCTCACTGTCCTGTTTTTCTCTTTCTGCCTTTTGTCGTTTTCTGTCTCTCTTCCTCTCTCTCTCAATCTCTCTCTCTCTCTCTCTCTCTCTAAGAAAGACAAAGAGAGAGAGGCACAGAGAGAAAGAGAGAGAGAGAGAGAGAGAGAGAGAGTGAATAAAAAAATGAATGAATCAAATAAAATAAAAATACTGCTTGTCAGAAGCAGTGAAAGTCGACATTAATCTCACTTTTAAATTCAAATTTTTGCAAACTAGCAGTTTTATAATTTTTTAAAAAATAAATATTTATAAATTATCTTTCAGAGTGGAACTTTAAATTCGTCTGCATCACTTCCAGGTCATGACCCGAATGTCACCGTGTAGCTGGAACGTTATGGGTGTGGCCGTATGGGACATCCGTAACTTCTGTTTTCACTCCGCCCCTTTAGGCTCCGCCTCCCAACGTTCATATGGAAGAGTAGCAGAAAGCTGGAAGTGAAGTGGATGACGACGAAGTTTCAGACCCCAGTCAAAACACGTATACGGATATGTTAGAGGACACAGAAAGAGCGGGTTGGAAAACGCATGAAAACGCTTTAAAGAAAACCAAATCATGCGATGTTTAGGTGGCGATAATATTTCATTCTTTCTGTAGCATTGTTATGCACATGATAATAACGTGATAATAAGATCGTCGTATTGAGCGCCAGAGAAGGAGTCTTCAGTAACATGTAACAGAGTCACGTTTTGTCGGGGAAAGTTCTACCACTAAAAAAACGAAAATAAACCGTGAAAATAACATTTTCTAGCCCTAGTCAGATGGGATTCGTTTATCAGGATGACGTGTAATAAAATGATCAGACATGAGCTGAGTTTGGCGTAAAACAGTAAGAAATTCAGCCTGTAGTTTTTTCAGAGGAGGACGGAGAAAAACACCGACATGACCGATCTGGATGGAAATAAATTCCTGTACAATAGGAAATTCCCCCGGACCACGTGTATAATTAATCCCATTCGAATAGGGCTTAGTTTCTTGTTTCATTTTCATGCAAGAAAAAAAATAACACAGAAAAACTATGTTTTTGAAAATATCCCTTATAGATGTATTATAGTCTCACATCTTGACCCAGCTCCAGAGGTTCTTGCTTCTCCTCATCCTCTATCCTCAGTGAATTAACTCAGAAATATCAGTGTGGAGTGTGAAAGCGTGCTGGAGGGAATCTAAAACTACTGCATTCACTTTTTTCAAAAAATAAATGGGATTTTCTGCCACTTCCATCATAGCTGGCCAATCTCAGCGATCTGTGCGATATGGCTGAGACTGCAGCACGCTGGGTTTCTTACACAGGGCTCGCAGATTTAGTGTGGATTCCTCAGACTTCTCCTCCAGTGAAATACAACTTTAAAGTGCTGAATTCATTTCAGCACATCTGGATTTGGCCGCGTGAACAGGCGTCCCTGTTAAGTCTGACCAGTCAATTGCAGAACTTGATCACCTTGGTGACCTTTTCTGACTCGGCGTACCACAGAGCGTAAAATATTGGGTGGAAATAACGGCTAGTAAACCCGGCTAGTGGCTTCAATTAATGTTAAAGAGCAGAAAGTTCTAAGAAAAAAAAATCCGATTAAAATCCACAGTGTGTGTGATGGAGGAGACAAGAACTCGATATATAAGTAAAATGAAAAAATAAAGACTCTAAATAATTTATTTGATTTATTCTTTTAGGCTAAGAATTATTTATATATATTATTTAATTATTGTTTTGATATTTTTTTAATTTGTTCATTTCTGCTATTTAAGGGGATTTTTTTTTTAGGAAAATGACGATCAAATCTGCTTTATTTTTAAACAAATTAAATTACATCACATAATGTTAATACTGAAATATATTAAAGAATTGGTGCAAATTATTCTTATCTATCTCATTATCTTATAAAAGTAACATCAAAGCCAGAAACAAACAAACCAACAAACAAAAAAAGCATACAACAACAAAGAAAACGGGGTGCCAAAACTTTTGAACAGTCTGTTTATATATTTATATTCCCTTTTTTAAAAACAACAAAAAGACTACTGTACAAAGAACAGGATTACCTTTCCAAACATCACACACACACACACACACACACACAGAGGAGTGGCAGCCCTTCACTCAGTTTGACGGCCATGTAATTACCAGGAACACAATGCAGTCCAACCTTTGTTGGTGTGTGTGTGTGTGTGTGTGTGTGTGTGTGTGTGTGTGTGTGTGTGTCTAAAATGATTCTCTATCTGCATGTACATGACTGAATGCTAATATTACATACACTCATCAAAGAATACACCAGACACAAAGGTACTTATCACACACACACACACACCCACACACACACACACTCGAGTTAGTATCACAATGTGCTTTTCTACTGGTGTGTGTATTATGGACATTTGATTTATACAGAGTAAACCACATTATTGAGGGCACATGTGTCATATAGTCTGATTAAGACACACACACACACACACACACAGAGACACACACACACACCACTGCAATGCAGTGTTTCTCACTTGAATCAACACATCATCTAATTAAGACACAATATATGAAGACAGAACGGGGTTGCGTCTCAAATCACACGCTGCATTACGTTCTCCATTCTCCATTTAGTATATTATTCAAGACACAATGGGATATGCTGTTATAGGAAAATAATTAATGATGGGGTGGTGTGATGAAGCCGAAGTCACTGTTACCATCCCTAAGGTGATTATTTTAATATAACAGCACATCTTCACCATTTCAACGAAGACACGCGTTTTTTTAATCCGTTTATGTTTGAACGTCTGCCTGTGAATTCTTTGTTGCCATAGAAACAATAACATAAGTACTTTAAGGAGCATAATAATATAAGCCTGTGATTTGAATTACAACCAGAACTACTGTCAGAGCTGCTGTTATAGAAAATGAGACACATTCTGACCAATCAGAATCAAGAATCTGCTAAAATATGACTTTGTAGGAACGTTACTAAACCTGACAGACTGAACATCCTTACAAACCGAACGTTCTAAGAGCCACAATGTTTAAATATATATATATATATATATATATATATATATATAACCTGAATGGTTTGAAAATGCTGTTTTGTACAAGTGCTAGAGCGGGCTAGTCGGTAAATAAAAAATAAAAAAAAAACATGAAATGTACATACGAAATACAATATACCAGACATAATACAAAGCAACCTTTGGGAAGGGAAGTGCAGAGACAAATGAAGTCCAAAGTCTTGAGATCCAGGTTCTCTGAAGAACTGAATAGTTATTCTCCAGGCTACAGAGTTACAGAGCAGTGCAGAGCCCTTTGGAGCATCTAATACAAGGACAAGTTTTGAATTTGCTATCTATTCTTGCTGGAATGAGGAGCGAGTGCTCTGACCTCAATGCAGGAGAACTCTGTGAGGTTATGCGCCAATTCTGAACGCTCTGTAGAGCTGGAGAGCTAGAGGTTGTATGGGAAGCCAGCAAAGGTCACATCTCTCTCAGAAGAAATCTTTAGGATCTTGTGGTTGATGCATAGAAGTTATCTAAACATTCTTAGCAGTGTGTAGCTGTGTAGCTGTGCGTACAAGCGAAATTGTTTATACAGACCACATCATCAACTGAATGACATCGAGAGTGATGCGATACTTCTACGTGTACTTCTAAAACGAATTCGTCTTCATCGCGACGGGATTTATGGGTAAGCATTGCACACAGAGACATTTTTTTTAAGTTCTCAGGCGCAGTCCTCTACTAGCTAATAGCGTGTCTTGCGTATCAACAGTGCTGTGCATCCTGCATCCTTCAGGCGAGTGCTGATTGGTTAGCGGGGAGGCGCGTCTGGTTGCGTACCTGCAGGTTGCGCAAGGGTTTCTGAGGAATATTATTTTTCAATGCATCTCAAGTGTAAACAGTAAAACTTTAAACAATGTGTAAACAACCCAGTAGTACAGGATGGACATGTTCTCATGCTCCCCAACCGCTTTTATTTCTTAGTGTAGTCCGTTAACACACCTCTGGACAAAAACAGATCAGATATGGCACAGAGATAAGATCACATTATTGTGCAGTGGAGTGAATATAAGTGTATATTATTAATACGGACAGTTTAATCCTGCAGGATCACACAACTTTTTCTCTGACGGACTCCTGATAAAGGATGTAGGTGATGCAATCCAGAGCAACTCAATAATTCTAAGGATTGAAACACTAGTTAAATTAAAGTGCTTCGACACACACGAGTGAAAACACTTCAGATATGCTTTTGGTGAGAATATTGAAGAAACAGAACTTTGATTTTTGTGCTTCTTCACTATTTTTTTTAATGTAAATTCTGGTGTGGTTCATGTGATGCCCCCTAGTGGACACACTTATGCTACTTATGAAGACCTCACCCTATGCTAGCGTCTGCGCAGGACATCCTGATGTATTAATCTGTCCTAAAAAGTAGGAGAACTTGGGCTGGAGTTCTAGGCAGGTTCTGCTAGACATCCATCCCCCCTACAGAGTTACTGTTACCACCA
>CM040978.1:26248346-26282563 GCA_022985145.1 Pangasius djambal
TAGACTAAATGTACACAGATATAGACTAAATGCACACAGATATAGACTAAACACACACATCTCTAGACTAAACGCACACACAGCTCTAGACCAAATGCACACAGATATAGACTAAACACACACAGCTCTAGACTAAATGCACACAGATATAGACTAAACACACACAGCTCTAGACTAAATGCACACAGATACAGACTAAACACACACAGCTCTAGACTAAATGCACACAGATATAGACTAAACACACACACCTCTAGACTAAACGCACACACATCTCTAGACTAAATGCACACAGATATAGACTAAACACACAGCTCTAGACTAAATGCACACAGATATAGACTAAACACACACAGCTCTAGACTAAATGCACACAGATATAGACTAAACACACACAGCTCTAGACTAAATGTACACAGATATAGACTAAATGCACACAGATATAGACTAAACACACACAGCTCTAGACTAAACGCACACACATCTCTAGACTAAATGCACACAGATATAGACTAAACACACACAGCTCTAGACTAAACACACATCTCTAGACTAAATGCACACAGATATAGACTAAACACACACAGCTCTAGACTAAACACACACACCTCTAAACACACACACCTCTAGACTAAACACACACAGCTCTAGACTAAACGCACACAGCTCCAGACTAAATGCACACAGCTCTAGACAAAACGCACACAGCTAATATGTTATCGTTTCTATAGTAACAGCTCATTCACAGGGACTTGTACTGCGGTTGCTCCACAGAAACAGATCAAAATCCATGTAATCCTTGATATGATAAGGAGATGTTTATTTAACATTGTATGGAAGGAGTCTTCATCATCAGCGGTAAATCTGTAACTCTAAGTTTTCTGACGTCTTCAGGACAGAGGAGTTTACGCTTCTTGTGCGTTCTTGGTAACACGGCAAGCTGTTTGTTGACTCTAAGAAATAGAAATAAAAAGTGAGGCTAGTGAGGGAACGACTGTTTATAGCTGCTATAACTTGTTTCACAGACATCCCACAACATTAAATGTAACTATAAATGGACAAAAATGATTACATGCTCTTCAGTAGACTAATAATTGTAATTGTTGGAAAATTACATTTCAAAAAAACATTTCAGACATGCTGTTATTGGAAAATAATCAGCTTCAGGGAGGTAACACCTCATCCCATCACTGATCACTTTCCTATAACAGCAGTTTTTTTTCCATACTTAATCTATAAGATAGTGGTGATCTGTTGGTCATCAATCCATGTGTCTTTTTCCCCCCACAAGTTTTATCATGCTATTTCAAAAAATTGTGAAAGTACAAACTTCTGACAGGCACTCAGTATGTATATAGTGTGTATAACATAAAGCTAAAACATGCATCACTGTTAGCCATTTGGGCTGTTTTTATAAATACATCACTTACAGAAATGAATTGCTAGCACTGATCAAACGGAGGCAATGTGAAACCTGCAATAGAAATGCTAATACATTCTGGTTCATCACACCTCCACAAAAGCTGAGGGAGATTCAGCGCCTGCCATAACAGATGTGTTAGCATATTTCCATTCAGGGAATGTGATTTCAATCAGACATTTTGGCACAGAGCATTTTTGTAGAGCAGATTGGTGCAATGCACAATACCGCCAAGATAAAGCCATCAGAGCGTTTGTTTGTTCCTCTTTTCATCTGCTCCGGCTAGGGGTCACCATAGCAGATCATTGGTCCGTGTATTTGATTTGGTAAAGTTTTTACACCGGATGATCTCCTTACACAACCCTCCCCAATTTTATCTGGGCTTGGGACCAGCACTGAGAGCGCACTTTTGCATGCAACCCCAATGGCCGGGGTTGGTTCCCTGGCCCGGAATCGAACCCAGGCCGCAACAGTGGCCTAACTCCTAGTCCTCCATGGACCCATTAGAGTGTTTGTTTAGCATTGGCAAAATTCCTCACGAATCATGAGAGCTAAAGACGGTGGATGATGAGGAGGAAATGAATTCTTAACACCTCAATATATTTCAAATGTTTGTAAGGTTCCCAACTCAAATGTTTGAATAAGAAACTAAAAAACAGCTGAAGCCATCTGTTCTAATACTGTAGGCGTGGCCTAATGTTCCAGTCAGCATGCTTGATTGACAGCCTGCTAGCTACGCTACTCACACAGAACTAAACATAACAGTGCGAGCTATTAAATGAGAATCTGAATTAACTCTAGATATGCAAAGTGACCGACTGTACAATTTCCGGCCCCATTTTAGTATCGAAGACAAAAAAAAAGGTAAAAGAATTCTTTCGTGAATTGAGAATGTTTTAGAAGTGCCATTGCAACCAAAGTGTGAGAATCGTTTTTAATTAAATCTCAGAGTGTGAGCTCTGGTACGACGCTTGTCTAAAAGCCACCAATAGGAGGAAGCCAAACTCATGGAACAGCTACAAATACGGTAGCGGCGATGACAAAATATAAACGAAACATGCTAATGGACAGAAAAAAAAATCTCCTTATTACCTCAGGCACAATTTGAAGAATGTTTGTGTTTATGCGAGCTGACTTCTGGATCACATCGATTGATGTAAACAGGAGTAGCGTAGTAATTTTCTTTAATCACAGGTCTACCATTAGAGGTAGATTAGATTATTCATTGTGTAATCTTACACGTCATCACACAGTCTGTCAGTCACAAAGAATTCAGCCAAGATTTGATTGGAATCTTGGATCTCGCACATGTAATAATCTTAAAAGATGGTTAACACGCTAGTCTATGCTCACTAGACAGCTATTTCTCGTTTTGCTAACAAATAGTTTTGATAAAAGCTGTGTGGAAATGATGAGCAACATTAGCCTTGTGAATGCTGAGGTGGAATCTCCCCAAACATTCCCCAAGTTTAGCCCTGCCCACTTTATTTTAAAAGAAAGAATTCTTAGACACGTAGATGTTAGGAAGTCGGGAGAGGCGAGAGATTAGGGATTTAGCTTTAACAAACGTTGTCAGTAGTTTTGAGTGTAGTTTGATGTTATTTATTATAAATATATTTTTATCTTAATCCGGCTATTGTTTTTTTTTTTCTTTTTTCATAATAATGTTACCTATTGTTTACTAGCTTGTTGTTAGCAAACTTTGCTATTTGTTTTATAGTGAGAGAGCACAGCGTTCAATTACTGGCTAGTGGTAATCAAAAAGTGGCTAATGGTTTTTGTTACACAGTGTAACAGTTTTTGTAGCTGCATGGTAGCTAAGCTAATATCCTTATTAGTTATCCTTATTATGTGTACTAAGCACATAGCACAAACCTTCTAAAAGCTCTTTTTTGTGTCTTTTTTGTGTCTGCAGCTGAAAGCTGTTTAATAAAACTCAAAATCAGAAGGCTTTTAGGAAACCTGGAGCCAGATAAAACATTAATTATGTCCACCATGGATTTGCTTATATTGTTAGTAATGGAAAAATGATGGTGTTATAGGATAATGCATATAAAATTATCAAAACACACTACAGTGTGAGGCGAGTGTTATTGTGCGCAGAATCCGAAAAGGAAGAAAATTAGAATGTAAAAAAATCAGACAGACAGAGTGCTAAAAAGGGATAAGGACAAAAGAATGTGTGTGTGTGTGTGTGTGTGTGTGTGTGTGTGTGTGTGTGTGTGTGTGTGTGAGACAATAGTGCTACGGGAAGTGCGTTTGTGTCAGGATCAAAAGGGCTGAATCTCTGCACCTGCACCTGCTGCCCATGGAGTGATACACACACCTCGGAAATATGCTGCTTGTCCAATATGGCTCACAACACACACTTTACACTCTTCCATAAAGGAAAATCTCACATAATAACTACATTTATGTTTTTGGAGTCGAATATGCAATCACAATACTGTTATTTTGAATAATGTCCATCATACTCACCGTTTTACAAAGCGCTAGACTAAACAGAAACATCTATGTAAGAACACACTAGACAAAACTAGAGATGGCACAATATCACTTTTTATTTTCTGATACTGAGACTGAAAATCTAAATATAATTAAAAATTAATCTTAACCAAAAAAAATACTGATTCCAATTCCAGTCTTTTCCATGTCTTATAGGATCGGATCAAATTCATTCATTTTTCTCCAATATTCAATCAAACATTTTTGGCTGGTATCGGCCATCTCTACACTAAACATACCCAGCTGTAAATTAACAAACAACTCTAAAGTTTCTAAACACACAGCTCTACAACACACACCACGCTATTATAAACTAACAGCTCAATTAAACACACAAATATAGACTAAACACACCCAGATCTAGACTAAAACACAACTCTAGACTAAACACACCCAGCTCTAGACTAAAACATAACTCTAGACTAAACACACCCAGCTCTAGACTAAAACATAACTCTAGACTAAACACACCCAGCTCTAGACTAAAACTTCAATGCTAGACTAAACACACCAAGCTCTAGACTAAAACACTACTCTAGACAAAACACACCAAGCTCTAGACTAAAACACTATTCTAGACTAAACACATTCAGATCTAGACTAAAACACAACTCTAGACTAAACACATCCAGCTCTAGACTAAAACCTCAACTCTAACACTAAATGCACTGAGCTCTAGACTAAAACACTACTAGTTACTAGATATACTAGCTATAGACTATACACACTCAGCTGTTAACACACACAGCTCTAGACTAAACACCCACAGTCCTCCACCAAAACACACACAGCTCTAGACACCCGGCTCTAAACACCCACAGCTCTACACAAAACACACACCGATTAGACTAAACACACACACAGTTCTTGATTGAACACACACACCAATATAGATTAAACACACCCAGCTGTAAACACACATTACTATACTTACCACACAGTACTAAACCAAAATGCATACACACACACACACACACACACACACACACACAGATATAAATACACACAGTTCTAGACTGAACACACACTGACCTAGACTAAGCACACCCAGCTGTAAACACACACAGCTAAAGACTAACACACACAGCTCTAGAGTAAACACACACAGTCCTAAACCAAAACACACACACAGTTCTAGATTGAACACACACTGATACATACTAAATACAGCCAGCTGTAAACACATACAGCTCAAGACTAACATACACAGTACTAGACCAAAAAAAATACACCCATACAGCCTGAAAACACACAAGTCAAGACTCACACATGCAAAATAGACCTTTAGATTAAACACTCGATCTTCAGTCTAACACATAGCTATAGAATATATACACAAAATCCTAAACACACAGCTCTAGACTGCACACATAATTCTAGACTAAACATGAATTCCTCTTCACTTCATCACTCTAAACTAGTTTTGTCTAGAATTGTGTGCTTTTAGGTGTGACATTAATTCATTTATATGATTCATGAAGGTGACTGCACACACTCTGATGCAGTGTATGCTTGAACTTTACAAACTGCCAAATGCTGTAGAAAAAAAAAAATTATCACAGGACGCCATACAGACAGCTAATATAACAACATAATGGATATTAATTTCGGTGTAATGACAAGCATCCGCTGCTCTAATTTTGTTTTAAACTCACAGCAGGAAAATGAAATGTGCTTGAATTCTGAGTAGACAAACACACACACACACACGCACGCACACACACAAGCTCCCTTAACACATTTTCATCCTCCATTACTGTCATGTCTTGTTAAAGTTTATTCACAGCGAAGTTTGAGATGGGCATGACGTGCTCAGGTGCAGCGTGTGTTTGTGTGTGTGTGTGTGTGTGTGTGTGTCTGTGTACCAAGTTGTGACTTTCTGAATATACACCAAACAAAAAGTCAACAGAAATTGGAGCTAGACTGCAGATCATACCTTGCCCTCTCTTTCTCTACATGTAGGTATAATAATCCAGCAGATGGGTCACTGTAACCCAGCTTCAGAGGAGGCTCTAGACTAAACACAGCTTCAGACTAAAACACACATCACTCTAGTTTAAACACAGGTCTAGACTAAATGCACACAACTCTAAACACACAACTCTAGACTAAGCATAGCTTTAGATTCACATATCACTGTAGCACTCTAGATTAAACACAGCAGGATTAAACATACACTGACAAAGATTAGACAAAAACAGCTCTAAACTGTACATAACCTTAGACTAAAACAAACTTTAAACACACAGTTCTAGACTAAACAGCTTTTAGACTAAAACACACACTTTAGACTAAACACATGCAGCACTAGACTAACAGAAAACACACATCTATAGCTTAAACACACACACTGTATCTCTAAACATATAGTTCTAGACTAAACACACAGTAACAGACTATACTCTGGGCTCAAGACTAAACACACACAGTTCTAGACTAATCAAACAAAGCTCTAGAGTAAAGTAAATACAGCTCTATTCTAAACACACACACACACACACACACACACTAACCACTAACAACAGTAATCTCTGAATTAAACACGCACAGGTCTAGCCTAAAATAAATACAGCTCTAAATACAGCATTCTAAATTGAAATCATTATGTGAACCATAAGAAATAGTCCACTAGGGGGCAAAATAGAGCAAAAAACTCAGGTAAATGTAGCAACTCACAAAATGTGTTAATAATTTAATTCGTCATTTGCAAGCTAAAAAAAAAAAAACAGCACCAGGGGTGAACACTTTTGCAATCACTTTACAATTTTTTTATTTGTAAATAATTTCGCAAATAAGTCGCATATACACTAAGTTAAAACTATACAGGATTTATATTAGGATAGGTTAATCGAGGGTAGATTACCTAGCCATGTGGTCGAGTTTACGAGCTCATTGTGAACTGGACGTTCATCAGTAACTATAATTAAAAGAGTTTTCTTCCATATGAAATAAATTCCCCTTAGAGTTCAGATTACTATATTTCTAATTTAACATTCCACTAAAATAGCTGCTCTATTAAAGCAGCGTAATTGAGTTTAATCTTCTACTTTTGATTTTCATGAGCCATATGTCGTTATCCCTCTTACATAACTCGAATTTAATATGTGAAGATCAAACCTTCATTCGTTTTATATCTAATGAATATGTATGACTTTACTGAGTTTCCATGCATGAATATATGAATGTGATTAAATCTGCACTGAATTAACTGCTCCTACACAAGACAATACAAGAACACACTTTTTGTTTCCAGGTTGTTATGTTTCCAGTATGTTTTGAGGGTCCTATTTTTCCAAGACTATATGATCACAGTGTACTACATTCCCAGTTCCCATGGTTCCTGTGTGTCTATGGTTCTATGTTTTCAAGGTCCTATATTCCCAGGGTCCTATGTTCCCATGTCCCCATGGTTCCTGTGTCTCTATAATTCTATGATCCCAGTGTACTATATTCCCAGGGTCCTATGTTCCCATGTCCCCATGGTTCCTGTGTCTCTATAATTCTATGATCCCAGTGTACTATATTCCCAGGGTCCTATGTTTCCATGGGGGCTTTCGCACCGCGGGAACCTTTTCATAGTACCTGAACTAATTGTGGAACTACCCACTTTTTGTGTTTTCGCACCTCCGGAACTGGGTGCGATTTTAGTACCGGACTGCCTTTTTCGAGAACCAAATTAGCTCCTACTCCGGAGCAGGGTCTAACCAGCACAACTGGTACTATCCGTGATGTAAGTAGGCGTTGATTGGCCAAACGCGTACGAAAACGCCCTCACCCGCCATGATTTAAAACACCGTGTAAACATACTGTAGTGTCAACTTATTTCGCTTTACGTATACGTCGACATTCCATGTCCGTTATTGTGAAACCCGTGAGACACAACAAAAACACAGCTCCGATCACAGCGTTCTCCATCCTCCGGTTGTTTACGTTGTTCTTCATTGTTTCCATTGTTGAACGCCGCGCACAAATGACGTCACTGTCGACCGGCTTAAGTCACTTCCTAGTGCCCACTGTCGGTGCGGATGCAACCCTTGAAATGGTACTGGGAAATAGTTCGTGCAGAATCGCCCAGTACTTTAGTACTGTACATTTAGTTCTGGAACTAAAGCGGCACGAAAGGCCCTGTTCCCATGGTTCCTGTGTCTCAATAGTTCTATGTGCCCAGTGAACTATATTCCCAGGGTCTTATGTTCCCATGGTTCCTGTGTCTCTATGGCTCTATGTTCCC
Organism: Pangasius djambal; assembly: GCA_022985145.1. Lineage (NCBI taxonomy): Eukaryota > Metazoa > Chordata > Actinopteri > Siluriformes > Pangasiidae > Pangasius > Pangasius djambal. The sequence continues at coordinate 26,256,503 of CM040978.1, forward strand.
AGTGTACTATATCCCCAGGGGCTTATGTTCCCATGTTCCCATGGTTCCTGTGTCTCTATAGTTCTATGTACCCAGTGTACTATATTCCCAGGGTCCTATGTTCCCATGTTTCCTGTGTCTCTATGGCTCTATTTTCCCAGTGTACTTTATTCCCAGGGGCTTATGTTCCCATGTCCCCATGGTTCCTGTGTTTCAATAGTTCTCTGTTCCCAGTGTACTATATTCCCAGGGTTTTATGTTCCCATGGTTCCTGTATCTCTGTGGTTCTATGTTCCCAGTGTACTATAGGTCCTATGTTCCCATGTTCCTATGGTTCCTGTGTTTCTATGGCTCTATGTTCCAAGTGTACTATATTCCCAGGGTCCTATGTTCCCATGGTTCCTGTGTCTCTATAGATCTATGTACCCAGTGAACTACATTCCAATGGCACCGTGTTCCTAAGGGTCTATGTTTCCAGACTGTAATTTTTCTCGAAAACAACTCTATCCACAGGTCATATGTTTCAGTCTTATGCTGTATCATAAATAATTTATGAAGATAAGACATTTTATTTGGTCATTTAACTCAATAATGGCACAAATTGATGTTTCTTACAATAGCTCAGGCATAAATATTTAATATAATACAGGAATTTTGACATTACAAAATGAGCCTTTTTGTAAATCAGTTAAATCACTTGGAAAGATTAAAAATTTAAAGGTTGCTTCGGTCACTAACTCTTTTCATTCTTCTAACTCCGTTGATGACGACTGATTAAAATGTCCTCACATCACCTCTGCTGATGACAGAAGACTATCAATTTCAATACTACTCCAATATCAAATTCAATAATCAACCATTCATATAAATCAACCTCGCACTTGTCAGGTTTGTCTGAAATTTTATAGATGTTTCTGGCAACTCTGCGAATAAAAATGGCCAAACTAAAGCAAAATATGAGCTTTTTAAATATTTGCTTTAGGAATGCGGTCTTCAATCTTTTGCTTTCTCTCTCACACACATGTACATACTCATACATATGCATTCAGGATCATTTATTAAATTTCCAGGCGATAGCTGAGTTTTACCCAGCCATCAGTCTCTGTGATTAAAAGTATTTTTTCAGTCCAGCCTTCGGTTCTGAAATACAACTCCCTCCAGATTTCAGTTAGTTATTAAATTCATTTAAAAATCATTTTAACCCTCATTAATAACTATTCAATCATCTTTATTTAATTCTAGCAGCATAATTAATTTAATTAAAAAAATCCTCCAAGTGTCTGATTAAAAATTATCCCTGATATTCGTTACGTTTTTTGGATAATGATTTGCAAATTTCAGATCATCTTAGACATACAAGATTAAAATATGTATTTAGGTCCTGGGGCAATACCAAAAAAATCCCCTCTGGGCATCTGGCAACGTAACTTTTTTTCTGAAAACACATATTTTGAGTTCATTTTCTAGCCTCAATAATAATATTCAAACACCCTGGATACCAATTTACATAGCAATCAAGGTGAACTGCATTTGGTGTATGGGGAATATTTTTTGGCTGATCTTTTAACAGCTCGGAATTGATTTTATCTCACTTGTAAGGCGAATAAATAAATGTAAATGGAATGTAAATGTAAACACTTCTCGGGGTGCTAGCACAATCTGTGCAAATCACAAGCAGGAGGAAAACAAGAAATCTTAAGAACATGATGGGGGAAGATGTGTTTTAGGAAGTGGCCTGACCAAAAATGCTAGCATTATCATGGAAACAAATCGGAGATCAATCAACCGAGTGTGCTTCTGTAGTTTTTCCACTGATGGTAATTGAAGTCACCCAAAATCTTACTGCAAATCTACAAATTGGAGGCTATTTGGTTTTCCTCTACTTCATATTTACACATTTTCTGCGAAACACATACACTACATTTTGCTTTGCTCTGCTCTGGCTAAGAAACTGAAACATGAAGAGCTAATAGAGCTAGTGGATCACTCAGACAGGCTTCAGACATCATTAAATATGAAAGAGCAAAAAAAAGTTCCAGGGGAAGGACAGAGTCAAAGGGAGTGGATGTGTGGTGTAAACGTCTGGACTGTTCCCATTCTGTCCAAGATGATCTCTGTGTGCTATTTGTGCTTCTGCACATGTAGGACATCAGCTGATTCATTTTATATCTACTAACACTGGGGCAGCCTAGTCATTTTATGCTAATGCCTCACTAGCCTAATGCTAATGCTAATGCTAACAGACTGGATCAGACTAATGCTAACACTGGATCAGCCTAAAATAGCTGGATCAAGTGCTATTTTATAAGCATCTGAATAATGAGTATGGAAGCCATATTGTTGCACTGAACCAAATTTGCAGTAATTAATATGGACTAGAACTATTCATGTAGACATATACATTTCTTTCTTCAGTCTGGATTTTCTATCCCTGAAAGAAAGAAAGAAAGAAAGAAAGAAAGAAAGAAAGAAAGAAAGAAAGAAAAGCTTACGGAAATAAGTGTGAATCTGAACATGAGGCTGCTGTGTGAACCATCATGGTTTCCAGCCCTTAATGAACCACTGTGTCTCACTTGTTTTTAGGCAGCAGATTATTACAGGCCTCATTGCAGGTGTCATTCCAGACACCATTCCAGACGCCATGTCAGACACCATTACAGATGCCAGTACAGACCCCATTACAGAAACCATATCAGATGCCATTACAGACCCCACATCAGATGCCATTACAGACTCCATTACAGACACCATGTCAGATGCCATTACAGACTCCATTACAGACACCATGTCAGATGCCATTACAGACCGCATTACTGACATCATGTCAGACGCCATTACAGACCCCATTACAGACACCATGTCAGATACCATTACAGACCACATTACAGACGCCACCTCAGATTCCATTACAGACCCTATTACAGACGCCATGTCAGATTTCTTTACATACGCCATTACAGACACAATGTTAGATGCCATTACAAACCCCATTACAGACACCATGTCAGATGCCATTACAGACCACATTACAGATGCCACCTCAGATTCCATTACATACCCCATCATAGACACTATGTCAGATTCCATTACAGACCATATTAAAGACGCCACATCAGATTTCATTACATACCCCATCATAGACACTATGTCAGATTCCATTACAGACACCGTGTCAGATGCCATTACAGACACCATTACAGACGCCATGTCAGATGTTATTACAGACACAATTACAGATGCTACTACAGACCCCATAACAGACATCATGTCAGATGCCATTACAGACACCATGTCAGATGCCATTACAGACACCATTACAGATGCTACTACAGACCCCATTACATACACCATTACAGATGCTACTACAGACCCCATTACAGACACCATGTCAGATGCCATTACAGACACCATTACAGATGCTATTACAGACCCCATTACATACACCATTACAGACACCATGTCAGATGCCAGTACAGACACCATGTCAGATGCCAGTACAGACACCATGTCAGACCCCATTACAGATGCCACTACAGACTCCATTACAGACCCCATTACAGATGCTACTACAGACACCATTACAGATGCTACTACAGACCCCATTACAGACACAATTACAGATGCTACTACAGACACCATTACAGACGCTATTACAGATGTCATGTCAGAAGAAGAAACTAATGTCATGAACCTTAAAAAAGACAAAAGGAGTCGATTATAATTTCAGGAATTTCAGATTAGTTGAGAAGTTTTAAAATGGCAGGTTGGATGTGGGCTTTGATGTGTGTGGAACATCTGTTAAAATGGCTCACCTTTTCACATCATCAGGCTGAATTGCAGCTCAGTGGCCTCAGGATGATCAGAGTGATGATTGCAAAGTCGTCTTCCTGCTGTCACACTCAAGCCAGGATGATTAGGAAAGCTGTTTCTGTGACATTTTTATTTATTTATTCACATCTATAGCCCGAAACCTGGAAAAACACCTTGGAAATCTTAGTGAGGATCTGGAAAAGCAGAAAGCTGGGCTACAAACTATGATTATAATCGTGAGGTACACACATGAGTGACAAATTAAAGGAAAAAGCACTGGCTGTGTTTGCTTTACGTTTATACTAATCTTTTACTGAACACACACTGGGTTAATGCACTGTACACACACTACTACACATACACAATTTATTTTTTTCGTTCTGTGTGTTGATTGTGTTGGGGCTCATTTTACCTGAAGTGATTAACATCGTGTTGTGTGCCTCTGAGAGAATCGATACAGCAGCGCTTCAAATCCCTGGCTTTTGTCTTTAAGCATCGTGACGGTACGATGAGCTGCAATTAGATCCTGAGAGAAGTTCACAAATAATTACTGCAATTATCTGCTGATGCAATCAATTAGCATTTCTGTTGTTTCAGGATGCAAATGAGCTCAGGGAGAAAATAAATAAATAAATAAATAAATAAATAAATAAATAAAAGTACAGAAGACAAAGAAAACACAGAGAGAAAGAAAGAAAGAAAGAAAGAAAGAAAGACAAGCACACAGAAGGAAAGACAGACAAACAGGCAGACAGCGAGAAAGACAGACAAACAGAAAGACAGACAGAGAGAAAGACAGACAAACAGAAAGACAGACAGAAAGACACAAAGACAGACAAACAGACAGACAGATAGATAGACAGACACAAAGACAGACATGCTGACAAACAGATAGATGGACAGCTAGACAGACAAAGACAGACAGACAGAAAGAAAGACAGAAACAAAGAAAGACAAAGAAACACAAAGACAGGCAGACAAGCAGAGAGAAAGACAGACAAGCAGAAAGAGAAACAGAAAGACAGAAAGACTCAAAGAAAGACAAACAGACAGACATACATAAAGACACACAAGCAGACACACAAAAAAGATGGAAAAAGACACAAAGACAGGCAGATGAGAAGACAGACACAGACAGACACAAAGACAGACTGACAAACAGACAGACAAACAGCTAGACAGACACAAAGACAGAAAGACAGGCACAAAGACAGACAGACAGAAAGATAGACAAGACGAGGTGATGACAGGTGAGTTGTGAGACATGGCTCTGTGAATCTGAATCACTCAGTTGAATCAATGAAAGGTACTTTTTCAGGATAATTTGACATCTCATTAACTTTTCTCTGAGTGTCCTTCAAGCAACGTCTCTCAAGTGCATTTACACAGGAACACAAATGACAGGAAGACAAATGAAACAGAGAGAGAAAAAGAAGGAGACAGAGAGAGACAGAAATGGACAGAGAGTGAGAAGATTGAATGAATTCATGTGTTGGTGTTTTCTGCCAAACTGGAATTTATAGATCTCCTGCCCTCTGCTGGTTTAAAACACACACACACACACACACACACACAATTCATAAAGATATCTAACACTAAAGATATCTAATACTGTTTTCACAATAGGATACAAGTGGAAATCAATCTGCACTGAGTAGTATACACCAGGGTACAAAGTGTACACAATAATGGAGAAAGAAAGAAAGAAAGAAAGAAAGAAAGACAAAAGTCTCCATTAGAAACTGGAAAAGAAAAGAAAAATGAAAAGAAAAACAAAAAGTAAAGAAAAGGCTTCTATTAGAAAGAAGAAAAGAAAAAAGTAAGGACAAAATAAAGGAAAGGAAAAATAAATTGTCCAAGAAAGAAAGAAAGAAAAAAGCTTTCTTTTAGAAAGAAGAAAAGATAATAAAAGAAAAGAAAAGAAAGAAAAGACGATAAAAACAAAACTTCCATTGGAAATAAGAAAGAGCAGAAAAGAAAATGAAAAGAAAGAGAGCTACTTTTCAAAAGAAGAAAAGAAAAGATTCCATTAGAAAAAAAAAGAAAACAGAAAAGAAGAAAAAAGAAAAGAAAAACAAAACTTCCAGTTGAAATCATTTTTAAAAATTACATATTATATTTGTACTGCTGCTATATGGAATTAATTTTATTATTTTTGCCCACAGATTATTTAGGACTAAGATTTAGGATCTCCAATAATGAATCATTCAGTGTAAAAACACACACACACACACACACACACACACACACACTTGTTCTTGTCCTTTCTTCACATCTACCTCACACCCACTCAGGAGATGAGCCATGATTGGCCGGCTCAAGCAGAAGGTGCTCATGCTAACAGCTGATTGGCTGAAAATGCTGAGCCCACAGTTCAGAGCCCATTTTTCAGAAGCTTGGCTTCCTCTGCACATGCTGTCAAGACAGCTCAAATTATTACATTTTTCAAGCGTTTCCTTCAGGATCAATATAGTTATAGTTCATTTTATTTTTATTCCAGCAGCTATGCTAGATTTAAGTAGCTTTATTTGATTGGTTTATTTCTGTATATGTCAAAGTCGAGTATTTGAGTTTTAACTCAAAAAAAACCTTTAACTTAAATTTCAGCTGAAAATTCAAATTATTCTGTTAATCAATTTAAAAAATTGAGTGGTTGCGTATATTCGAGTAGATTAAATTTTAACAGCTGTTTTTATATCTTAAATATAAATTTAAGAAATTTAAATTTAACAAATACTTATATTTGTAGATACCTCAATGTTTTAAAATTGAGTAGGTATATTTTTTATATACTAACCTTTTATATACCTATATAAGTACAAATTTATATCGCCTTATTTATTTAATATATTACAAAGTAGAACTGATTATTTTTTAAATGTATGTACTTGATTAAATATATTTGTTCAAATTTGAGTAGCTATTTTTTTGTAGCTATCTATATTATTGTTAGTAGCTCAAATTTGAGTGACTATACTGAGTACATAGAGGGGCTCAAATTAAAGTAGTTACACTTTTTTATTTAGTAGATAGTTAAAATTCTGGTAGCTACATTTTTGTAGCTAGATTATAATTTGAGCAGCTACATTTTTCTTTCAGTAGCTACATATATTGTTAGTAGCTCAAATTTGAGCAAGTATATTTGAGTGCATACAGTAGCTCAAATTTTAGTAGCTGTATTATTTATTTCAGTAGATAGTTACAATTGAATTAGTTACATTTTTAACTGTAACTAGCTTTACATTTAAGCAGCTATATATATATTTTTTTTTTGTAGCTATATATATTGTTGTTAGTAGCTCCAGTTTGAGTGACTATATTTGAGTACATACGGTCACTCAAATTTAAGTTATTTTAGTAGATAGTTAAAATTCTGATAGCTACATAACTATAATTTTGTAACTAGCTTAACATTTGTACAGATATCTTTATTTTAATAATTACTCTGTATTTAAAAAAGGTGTCTTACACACACACACACACATATACATACACATAGTTCTTTATCTGTGTTTATGAATGACTTATCGTTAAAACATTGGCCACACCCACCACATACCCACTCAAAAGGTGCAGTGTGATTGGTCTGCTCAATCACAAAGTGCTTATAGGGGCATCTGATTGGCTAATGATTTATATGAGTACAAAAGTCCATTTCAGCACTTTACAATACTGGAAACTTTCTATGCCAGTGTTTACACAGCCTCACTTCTGCACACAATGTTTTTTTCTTATCAGCCACCAGTCTAGTTCCAGATGGATTGTACTTGGCATCTGGCCAAGATCAACACCAGTAGGACCTAATGGTGTTTGGGGACGAGGTTAGCAGCTGATTGTTCACACATACTCCAACACACAATGTGCAACATCATACACAGATAAAAAAAAAAAAACTTTTCATAAACCTGAGGATGATTTGTTGTTTAAAATGGAGGATATGGAGCTGCTGAACAGTACGCTGGCATAATGCTGAATTAAATTTTTTTTAAATGTTCAGTACCACACAGAACAGCTGGTTCTGCAAAAAGGTATTTAGGTAACAATTTTCAGGTTATTTATATTTAGGTGCTTGGTAATAAAACCTTGCAATATGTTCCACCAAGGAAACTAGACTAGTGCTTGAATTCCAAAGAAAGATATTTCTACATTTAATTTTACATGTACTATATCTAAATGTCATTTTCACGCCAACTTTCTTTGGCCTAAATCCTGTAAAATAGGATAAAATTGACTCTTGATCATAATCCCCCTCCTCAAAAGACGGATTAGGACATTTTTCCACCATGCGGCTTTGCAGAGCGGCAGCGGAGGATGTAAGAAAGTCAAATTCCCCACATGATGAGTCAATTTAGCATTTTTTTATTATTTCATCACTTGCGGTTCATCTGGGATTTGTCTGATGTGTCATAACTTCCTGCTGCTTTGGCTTCTTTGGCTTCACAAAGACGGAGAAATATATAAAAGTAGAAGCTGAACTGTTCTAACAAAGCGTACAGATGATGAGGTGAGAGAGCAGGATACACTAAAGAACTAAAGCGCTGCTGCATTGTTCTAATAAGGTAGAACTGAAGTAAGGGAGAAATCCCTCTGCACCACTATCAGAAGTTAGTCGAACAGAATTGTAGCTAAAGTAGAAGGCATAAACCAAAGTGAAAATAGACCCATAAGTTGATGAAAGATGTCTAAACTTAAAGAGTCAACTCAGTATTTCATTACAAATTAAGTCTTGGACACCAGTGAAGATCACATGTTAATTGTAAAGATTAATATGCAGTGTGAGTATGTTTTACCGGGAACCTCTGAGCACCAAGAGGAGTACCATAAGGCTCAATCCAGAGCCCATTTTATTTAATATCTATTTATTCTTCTGATGGAAATGGAAATATTTGTTTTCACCAGTATGCAGATAATACTTACCTGACCCTGTCTAATGCCTTCAAGTCCTCCTGCTCCTTGCTACACAGATATCTCATAATTTCAGGCAAACGAAGATAAGACAGAAATCCTGCTTACTGGGAACTAACTTCTGAGAAAATATATAGTATTTTATCTAATCTTTGTATGAAGGGCAAAAATTCCTGTCATTTCTGACAGTCCTCTGTTCCAAGAATTGGTAATGTTTTCAAAACAGCATAGTATCACCTATGTAATATCATCAAGGTCTGTACACATTCTTTCTACTTCTGATAGTGAATGTACAAATTCTCTTGTGTCCACTAGACTGGATTACTGCAATCCTATCTGGCTTTTTCAAGAGTCTTATCACTTACTTGGGACACTGTTTGTGCGTATCCTCAGAAATTGATGCTACACGTCCATGTGGTGCATTAACAACGTAAATGTAGTATGATGAGGTGTCACCACAGCACCAGAACAAGTGAAACACACTCTCTGTTTTCATGACATCTATGTTAGTGAAGCTGATGTTGTTTCCGCTGTCTTCACAAGATAAACAATACGAACAATACTCCACTGCCTCAATGTTTGTTGCTGACCTGGAAGGCTATGGTAACTCAAATAACCACTCTTTACAACTGTGGTGAGCAGAAAAGCCTCTCAAAATGCACAACACACCAAACCGAACAGGAGAAGGCCACATCAGGTTCCACTCCTGTCAACCAAGAACAGGAATCTGAGGCTATACTGGGCACAGACACTCACTCACCCAAACCGGACAGTTAAAGTTTGGAAAAAGATCAAGCAATGTTTTTCCAATCTTCAGAAGTGTTCCGAAGAAGTGGCCGACGAGGGTATGTCTCAGTCTCAAACTCTACATTTTCCTTTTAGAAATAGGTAAAACTGGATTTCTAATATGCAATCCATCAGCTTCAGCATCCAAACTGGCCAACTGTCATAATTACCATCGTTTCATTTAAGCCATGTGTCAATCAACGCTGTCCATCACTGTAGCTGAAAAAAAAGGGGAAGAAAGAGGTTGAGGAAGCGTGGAAGGAAGTGCCTTTGGGAGTTTCATATCTGCCTTGGTCCCTCACTCTAAAAGCAGCTTATCTCTCTCACACACATTGACCAGCACTAATGTTAGAATTGCTTATACTGTCACTGGCCTCAAATTGAACCAGAGCTGTAAAAAAAAAAAAAAAAAGCCAGTGTGTCTAGGAAAATAAAAAGCAACCCACATTTCTCTTGGGTATAAGAGCAAGGCAAATGACTGAAGGAGTAAACGTGAGAAAATGAGTGCACATATTCCTATTCCTGGGTGAAGAGTCTTATCACGGCTTGCTTGCTTTTCCCATAATGTACTTTAAAAAAAATTTCATCCTGTGTGTTGAAATGTGGACTTCCCGAGGGGACTTTTCTGTTTCACTTGGGGAAGTGGTAGCTCGGCAGTTAAAGGAATAATCTGGACAGAAATTAAATGTATCCAATGGTCTCTTTTTATACCAAATGAATTCAATCATCAGAAATGTGTTAAGTGTATGAAGTTCATAAATTCAATTCAATTCAACACTGAGGAACACTGTCACTGAGACATGCGGAACAGGGTCTTGATTCTACACATATACTGAGAATGCGTTAATATGTTACTCACCAACGAGAATTCAATCCGAGATCCATAATTCACTGCGACAAGGTGGTTACGGTTCACATGGCAACCATTTCATAGCTGTGTAGAACTGAGTTAGTTTAATTTAGCTAGTCATTTTTAAGACACCCAATCGAATTCCCGTCAATGTCCAATAAATGAGCACCTGTCCTCTTTACCACTGATTCATACAAGATCGTACTGTATGTTGAGGTACGTTCAGTAAAGGTTTACCTAACTTAAGTTAATTTAGTTCATTTTGCTAGCTATCTTAGTATATTATTATAGTATATTTAGAATGTTTAATAAATATGTGATAAAGAAAATTCATTTCTGGATTGTTAATTTTTGATCAGTTAAAATTTTTACTTTTACACTTGAATACTTGTTTCAGTACCTTTTAGAAAACTTGTGTCAAGGCTTGTGAAACCAGAAGCTGCTAGAATTTTTTGCATGTTCCTGTTTACATGGTAAACGATTTTTTTTTTTTCCAAAAATGCAAAGCTGTACTTTGCATTCTTGGTACTGAGACACAGCTGAAGACTTCCTCTCAGTGTGCGCAAGAAGAAACACTGAGACTTCACTGGCATCAGGATCAACAACAAAAATATATCCCTTAAATCTCAGAGTGTATACCAGAATCTTTTACTTTTATTTGAATTGTACAACAATTATGAAATTTTTATATGAAATTAAAGTTATTTTATTTTATTATTATTATTATTATTATTATTATTATTGCACACTACATACGAAACACTTTGAATTTTTATTTATTATTATTTTTATTTTATTATATTTGATCATTTTTCAGCTGTGTCATAGAACCTGTGCATTGAATATTTTTAAATATAATATTATATAAAAATTAAAACTAATCTTAAATATGGTAAAATATGGTAATATTTAATGTCATATTTAATATTAGATTTATATCTATATGCATTTGACTGGAAAATTTTCCGCCCCAGTTTTAGTGCCCTTGTTCAACCTTCTTCATCGGAACATCATCATCAGACAATAATCACACCCAGTGACTAGCTCATTCTGAGTTGAAGGGAAGTGTAAAGGTAGCAAAAGTCTTTGAAAAACAACACTGTGGGCTCAGCAACATCAGCCAATCACCTGCAAGCATGAGCACCTTGTGCTTGATTCAGCCAATCACAGCTCGTCTCCTGAGTGGGCATGAGATGGATGTGGCCGGAATCTTTCAAAATAAACCCTCCATAAAAAGAACATAAGGAACTGTCGGTGACTGAACTGGATGATTCACAAAGTTAAACTTTAACTATTTATCAAATGTTGATAATCAGCCAAGCATGTGCTTCATGTCCTGGTATCACTTTTTTAGTAGCACGTTTGCCTCGCGCCTCTGGGGTTGGGGGTTCGAATCCCACATCCGTCTTGTGTGTGTGGAGCTTGCTTGTTCTACCCGTGCTTCAGGGGTTTCCCCCGGGTACTCCAGTTTCCTCCCCCTGTCCAAAGACATGCATTGTAGGCTGATTGGCATTTCCAAATTGTCCGTAGTGTGTGCGAGGGGTTGGCACCCCGTCCAGGGTGTCCACTGCCTTGTGTCCCGTGTTAGTCTCCAGGCTCCTACGCAACCCTTTGTAGGATAAGCGGTATGGAAAATGGACGGATGCTAACTCCTGGCCAGAATAATCACACACACTTACTTCAGATAGTATGGAGTTGGTAATTTCTCTCATGTAAAACTAATTCGCGTAATGCAAAGTTGTTGCTACTAGCAGTTTCCAAAACACTGCATGATAGCAAACTTAATCATAGGAGCTGTTATCAAATTACCCAGACTACCATGATAAGTATTCAATTTTGTTCTATTTTTAAGAACCATTCTGTCGAAGCACATAAAAATCTGCTTGAAATATATTGCGAGACTTTTCAGGCTGGAGAGAACTTCCTGTGCAGGATGAAGACTTAAGAAATATCATATTTACCTCTCAGGACAGAATTAAAATTAGCAACTTATTCTAGGTTTCTGGGCCACAGTGGACCTGAAGAGGATAGAGAAGAGAAAGAGGATGTGCATTTCGGGGGCTGGAGGTTCATCTGGAGAACATTCCTCCCATCCCACATTAGATTGTGATTTTTGTATGCTCAAAAGGTCGTTAGAAGTCACCAGATGAGGTCATAAATTTATTTGCATATTCATTGTATCATCATAGTCATCATGTCAAAATGTGCTGAAAAAGGTTTTCTTAAATCACTTAGGATAGAGTTTTTTCAGAGTAGAAAATAATTGATTGCAGCATTTCTTATATAAAGAATATGTCTTTGGTAATTGGAAACAATGGTGATCAGTGATTGGTCATCAGGAACAATGGTGATCAGTGATTGGTCATCAGAAACAAGGGTGATCAGTGATTCATTATTTGGAACAACGGAGATCAGTGATTGGTCATTTGGAACAATGGTGATCAGTGATTGGTCATCAGGAACAAGGGTGATCAGTGATTGGTCATTTGGAACAATGGAGATCAGTGATTGATCATTTGGAACAATGGTGATCAGTGATTGGTCATCAGGAACAAGGGTGATCAGTGATTGGTCATTTGGAACAATGGTGATCAGTGATTGGTCATTTGGAACAATGGTGATCAGTGATTGGTCATTTGGAACAATGGTGATCAGTGATTGGTCATTGGGAACAATTGTAATCAGTCAGGCTTTAGACACTTGTGGACAGTCAACTGAACCCACCCTCGCAGGGGTTGTTAGATAGCTAGCCATATTTAATAACTTATTTCATGAAGTGACTAGCTAGTTAACTATTTATGTTTAGCTAATGTACTTTAAATTTCTGGCTCTTGTTGCTATGCTAGCTGGCTTTCATACCACGCTAATATAAACAAATTCATCCTGAAGGCAAGGAAATGTACCTATAGCACTGAGAACTGAGAATTCAGTTTAGAACCATTTTAGCACTGTATTACCCATACAGGTACGCTTGTTTAATTAACTTACACCCTACATGATGCTGTAGATAAATTCATTAGTTAATTATAGATAGGAAAGTGTACAAGGGCTTATTTTTAGAAAAGATATTTGCATACGAATTATGATTGATCCTTCATATTAGTTTTTCCCAAACTGCCAGTGGTTTTTTTTTTTATATACGACAGACATTTCATTAATCCCAACTGTCCCAACAACTTAATTATGGTTATTGGCTTCTGTTGGCTCACTTCCTAATGAATAAAAGAAGATTAATGAAATTCAGTGATTGAGGCTGTGACCTACTTTTCAGTGTAAATAAAAACCTTCTAGTCTGTTATCTCGTATGTTGTTGTGTAAGATGTCCTGACGCACATCATTGATATTGTATTCACTTATTTAACCGTTATTGATCCAGGTCAATGCCCTGTGGAGTAAAAATCACTCAGCTGATCCAAATGTTATGGTAACCGTAAACAGTGTGTGTTCATTACGCAAAAGCAGGTCAGGAAAGGAAGTAGAAAACACAATGGAAATTGCACAGTCAGCTGAATCTACTAAACTGCTGATTATCATGAGGCTATGTATGCTGTGAAGATACCGAGGTTAGCATCTGTTCCTAAAGTAATGGAGTAGCAAAAAAAAATAAAATTACATTTACATGAATTTCCCACTATTTTCTAATATTGTTGACAAACCAAGTTACTACATGATTGGACTACTGATTAGCAACATGCTAATTGCTAGATAAATCCTCACACACTTTCCTCAAACATTATCACATTGGGACATGAAATTGTTTCAGTCACTGCATGACGATGTTATCTATCAAAAATAGATAAATAATAATAAGCAAATTTATTTTAAAAACTGTAGCGGCCATTTTGATAATGAAACAACTCGACTTGTATATTCAAACGTTAAATATGAAATTTTATTAAATTTTATTAAATTTCAAACTATTCAGCCAGAAAATGTTACAGATATACATGTGATGTGATTCGAACACTTGCGTAGCGATGCTAGTAATGCTAAGTTGTTCCATAAATGCAGTCTCCAAAAATGAGTTAAATGTTGCTTTCCAGACCAAACGCCCAAACAGGCAAACCAATAGGGCTAAAAAAATATTTTTTAAATCACTATAGGGTTGACATAACCTTGCAGGCTATGCCAGGGTCACACATTCTGTGATAACGCTGAACTTGGCACGTTGGTAAACTCTGTCTACATGACTTTGTACACGAATGTCTGAGCACTGTGTGAGAAAACAGAGCAGCTACACATGTTTATGAAAGCGATAAAGTGTGCTGTCTAAGTACCTTATATATAAAAATACTCTCATTTTTAATAGTTTATCTCTCACACAGTAAATACGTAATACACTGTAACACGTTTTAGGATTATCACACGCACATATAGTGTACATTGACTAGTACATTTTCTAGTGTTACTGTACGTCTATACACACAATATACTTTTATATTAGATAGCTTTGCTTCACATTACATCCAAATATACCATATTTTCACATTTACTAGCAGTTCTTCTCACTATACTCTGAAATCTACTAGATTTACCTTAATAAATAAAAATTTTCCACACACTATGCTTTACATGTATATGTTTTACCTCACATACAATATATTCTATGTACTAGCTTTATTTTACACATACTGAGGTAAAACTAGCAAATGTGAGCATGTTTTGGTGCATGTATGTATTTAATGTATTTAGTGTACATGACAGATAAAGTGGTATGTGTGTGTGTGTGTGAGGACAAGTGGTAAACGTCAATGTTTTTTAGCACGTAAGTTACTTAAGGTAAAGCTAGGCTATATGAGGTAAAGTTTATGTTTTGCACAGGCATCTCTGGTCCTCGTGCAGGAAGGAGGTGGCGTGTGGTGACGTCGTATGAGCTGCTGCATTCTGATTGGTCCTGCGCGACTCACCAGACATCAGCGCGCGCTCGAGTTCTGCTCGCCGTGTTGCCAGATTGGGTAAAGTTGCTCACTCTGTGCAAGACGTTGGAAATGTAAATAAAAATGAATCTAATTATAATTTAAATATCGAAATATATTTTTTTGGATTATGTGATTGCTTGTGATATTAAAATGTTGTTGCAAAGTCAGACCACGGTGATGGATTATAGTGAGTTTGAATTGCACTACATCAGTGCATATGTGAGTTCAATCTGGCAACCCTGCCATTGACTCATGTGGTTTGAGGGTCTGAACGGTGGGAAGGCAAACATTTGAGAAGATGATGATGTGAGCACATGGGGAGGAAATAAATCAGCTGGACCCCCATTCAGTGGCTTTATAAGGTGCAAACGTGGACAGAAGTGGAATTTAACTTTTAGATTTTTATCTATTTTGTTTGTGGACAGAAAGAAAAGACGTCTTGTCAGCAAAGGTGCCCATCTGAAACATAGTTTTGTGTGAATACATCTTCTTGTTGTTGTTGTTTTTTCTGTGTAAAAAGTGTTTAACATTATTTTTTTCTCTCCAGTGCCAAATGCCGAGACTAGAGGACCGCTGTTGGAGCTGCACCGGTGTGAAAGTGAAAGATTTTACAGATTTGTGGATCTGGATGGCGTCTAAAATGGGTGAAATGATGTCCATGGTCACGTCAATGCTACTCCATGTTCGCTCTGCTAATTTAATCCGTCGTGGACTTGTTTTGTTTGCTGTCGGCGTGTTTTTAGCGTTGGTGCTTTATTTCCTGCAAATACAACGAAAAGACGCGTTATTCCCTGAAGAAGTGCTGGACACTTTGTTTTCTTCAGCCTGGTGGATTCCTCTGTGCTGCGGAACAGCTGCCGGTGAGTTTCATGTATTCAGCAACATTTATTAATTCATGTCTTGTGCTGGTTTTTTTTATTTATTTTTTTTGTGTGTGTGTGTGCCACTCATCGCTGATTAATTCCGTTTTTTTAGCGTTGTTCTCCAAAAAAAAAAAAAAAAAAAAACACCAAAGGAAGCAGCTGCATGTCAATCCGCGTGAGCTGTTTTCTCATTGGCTCGTCCCAAAAACGGGTGAGCGGCGCAAACGCACGCGATTGGCTGATTGCTAGAACACGCCATTTAACGACAAAACGAAACACGGAAGTGGTGTGTGTGTATATACATATATGTGTGTGTGTAGTATAAGTGATACGTCACTCGGCCACGCCCACATTCCACTTACCTCAGGCAGAGATGAGGACAAAAGAGAATTGTATCTCACAACCTAAGCACACAAAGTAGTATTTATTTTTATTATTATTATTATTATTATTATTGACATACTGTTTAGTATGAAATCTAACTCTTTGAAGGTTGACTAATTTAAAATTAATTTTAATTTGATTTTTTTTTTTTTTTTTTACATATACATCACCAGTCAGAAGTTTGGACACACCAGGTTTTCATTGTTTTAAAGACTTTTTCATAAATGGTTGAAATTTGTTCATCCATTTGTTCATCAAATTTATTTATAAGTTCAAATGTATTTGTATGAGTAGTTTTTGCTGATAAAATGAAGTTATTTCCCCAAACCTTGTGTGAAACTCCTGTGTAAAGTTTCATCAGGAATAAGGTTCATTTAAAATCTAAATTAATTTTGATTTGTTCAACACTTTTCTCAGTCACTCTATAATTCAATATGTGTTATTTTATATACTAATAGATTTAATGTTCCTCCAAAATAGTATTAATGAAAGACTTTCTATGAGCAGGGGTGCACAAACTTTTGGCTAGTAGTGAACATTAGTATTTTTTTCTTATTTAACGCTCTAAAAACACACTTTACCCCAAATGTATGACTTTTTTTTTTTTCAGGCACAAGTGAACATATGTATTAAAATGTAATAACATGATGTTTATAACATTAATAACATTTATCAGTAATGATAAATGATGCAGTTATAGAATCAGACAAAACAAACAATAAAATTTACAGGAAAATGTGAGGAAAAAAGCTCTGAATGATTAAACTTCAGTCGTCAGCAGCCAAAGATTGAAGAAAATAAATCCAAAATCGGCACTGGATCTTGTTATTGTCGAGTATAACTGTAATTTCAGAGAGTTGGCTTTGTTCTTTAAAAAAAATAAAAATATTTGTGATGTCATAACCCTTGTTTCCTTACGAATAGCGTTTGATTTTCCGACGTCTCATTTCAGTCTCATCGCCGTAACCATGGAAATACGTGGCATGTAGGTCGATATCACAGCGTCGTGCATTGTGGGATTGGTCCAGCATTTTTGATGAAAACGTTGTTATCTGAAACGGGCTGAACAGTCGAAAGAAAGCGATTCAGTGACATCGTTCGCAAAGCATTTTTCGGAAACAGTAGTTCTTTCCTCTTTAGTCCTTCTTTCTTTCTTTTTTTCCACAGAGTCATGATTCATCTCGTCAGTGCTTTGTTAAATCATTCAACTGTTTCATTCATAATACATTCTTACACTCGTTGTTTGCGTTATCTAGCTATTTTTTAGCTAGCTAGATAACGCAAACAACGAGTGTAAGAATGTATTATAAATGAAACAGTTGAATGATTTAAAGGAGCACTTTAACCAAAATACTAGTATTGCTAGCCACCAAATGATATCAAGCTACTTAGCAATGATTAGCTTCTAAGCTTTGTTAGCAGTATTAGCATTTTGAATGAATTGCCTGCCATAACTGACTCATGCTAACGTTTTTGTGTTGTGTTTCTGCAGCTGTGGTGGGTTTGTTGTATCCGTATCTGGACAGCCATCTTGGAGAGCCGCACAAGTTTAAGCGCGAGTGGGCAAGTGTCATGCGCTGCATCGCTGTTTTCGTCGGCATCAACCACGCCAGTGCCGTATCCTTACCAAACACACACCATACACACGCTATTCACACACTATACACACATCATACGTGAGAGCTTCATTAGTAAATATTAAAGTGTAAAAATGTAAAGTGTAAAACTGACCAAAAAAAAAACTTTTTCTTTGTTTTAAAAACTTTTTCTTTTCTTTACGACTCACTTTTTTTTGTTTGTTTAGTGACTTTTTTTTTGTTTAAATATTTTCATTTCTATAAAAGCTTACTTTTAACTTTAACTTAGAACTTTAATTTCAAATATTTTTATTGATTAACACTTTATTGAATCTTTTTTTGTTTTTAATTTATTTTTGTTTTGTCTTACGAGTCACTATTTATTTTAATTCTGTCACTTATTATTAATTTATAAATATATCTTATATCTTATGTTACTTTATTTTTGTTCATTGTTTTTATTAAGGTTTCTTTTTTTTATCATTTCCTTAGTGTTTGTCTTAATTTTTTAACTTTTAACCTTTAGCTAAAAATTTTTTTGTCTTTGCTCATGGTTTTTAAATTTAGTCCCTTAAGAACTTTTTCCCCATTGTGACTTTTTTTTTTTTTTTATTCCTTGTACTACACGTGGACGCGTTCATGGCCACTTGTCCTTAACTCAGTGCTGTTTCTCAGAAGCTGGACTTTGTGAATAACGTTCAGCTGTGTCTCACTCTGGCCGCTCTGTCTCTGGGTCTGTGGTGGACGTTTGATCGCTCCAGGAGTGGATTCGGTTTGGGCCTCACCACAGCGTTTTTCGCCACACTCATCACACAGCTGTTAGTCTACAACGGCATCTACCAGTACGTCTTCATCATCACCATCATCATCATCTGTTACATAGAAATATCACAATAACATTGAAAAAAAATGCGCATTCTTGAGAAACTGGACATTTCAGATATATCTATAAAAAAACAAGCTAAGCTTTAATTAGCGTTAAACCACGTGTCTGGTCTCTTCGCCAGGTTTCCATCTCCGCAGTTGGGCTACGTTCGCTCCTGGCTGCCCTGCATCTTCTTCTCTGGAGGAGTGACGGTGGGGAACATCGGCAGGCAGCTGGCCATGGTTAGACCTCTCTTTAATGTTGCTGTGTTTTTCTATCCAAAGCTGATGTTCGTAGAGCACGAGTTTTCATTTTCTGGAAAACTTTTACTTTTCTATAAAACTAGCTTCCACTAAATTCCCAGAGCTGCTCACTGCATTCTCACGGAGGCGTGGCTAAAGATGCTAAACAGGAGGTTATAAGCGTCCACTTGTTAGCTACGTAAGCCCTACTTAAGCTCCAGTGCGAAGTTCATACACCAAAGGTGTCTCGGATGATTAATTACTGAGGGTTTTTTGGCAATTTTATGCAGCAAGAGCTTATTAAAGCAGCTAGTTCTGCTTCAGTAGCTATTATTTCAGCGTTGTACAAAAAAGCAATGTGCAGTTTACACAAAACAACATTCAAAACTATAATCACTGTGTCTCAAATTTATTCTCATTGTCTTCAGGCAAGGATTTAGAAGGTCTGTTTTAGATGTTTGTTTTTTTTAATGACTTTTAAAATCAAAATTGCTAATCATGTCAGCTTTATTGCTAATACGACGACTGAATCATAAACTCTGATAAAATGGTTACACAGATAATCCCTTTTACTTTTTTATGAATGTTTTGTAGCTAATTCTTTCTGTTTTTTTTTTTTTGTTTTTTTTGTCCCTTCAGGGTACGAATGAAAAACCTCACAATGACTAGCGAGCAGCACGGATGGAACCTAAATACCACAGCGAGGAAGAATGAGACATTTCCCGTCGCATTTCCACTCCCTCCTAATCTCTCGTTCGTGTTAATAAGAGAAAAGGCGGGCAGACTGAGTGTGTCCTACGGACACGAGGCTGCGAAATGAACAAAACAGAACTCATCATCGATGTTAACGTCACCACTCGAGTGTTCGCGATGGCGTGAGAGACTGTTATGGGGTTAACGTCCTGTCAGAAAAGTAACGGTGCATGAGTGCACGTTGTTGTTGTTTTATAAATCCCAAATCCAGAGTCGATTTTGGTAAATTAGGCAACATTACGCCTTACATTACGTGCAGTGTTTTTTTTTGTTTGTTTTTTTTTAAGGTAAGCCCCGCCCCCTCATCTTCCTGATACCATCCATTTGGCCCCACCCCCTCAAATCTCTACAGCCATCCACCTGGCTTCGCCCCGTCACCATCCTACTGCTATCCACGTGGCTCCTCCCCCTTATCTCTCTAGAGACCTCCACTGGCTCCGCCCCCTTAAAATGTTACAATCTGGAGTTATCACTCCAAAAAGTTACGTGCGTTTCGTAATGACGTGATCGAGGTTTCGCGTCCGTAACATGAAGACGATTTATGAAACTGACGATGGATTTGTGATTGGTAAACTCGTGACCTCGTCATCACAGTTACTTTGTAAAAAAAAACAAAAAAAAAAACAACAACAACTCAGTAGAGTTATGTAGCACACCTGGGTTCAATTGTTCACTTATACAGTGTGTTAGCCTCATAAGTGTGTGTGAGTGTGATATTGAGATATACTTCACATCTAGAGATCTAGACCGAATCTGAAGGAGAGATGAGTGCATTGATCGTGTGTGCATGTGTGTGTGTGTGTGTGTGAAAAAGATGGTGGCCAAATACGTGCTTCATAGTTTCGATTTTTCATTTTGTGCTGGAAAACGATGTTAAAATGAAAAGGGAAAAGTTTCAAGGCCGCAGAAAAAAAATGTCTGCCATCCAAAGAGGAGGCGTAAACGTTTGCTAATATTGTTATTACTATTAATAATAATTATCACTAGTGTTACTTTACAGTGAGACTCCTTTGCCAAATGAAATATTATCATTTAATAACACATTCTGTATGATGTGTCATGATGCCAGGTTAGTTCATGAACGCCTTTATGGAACACCAGGTATGTTTCAGTTATCAATTATGCGATATATCATGATGTTCGACATGAACATTCAGAGAAACCTATTACGAGGATGGAATACAGACTTACGATGAATAAGCAAAGATTTAAAAAAAAACAATGTTACATGTTTAATATCATGATGTTTTTTTTTCATTTGTGAATTGGCACACGCATACACTTAAATACACGCATGGACACGTCTCGTTTTTACGAAGCTCCTTTGTTTAAAAAAAAAAAAAAAAAAAAAGGGAACATTTTTTTCAATGCAGCCTTGAAGATTTTGCAATCTGTGATTGCTTTTGTATTATAGAATGAGTGCTTTTGTCACTTTTTTTCTTCTCCACTTTGTTCATCGCGTTTTGCTGACCATGTTTAATCCATTCTTCTTATAATCGCACAAAAATGTGCCGTATATTCTGGAACGTGAGTTCAAATTCACAACAGGACTACAAAACCTCTGTTGTTTAAAGATGCTCCGCCCAGCACAGGCTCTGATTGGCTCACATGTGGTTGTGCCAGAGCTGGAGAACGAGGCGTAATATATATAAAGTTGTTGGCAAGACTTCGCAAAAATTACGATGCAAGCAGCTGTTTTTAGGACTATATAGCATTTCCTAGGTTAGATTTACACAAAAATTGTATATATGTTATATAATTCTTTTGCATTAGCTTAAATATTTGCATATTTTGGCAAGACATAGTATCAGGAACGTCAATAAAGTGCTTGAGCAGATTTAAAATAATCAGCCAGTCAGACAAGTATTTTTGGTGTCCTTGCTATATAGCAGGATTATAGTGAGAATTTACGAGGTGCGCCTTATATTCTGGAAAATACGGCAATTTTTGAACTTGAGCAAAGATTTTAAGTGCAATCAGGTATAACGAGCCTTGATTATTTATTTTGATTTTATTTTTTATTTCGTAAAGGATCATATGCAGTACGAAGAAGCAATAACTCACATTCAGAGGTAGTTTACGTTCACGCACAAACTGATTTTAATGACACCAATGACCACTTCTACTGTTCTGAGTAAAAAGTGTGTATCGTCACGTTTTACCTGTTGAGTAGTATTAGTGAAATGTTTGGTATGGAGGTGTGCGACTTTATTAAGGCCGTGTGTGTGTGTGTGTGTGTGTGTGTGTGTGTGTGTGTGTGTGTGTGTGTGCACGCAGAAGCGGCTGGAAGATAAAATATTAACACAACTCGCTAACAGGACTTCAGTTCAGGGAAATGATGAAGACTCGACATGAATGAAAGCTTTATTTTATTTGAGGAACTTTTTTTTTTTTTTACCTGTTTTTTTCTTTTTTTGTCTGTGTTTACTGTTGTAGTTGCATGATTTCTACTATGCTGTCTATAAAATAAAACAAAGTTGAAAGTACTGTCATTCCTTCTGAATTATTTATTAACGGTTAAAGATGCTCCGCCCAATTAAAGAACGCTCTCTGATTGGCTGATACATGGTTACGTCAGTGTTGTAATCTTTACCGTTCACATTGACATTACTGGCCTAAGATTATTTTTCTTAAGTGTCTACAGTTTTGAAGCTTTATTTCTCATCTGGCGCAACAGTTCGGATCGTTAATCAATTCAATTCAATTCAGTTCAGTTTATTTGTATAGCGCTTTTTACAGTGTCATTGTCTCAAAGCAGCTTTACACAAACAAAAAAGTAAGATGAAGTGTGAGAGTGTGTCTGATGAGCAAGCCGAGGCAACGGTGGCAAGGAAAAACTAATTAATCGGTGTATTAATGTTGCCGCTCCTTGCATAAGTATTCACCCCCCCTTGAAATTTTTAGCATTTTGTAGTGCTACAACCTGGAACTGAAATGAAGTAACGCTGCATTCATGTAGCCTTGTTAGTGGTAATTTGCAAGTTGTAATAACGCCGTACTCCCATCCAGGGATGTGCGACATGTCAAAAAAACATGGACGCCTCCATGAAAGCGTGTGTTTTGTTTGCTGTCAGAGCACGTAAAGCTCATAAACAGCTACTTTAACTGCACTTTTACAGTTACAGGCCTGAGTGGTTATCGGTTTTGTTTTACTTTAGTGACCTTCAAACGTTCCTGCAACGTTTTGGTCTGAAATTGCAGCACAGCAACAACAGCAGACAATAGCGAGTAGCTTTAGCAACAAGCTAGCCGGCTAACATTAGTGATAACCCTAATGGTGATGATTACTTCCTCAAAACAGTGATTACTATGATCAGTGTTATAGATTTAACCGAGTACTGTATCTGTATATGAACTGATCTAAAGCCAATACTGCTATAAACTCATTTAAAAGTTGAGAAGCGGTACTTTACACTGTTCACAGTGCGAGCGGCCATGTTGGTTTGACGTCACTCTGTAAACGGGAAAGGAAATGGGGGCTGAGAAGACTAACCCAAGTGGACGAGTTGAAATTTGAAGCTGAGGAGGTGATTTCGGTGGGTTTTAGGTTGTAGGTGGAGAATTACAAGTTGTAACTTCGCCTCGAACAGAGTATTCATTGGGATTATATGCCAGAAATCTACCCAAAATAACTCATAATGTTAAAGTGCAGAATGCAGAATTGTTTACAAATCAGAACCGTAAAAATTGTGATTACATAAGTATTCACCCCCTTTTATGTCAAACCTCTAAATTAGATCAGAATTAGCTGAATGTATAATTTACTGTGGTATAAGAGGAACAAATCACTTCAGGATGTTCTGTCGTAGGAAAAGAATCAACTCCGCTCGTCCTCAGGTTGTATCACACCACCATGTCTTTGATTATTTTCCTGTGACCGCACACCCTGTCATGTTTTAATTCTCACTTGGTCATTTTTTGCTTAGTGTTTGTTTTTAAAATGAGCTGCCATCTTGGACAAATAAAGTCAACTGAAGTGACTTGAATCTCATGCTGTTGTGCTGCTTGTCACAAGATGGCAGCATTTCATCTCTCCAGCTCACAGAGCGTCGTCTCAAGGGTTTTCTTCCTGAAACGTTAGGGATTATGCAACAACACTCAAGCAGATGTGTGAGGAATTCCCAATTCTCATACAGTGAGTACAGTGGGATTAGACCTGGACTAATAACATCAATCCCAACAGACTGCTTGCTATATCACATATTTTCCCAAACCCTGGTGCTGGAGAACCCCCTGTCCCCTGTTCAAAACACTAAAATGTGCAAGACAGGGGGTTCTCCAGCACCAGGGTTGGGAAATCCCCTGCGCTTCTATAGTGCGATTGAAGGTTCCGTAAAATGGCTCCTGTCCTGTAGATGGCGCTCCAGTCAGCTGCATATGTTCTTTACTACCAATCCTTATAACCATGAATTTTGAATTGTCCATTCAGGGTGTCCTCAGAGTGCACGGACAGACAGACAGACAGGTGGGAAACCCAGCGTGAGACCGAACAAACGTGTCCAGCTTTTTTCTCGCTCTCTTTTCCTTCCTGAGAAAGTTGCGCCGGGCTTTTGTGCGCCGCCAGTCGAGCGGAACGTCCTCTCTCTCCGTCCACAGCTGCTTCCTGCTTTGTGAGGACGAAACAAATCCAGCTTCACTCACACACACCCACACACACACACACACACACTATCCTTTATCCCCGACACACACTACACTACCCCCTGGATTCTCTCTGCACTTCAGCTTCGATTTAAATGATCCTGGGACAGGACAAAGACAGGCAGAGAGATAGACAGGTCAAAGGTCAGAAAGACATGTACCTGTACCTGACACTTGGAACAATCACAAAAACAGTCAAATCTCAAAAAAATCTGCTGATTGGTACTTAATTTGTAGTTTATATAGTGAATTTATATAGGCTGCACTCTCAGAAATAAAAGTACCAATAAAAGTACAGGTACATTTTCTTGTTCCTGCTTTGGAACCATCAAAGGGACATCTTTTGGACATTTACTTTATATGTTTATACCTTTAAAAATAATGTTATTAAACTGTTAAAGCTTTCAAAGCTACACTTTTAAAGGTACATCACATACACCTTTTCAGGTAAAGAGTCAAAACAGGGACCTTAATGCAGTTTGGTACCTTTATTTCCCATTTATTGAATTTATTTCCCAATTTGTATTCCCTATTGATGCAGTGCACTTATAATGTATAATTATTATTACTGTACTAAATCCTAAATGACTCGCTATTGGACATCAGTGCACCGCGTATGCTGAAGATATTTTCTTATTCCCCATGTAGTGCATATATACTGGGGTCCAAAAGTCTGCAACTACTTCTATTTCCTGTTCTTTTCTAATTTAGTACAAAACTTGTAATTTGTAATTATAATTACAAATTATATTATCAGCAACAACTTGAAATTAGAAATGTTAAACTCTTAGAAATATTCTGATGAATTTTGAATTTCTGAGTATTCTTATCTTATTCTTAAAGATGAGACTCGAGGAAAATTGACCTTTTATACAACAGTGTTGATATCACACCTTTTTTTTAACTGACCGAGAAATAGTGCGGAATCCTGAATATTGACTATGCAAGATACTGAATATTTCTTTTCTTTGGTGTAAATTTTCCAAACTTCTAAAACATTGATTATTTGCAGTTTTAAATGAGTAACTATTTCACAGAAATCTTTCTTCAGTGTGCACTTCACTGTATAAAGAAAATGAGGAGCTGAATCCCACACTCATCCCACTGGGCACATGCTGAGTTCCCAAAAGACTCCCGAACTTTCCTAAAGTGACTGGGATAAGTGTGACCTTAGACTTCTGCATTACGGAGATGATCTTATCTAATGTCCTATCACAGGTGTGTAGGAAACTTCCCCGTGTAGTGCACCGATCTGATACGGAGGAAGCGAACACTGAACTTTGGAGTGTGCACTTACTACAAATCATTATTTTACTCCATATCTAATGCACCTAGAGTGAAGCTAAACCCCAAATCACCTCATATTTTTCGCCTGTTGCTTCATATCCTATGAGGTGCACTTGTCTAGGAAAATAGGAAGAAATGTTTAAGATGGTTCAAACCACACACACACACACACACACACACACACACACACACACACACAC
>CM040978.1:26292615-26307997 GCA_022985145.1 Pangasius djambal
TGGAGAGAGAGAGGGTGGAAATGGAGGGAGCTACCACCCAGAAACCAGACTGCGACAGGGGTGGGGACGGGAAGAGAGACAGAGAAACAAAGAGTGAGACAGGTGAGATAGAGAGAGAGAGAGAGAGAGAGAGAGAGAGACAGATGACACGGTTGTATTTCCAATGCAATAACTCTTAAGCATCAAGGGCCAGTGTACAAACATACCAGCATTAACTGAGGTTCAAATCAAAGTGTTATTATTCGTCAGACTTGAACAAGATTTTACGACTTATTATTATCAAAAAAAACAAAAAAACAAAAAAACAACAGGAAAAGCATGGCGGCTTGGCTATTGGATTTGTGTTTATGCTGTTTTATAAATAGAGCTTTTCATGGGCTGCATTATCACAAGAGAGAGAGAAAAAACATCCTGCTTCAATCCAAAGACTATTTCCTGCAACTGTGAATATTAATAAATGAGGCATTGTTATGATTATTCCACTAAGGCATGTGCCGATATTACCTTTTCATATCGCAGAAACTGCCTAACTTGTTATTGCGGTTTACGATATTATCATTTTGAAAGTAATTACCTGCACGTGCTACGTTTCAGAACCAGGATTCAGCTCACTTCTAGTGTTCGGATCGCTTCTAGCGTGTTGTGCTGTTGACGTTTTGTTCATTTGCGATCGCTCGCTGGCTTCGTAGCTTGCATAATAGCGTGCTCGCGTCATGCTGACGTCACGCTAATTATGTCGTTCATTTTCTTCAGACTTGGAAATCAGGCAAAGCCAACATCTAGCGAAATGATATTTTATCCTTTTATGCTTTATTCGTTTTTAAGCTAGAAAGCAAAACTGCACTATAACATGGACAATGTGGTAATTACTAAAAAATGACAATGTTTACGATATATTTAAATCTCGATACACCTAACTGCCGCTAATTGTGGAAACTGCTACCATTTTTTTTAGTTGTGCTTTCAGAATAGTCAGGCCATGACGTGAACAAACTACTCGTATTTTTAAAAAGAGTTAGCTCTCGTAGCAAAGGTGTTAATTCACACTAGTCATTCGGATTGTAGCTTGGGAGGATATACAGTGCCTACATATGCCTAAAAAGAACGCAGGGGTAATGACGATCATTTAAAATGCCCATGATAATAATTGTGCGCATGTTTAATATCATGATATATCACATAACCGATGATTTATCGGCACATGCCTTTACTCCACTCCTTTTTTTTTTTTTTGGGGTTCAATGTTTTGATGCACGCATGCAGCGACCATAGTGACGATTTTTAATCCAGTGCGAAATTTAACAGCAAAACCGATGTGAAGAGCAGTATAACTGTGATTGCTTATTTAAAAAAACAACATGAAGAGGTGGAGTGGAGATCTAATTAAATTACTATCAGGACTCTGACACACACTGGAGAGATCGAGCCTAAGAAATCTATAAATATAAAAAAATTTTAAAAAAAAAATAAAAACCAGTGCTTGGACCCCTAATCAACCGAAACGTCTTAAATTGCATAGAGTTTTTATGAAAGAGCAATATCTTTTTTATTTTTGTTTGTATTTCTTTTGTAAAATATTGTACTGCTGCCTATAAACGTGTAGCACTCTGACAATGACTTACGATGACATCCTATACAGAATTATTATAAATATACAATATATACACAGGCAAACACTATGGAAATGAAAAAATGAAGCAAACCAGCATTATAACAAAAATACCATTTTATTGCTGTTATGTATTTATAGAAATATATTAAGAAAAAAAAAACTTTATCTGATGACCAGTCCAGTGTCGCTTTTTCTTTTATTTCTTTTGAGAGTAGATTTTTTTTAAAAGAAAAAAAAAAAAATCTCTTTACGAAAAATGGCGTATTTATCATTGTGTATGTGAATGAAGCGGTTTTTGAGGCCTTTTGCATGAAAAGCTGATGATTAAAGGCATATTATAAAGGTATGATGGTTTTTTTTTTTAATTGTTTGAGTCTATTATTATATCCTTCTGTGGAAAAAAAAAGTGTGTGTGGTACGGTGTAATAAATTCCTGGTATGATAATCGTCCAATCCAACATCACAGTTTCTAGTATATGGCAAGCATATGGAGGATGACTTTTACAGTACGTGCCCACTTCTGTAACGTTACTACGAATTAACGTGACATGGTTTACAAACACGGGGTTGCTATAGAAACCAAAAGCGTCGCAAACCACAGGTTTACATAATTGCGTTCGTTGTAATTCGTTATCGTTTCTATAGCGACAGCTCATTCACAGGGATTTATACGGCAAACGGACTAAAAACTTGTGTAATCGCCTGTGATTTATTTAACATTCATGGAAGGAGTCTCCAGTGTCAGTGCTTCGTAACAGTCAGAGTTCAAGCTGTAACTTTAAGTTTTCCGAGGTGTTTATGCTTTTGCGGTTTCTTAGAAACATGAAAAGCTGCGTTTTATTTATTTGTTTTTTTGCCATAATAACTTCAAGATAGAGAGAACAGAGAGGCGGGTGAGGGAACGGCTGTTTATAGCTGCTTTAACGTAAGTGAGAACAGGAACGAACTTGTTCCAAGAACATTCCACAACATGAAATGTAGCTATAAATGGATAAAAAGTACTATGTTTTGTTCTCTTTAATGAATCAAAAATTGTTAGCATTGGCAAATTGTTGCAGTATAAGAGAAATAAAGCACTTTGGAATGAACTTCGAAGTTCGTAACTCCGCTTCATATCGGCATCACACCAACCAGTCGTTGATTATTTTCCTATAATGTAACCGTCAGGTAGCCGTATGATTTCAATCACGTTAATTCAAGGGGACACGTACCGTTAAACGTCAGTACTTTATTAAAACTGTGATCTATATAATCTTTTTATTTTAAAAGAATCTTAAAACCACTGTAGCAGATTTCACCCAGAAATAACATCATCATCTATACCGGTAACGATGATATACGTAACTATCTCAGATTTATTTATCACGGTATATAATCATGGTAGCATCGTACCATTATATCCACACAGCTCTAATTTAAATATTTATTTATTTTTATACATATACAAGATTCCGTTTGTGACATTATCATCTATACCGCTTCGACTAAACCGTTAACGATATAACTATTCCAGATAGAATCGTACGTACGTGTATCAGTGTATCGTCGTACTGATATATCGCCACACCGCTGGTGTGAATGAAGAATCCACCAAACGTAACACACTTTGCCTTAAGCGCGAGTTTAATGTTGACTGCTGTTCCGACCGAATGAATTTCTACTCATCAGCGTCAGAGATCTTATCTTAGAGGAACTAAAACAACAACACTGAGACGTGTAATGCAATGTTTGTTTGTTTTTTAATGTCTTATTTTGTGTTTACATGTAAATAATTTGTATCCCGTATGCATTAATTGTGTCTTTTGAACTGGATAAGAAGTCAATAAACACGAAAGATGAAGAGCTTCGACGTGTCGCATGTTTGCCTTCTTCAGATTTATTGCAGGTTAATATTTAAATTAATGTTTCATACACGTTCATGACATATACAGCACAAATAAGGTCTTAACACATTTCTATTAATGTTTATTATGCTTTAATGACCTCATTTTTACACTTTATTTAAAAATCATTAGCTTAATGGCATTTAGAGAAGAAATCTAACCTTATTATCTTAACCTTTCATGACATATTTCTTACATATTAATGATATGATAATTAAATATGCCTAAATTAACACTTTTATTGACAGTTACAACCTTATGTAACACTTTAATTAATGACTATTACATGTTTATGACATATAGAGAACAATCACAACCGTATTTAACATTTGTATTACTGCTTATTACGCTTCAATGACATATAAAGGACAAATGAAGCCTCAATTAACACTTTACTGAATGCTTATTACGACACGTAGAGGAAAAACGAAGCCTAAATTAGCATTTTAATTCATGCTTAGCATACTTTAATGACATACAGGCATAAGGTCTTATTTAACCCTTTATTACCATTTATAATGCTTTAGTGACAGATACAACCTCATTTAAGACTATAATCTTAACATTTTTATTATTTTAGTATGAGGTTTATTATGCTTTATTGACATACAGAGGAAAAATAAAGCCTCAACAAACACCATTATTAATATTTATTACATTTTAATGACATAGAGGACAAATAAAGCTTCAAATAGTGCACTAAGTCAGGCTTATTACACTTCCATGACAGGATGAATAAGGTCTCACGTAACACATTTGTTAATGTTTATAACGCTTTAGTGACACATTCAATCTCATTTAACACTTCTCTTAACAATTATTGCACTTTAGTGACATATACAGAACAAATACATCCTTATTCAATACTTTTATTAACACCGATTGTGATTTAATGACACATGGACAGCAAATGAAGCCGGAATTTACACTTTACTTCATCCTTATTACACTTTTATGACACATACAGGACAAATAAGCTCTTATTTTACACTTTTATTAATATTTATAATGCTTTAGTGACATATCCAACCCCATTTAACAATAATAGTTAATGTTTATTACGCTTTAGTGACATATCCAACCTTAATTAACACTGTTATTAATGTTTATTACGCTTTAATGACATATCGAGAACAAATACAAGCTTATTTAACACTCTTATTAACATTTGCGATGCTTTAGTGACATACAACCTCATTTAGCATTATAATTAACATTTATTACACTTTAGTGACATATAAAGGACATTTTTTATTAAAGTTTATTACGATTTAATAAGATATAGAGGACAAATAATGTCTCAGCTAACACTATTATTATTAATATTTATTACATTTTAATGACAGAGCAGACAAATAAAGCCTCCATTAATGAGAGAACTCCTGCTTATTACACTTTCATGACATATACAAGATTTGTTAATGTAACAACTGTAGCCTCAGGTAAGAGTTTAAGCAATTCCTTTGCACTTTTCTGACACATACAGGCCAAATAAGGTCTCGCAAAACACTTTTATCAATGTTTATTACAATTTAATGACATTTTAAGAACTTTCATTAACATTTATGACATTGATTACACTTTTAATAGCTAGGATAACTAAGTCTAAATGAATGCGTTAATTTATGCTCATTACAACTTCATGATATATATATATATATATATATATATATATATATATATGAAAAATAAGGTCTTATTTAACATATTTATTAATGTCTATAAAGCTATAGTGACAGATACAACCCCATTAAACACTTTCATTACCGTTTATTACACTTTAATCAAATATTGAAAACAAATACAACCTTATTTAACACTTATTAATGTTTATTGCTCTTTAATGATATATATTAATATTTATTACTTTCTAATGACAAGTAAAACCTAAAATACGGTGTTAATTCATGCTGATTACACGTTCATGACATATCCAGGACAAATAAAGCCTTATTTTTTTCATGTTTATCAAGTTTTGTTGACAGATACAACCTCATTTAACACTTTCATTAACATTTGTTACACTTTATTAACATATAGAGGAAAAATATGACCTAATTTTATCCATTTATTATTATTATCTTTTTGTTGTTGTTAAGTTGTTAGAGTCTGAAACATTCTGCTTAGAAAAAATATTTATATTCGATCTCATTTGTGTAGCATTTGATGAAAAAAAAAAATCACCAGATCAGTCCATTTTTTATTTGCTTCTTCTTCTTTCTTTTTTTTTTTTTAATTTAAAAGCGGGAAATAAAAACAAAGAACACACTGATCTGGTTAAAGTGTCAACTTTATTTTCTATTTGCAGATTTTGATATTAAAGGTAATTATATACAAATTTATAGCATATGGTTACAAATGTAGGGACGAATAAACTGAGAATTCAGATATAGCAGTGAATAACTGCACAGGCATTGGGCAACTTATATAGAAACGAACCATGTGTATGAAAATGAAGCATAAATCTCACGAGTTGATCTGTAAAAAAAAAAAAAAATGCGGTTAATATGGACATCTGGTTCATTTTGTTCAAAACATTCGGAGGGTTAAAAAGGATTATTTTCAGGATCTTTCCCAAGACTTAATTACGTGACAGCTGTAGATCACGGGAGATCATTTTAGCCTGAAACACATCTGCCTCAATCTTTACCATCAGCATAGTCAACTTTATCATTGTCTTACTGACTGACACACACACACACACACACACACACACACTTTCATAAACTTTTTCTCAACCGATTATCAGGAGATTTACTGAAAAATAGCGTAAGGTGTACATGGTTTAAAAGCATGGTTAGTTTAAATGTATTTAAATAAAATTTTTTAAAAAAAAACAGAAAACCTAAGTAGAACAGGTCCAGAGTTCAGATTTGAATGAAAACAATATGAGAACAATCTGACATCTAAACTCCACTTGTGCTCGTCTGCTAGTCGGGTGTCACTGTGAATAAATCATCACTCGTGAAAAGAAAATGCTCTACAATCCATTTCACGAGGATCCATTCTGCATTTGTCCAAGACTCGTCTGTCAGTTTTCCCAGGACATGAGTGAATTCCTAGAAGACCTAGAAAACTATCACCAAAGTGCCTCCAGTACAAAACCCCTGCTATGTCCAAAAAAAAAATAATAATAATAATAAATAAACAAAATAAAACCATGTTTATTCGAGTATTCAAGCGAATCTGGCAATCAGAAATATATTTCTGAAAAATTCCTCTCTACACTTGTGGAAAATTCAGAACCCTTAAAAGTTCTTTGGATGTCCGTTTGAGGAAAAAGGTTTGATGTAAAACCTCTACACCTGATCGCTTCCTTCTCAGAAACCTCTCAGAAATCACTCCACGTACAACGCTGTTAGGAAGCTAGGCGAAGCCATTAATGATCCGGCAAAGGACCTTAAAGAACCTGCTTTCTATGAGCGAGTGCTGAGAGGAGCACGGAAACGCCTCGTCTACGTTTCCTCCACGGGAAAGTTCGTACGATCGAGGTTACGCACGGTTAAAAAATAATGCAAAGTTTATTTTAAAAAAACAAAAACAAAAAAAGACCAAATGTACTGTTACGGGCAAAAGTAGTTAGCATCTGTTATGATCTCTGTGTAAAAAAAAAAAAAAAGAAGTAAAAATTAATAATAATAATTCCAAGATCGTGATAGGGTAGGCAGGGTGTTTCAACAAGAATTTTATTTGTTTATTGTCTATCTATCTATCTATCTATCTATCTATCTATCTATCTATCTAGTTTTGTTTGGTTATGTTCTCTAATGTTTCTTATTCATTCATTTCTTTTTATTTATTTAGACTTGGTTGATTAATTACTCTAACATTAGCTAGTTGTTTATCTATCTATCTATGTATCTATCTATGTATCTATGTATCTATCTATCTATCTATCTGTCTATCTATCTCTCTATCACCTAGTTTTGTTTGGTTATGTTGTCTAACATTATCACTCTATCTATCTATCTATCTATCTATCTATCTATCTATCTATCTATCTATCTATCACATAGTTTTGTTTGGTAATTTTCCCTCATGACATTTATTCATTTATTTAAAAACAAATTAGACTTGTTTGGTTATATTCTCTAGCATTAGCTCTCGGTTTGTTTGTTTGTTTGTTTGTTTGTTTGTCTGTCTAGCTATTTATCTAGCTAGCTTTTGGTTTATCTAGCTACCTTTTGTATGTATTTATTTATTTCAGACAAAGATGCACTTTTGAATTGATGCCATTTTGTTTTTTTCACTATTAATATCAGAACATGCAGTACGTTACTTTTTTTTTTTTTTCCATTTGTGAACACTATATTTTGTTTCAGGATGTGCAAACTTTTGCACTCAACTGTATGTACCAGAGCCTAAAGTTTTCAAGCTAAGATGTAAATCCTGTAATATTCTAGTGGCATGTTAATGAATCGTCCTACAAGCTGCTCTGCTGATGAGTCAGTAATAAAAGCAGGATTGAGTGTTTCCAGGATGTGAAAAAAAAAAGAATTTCCCGTCTGTATCAGACAAGTGCGGAATAAAAGCGCAGCAGTCAGGAAACGTGAGCATTGTGTTGGTTCTTAAACGTGTGGAGTCAGAATGCAGCGTGGAGAAAGTCCACCTGTCCTGGGTGTCGTGTTCAGAGGAACGTGTGAATGCCTCATCTACATTTCCTTTATTGCAGCGGCCGTGTTAGGAAACGACGGCCAGTGTGTGAGCGCAGGGCTGCCTCGCTCGCTGACTCCTGTCTACAGACGTGTGTGTGCGAGAGATAAAGAGAAAGAGAGAGAATAAGAGAGAGTGAGAGAAAAAGAAGGAGAGAGAGAGAGAGAGAGAGAGCAAGACTCCAGATGAAGGTCAAAACCTCCTGTCATGGCCGCAGGTGTTTCACTTTTCCAGCAAAGCACACTTGCCAGCTCTGCTTCCATCTCTCTCTCTGTCACTCACACACACACACACACACACACACACACACACACACACTTACACACCGTTTAACACTCGCATACACGTACCCCACCTCTGACTTCAAAATCCAAAAAAATACAAAATTATCATCATGTTACTTTTACAAACACAAAAGAATTGGCTAACAGCAAATATAATTAGCATGAGGTCATTTGTTCAAGAAATTAAAATAAACAAAAATAAAAATTCTGTAAGTTTCGTTCTGCGGGATTGTGTCATTTGCTCTCGGCGTTAACTAGCAATAATGATTTTTTTGTGCAAAAACTCCTGAAGTGTTTTATTCCTCTTATATCATTTTGCCAACAATTGAAATTTTGAACTGATTAAAGAACATCGTACGTTTTATCTGTTTGTAGTTACATTTAGTGTTGTTAATGTTGTTTGATACACAAGTTCTCATTTACATTACAGTACCTATAAATAATCGTTCCCAAAATGCCCTCATTTTTTCTCTCTTTTGATGTTCATAAGACAAAAAATGTAGCTTGTCATGTTACCGAGAAACCGCAAAAAGCGTAAACTCCTCCGTTGTGTCAGAAAATTTACCGTTAAAACTTATCTCTGACACTAGAGACTCCTTCCGTAAGTGATCAAAAAGACTCCTTACATATTAATGATCACAACACAGCTGTTACGATAGAAACGATAACGTTTCTAATAATAATTTGTATGTTACAAAGCTGTTTTGCAGCACAGCGTACGTTGTTTTTTAGCTATATGTTTAGCTAGCAATCTCCTCATGATCTACTGTTAACACGGAGTCTTCATGCTGATATCATTTGTTGATTCAACGACACTGCGATGCAGTTATAAATAGCGCGGTGTTTGATCACCGCAATGGCACTACAGAATGAAATCCCCCGTTTTGCGTCTCTCCGTGTGCTTGTCTTCTGATCGCTCGAGTCTGGGTGAGTGAGGAGCGAGAAGGGAATTGGCCATTAAAGGGCACGTCTTGTCAGATAACTCCAGATTTCACGTGGTTGACACACAGTAAACACTGTCAGAGTGAAAATGGTTTCGAATAGACGCTCTGAAAGATGCAGTAAACTGTCCTCGTGGACATAGATTTCTGTCAGTGTGTGTGTGTGTGTGTCTGTGTGTGTGT
Source organism: Pangasius djambal (assembly GCA_022985145.1). Taxonomy (NCBI): domain Eukaryota; kingdom Metazoa; phylum Chordata; class Actinopteri; order Siluriformes; family Pangasiidae; genus Pangasius; species Pangasius djambal. The sequence continues at coordinate 26,302,172 of CM040978.1, forward strand.
GTGTGTGTGTGTGTGTGCGTGTGTGTGTGTGGGCGCTGATACATATTCTGTTTACTTCTGAGTACCCGAGTAGGCATGTGCCAGAAATGTGTTACACCATATTCTGTGACAAGAACATGCTTTTGGACAAATGTTATACAAATATTGTAGCGCTGTTGAATTCGGTGAATTCTGGATCGTGATTGGTCAGCAGGTGTTGACACTAGCGCAAGTTTATATTAATGCGCTCCCTGTAATACGTTATCGTTTCTATAGTAACAGCTCATTCACCAGGACATGTACATCAGATGCTTTCTGTAAAAAGGTGTTTATTTAGCATACGTGGAAGGAGTCTCCAGTGTCAGCGCTTTGTCGGGAGATCGTGAGTTCAAATCCCCGACGATGCCACAGCCATCCGTGGCTGTGCTCTCTGAGTGGGAGGTGCACACTCTCTCTCTCCTGTCAATCAGAGCGACGCTAGGCAATCGTGGCCGTCTGTGGGCTCATGTATGCGGAAGAGGGCAGATAGCGCCTTCCTCTGAGTGTGTTACGCTGCCCTGTGGCGTAGAAAAGATGCAGTTGGTTGGCTTTACGTGACTCAGAGGAAGCCATGTTAGCCGTCACCCTCTCTGGTTGGTAGCTGTCGTATGATGGGGGAGAGTTTTCCGACACCTTCACGACAGAGGAGTTTCCACTTTTGCGGTTTCTTGGTAACACGACGAGCTGAAGTTTTTCGTCTTATTAACTTCAAGACAGAGAAAAAAAGAATTTGGTGACAGAACGACTGTTTACTGCTGCTATAACATAAGCGAAAACAGGAACTGACTTGCTTTATGGCTGTTCCACACCATTAAACGTAACTATAAATGGATAAAACGTACTATATCTTTTTCTTTAATTAATAAAAAGATATACTTGTGGTACAAGAGGAATAAAACACTTGCTTTTATTAAATCCGCTTCCTCACGCCACACTGCCATGTTTCATTCCGTACTTATTTACCGAACTCTACAGAAAGTCGACCTGGAGGCTCAGAACATCTTGTCGTTTTTTTTTTTTTTTTGAAACTCTGTGATCAAAGTGAACTAAGTGAAAGTGAGCAGAAGAAAGTGTCGTGGTGTCTCTGCTTGTCTGACTCCCTTATAAAAGGCCGGCCGATTGGGACAACCCCTCCCCCCCACCACACACAAAAACCTCCCCACTGAGCTTTTTCACCAAGCTCCCTAAACGCTTCCTGGAATGCAGGGTCGGAAATGGAGTGAGGGACGCTAGCGGAGGAGAAAAAGGAACGACATCAGGCCAATTTCATACTGGCGCTTGGACGACTGGAGCTCCTCATCATGCACGACAGATCAAAAAGCGGCGGGAGGAGACGATCGAGCCGAACACATACGGTTTAATCTCGTTAGAATACAAGTTAACGCCAGAGCGAAGGAAAGAGGAAAGGAAGGATGAGTCCACTGACTTTCACCTTTCTGCAGCTAACCAACATTTGTGGATCACTGTCTCTCTCTCTCTCACACACACACACACCTAACAACAACACCTCGCATGACACATTTTGTGTTACCAAGAAACAAAATGGCAGCCACAGTTTTTGTGACTCAACCCCAAACTACTGATCTGTACACCATCTTGATTCTTGCAAAACTAGTGCACTAGACATCTCAATTAGACCTCAGACCTACACTGTGTCTAAACTAGTCGACTTCACAATTCTTGCATCTCGTTCCCTAATTTGCAGATCTAGATGTGTCTAGAACTCCAGTTCAGATGCAGTGCGTCCTAATTTGGTCACCTAGGCCTACACTTTAGACTTCTACTCTTCTATTTTAGACTTCTAGTCCTCTAGTTTAGACGCCTAGTCCTTAAATTAAATGTCTAGTCTACTCCATTAGTTTAAGATTTCACTAGAGTTAAGATATCTAGAACACTGGTTAAGATATCTAATCCCTTATTTTCAGCATATAGTTTAGACACTGTGTCCTCTATCTTAGTTCACTACTTTAGTACTTCTCTAGCCTAGAATTCTAGACTAAGTTACTAGATGTCTAAGCTAGGGGTCCAGACATCTGAACTAGAGGATTACTTGTGTAAACTAAAAAAACTAGGCATCAAAAGTAGGGGACAAAACATCTAAACTACAGCAGCAGGCTAACCTAAAGCACTAGACTTGCAAACTAGCAGACTATATAGCTGACGTAGCATTCTAGATATCTATACAAGACTAGATATGAGTACTATTTACTGATTTTAAACTAGAGAACAATATATGAAGTAGGGAACTAGACATCTTCACTAGGGATCTATTGACTATGATTTACTGATAGTTAAAGTTAGCTAGTGTAAAGGAGATTTAAAACTGGACTAGACAACTAGATAGTTAAACTAGTGGCCTAACTATTTAAACTAAGTGACTAGATGTCTAACATAAGGGTTTACATACTTAAACTAATAGACTAGTTTTCTAAACTAGGGAACTAGATATCAAAAGCAAGGGACTAGATATCTAAACTAATAGACTAGTTATCTAAAACAGAAGACTAGATATCAAACTAAGTTAGCAAATGTCTAAACTATTCTAAACTAGTCTAAACACTAGTTATCTAAATTACTAGATATGAAAATCTATGCACTGGATATCTAAATGAATAGACTAGTTAGCTAAACTAGAGGATTAGATATAGAAACTAAGGTACTAGATGCCTAAACTAGTTTAAACAACTAGTTGCTTCGTTTAGACATCTAGTCCCTTAGTTTCTATATCTAGTCCCCTAGTTTAGATCACTAGTCTATTATTTATATATTTAATGCCTTATTTTTTGTAAGTTGTTTCGGCTACAGGACTAACTAGGGGAATAGATAACTAAGATAACTAAGATAACTAAGGGACCAGATGTTTAAACTAAGGGACTAGGTGTCTAGACTAGAGGACTAGTTATCTAAACTAGAGGACTAGATATAGAAGCTAAAGGACTAGATGTCTAAACTAGTTAAAACAACAAGTTGCTTAGTTTAGACATCTAGTCCCTTAGTTTTTTGTAAGTTGATTAAACTATAGGACTAGATGTTTCGGCTACAAGACTAGTTGTCTAAACTAGGGGACTAGATATCTAAGGGACTAGACATTTAAACTAAGGGATTATATGTCTAAAATAAGGGACTAGATGTCTAGACTAGAAGACTAGATATCTAAATGAAGGGACTAGATGTTTAAACTAGAGGACTAGATGTCTCAACAACCAGATAACTAGTCATGTTAAAAGTGTGTTGTGTTACTCTCCCTCTCTCTCTCTCTCTCTCTCTCTGTCTCTGTCTCTCTCTCACACACACACACACACACACACATTATGGGGAGGGGGCGGGGTCTTTAACGAGTGGGAAAAGGGAAAAGCTCCAGTGGTCATGTCAGTGACCTCCAGTGGAACCACAGCAGGGCTCTGACAACCAAAGGAAATAAGACTCTGTGTGTGTGTGTGTGTGTGGGTGTGTGTGTGTGTGTGTGTGTGTGTGTGTGTGTACTAAGCACCTTGGCAACTCTTGATCTCCCATGTATGAGACTCCTAAGAAGTCGACTCGGTGCAGTGGACAAAAGAAAGCAGATTCATTGTGGAGAAGATCCTCTCTGTCCACACACACACACACTCACACACACACAAATAATACTACAATGCACACAATATATATGGTCTTTATATATGTTGTAGTAAAACAAATTAAAACCTTCTGATTTATAAGTAAGGAATAAAACACTCCGTGTCATGCTGTTATAGAAAAATAATAAAATAACCAAAGGGCGGGATGATGTGATGAAGCGGAGTTGATTAGTTTCCCGTAATGGCATGTCCCGCAGTGTTTTATTCCTCTTATATGACAATGACTTTTTGCCTGTACAGAATTACAGTTGGGGTGACACTGTTGTTTATTATTGCTTATTCCTTACTTAATGAGGTCCTTTTAACCCTTTATAGTTAGCATATAGATAGCTATATGTTTAGCTAACACTCTCCTCGCCTTATAATATAAACATTTAACGCTAATCATGTCGTCATTGTATGTCATGCACGAGTTTCGGTACTTTTCAGCAAATTTGAATTTTACGTGGAAACAGATAGTGCATGTCCTCTTGTTACACACAATTCAATGCGTGGTGTGTGTTTCTGGATCTCAGTTGTCAATCAAACTTCAGTTACACACCCAGTGGGGGACATGGTGTACAGAAAACGTCTATCACGTCTCGTAGCTGCAGTGTGCACGTATTTACAAGCCTCATGCGTGCCCCAGACAGACGGATCGACGGTGTACCACGGACAAAGAGCAGTGCTCAGTTAATTAGAAGTTAATGAGGAAGTGGGAGGAGTTTGCATTGAGTGTGAAATTAAAGAGACTCCACTGTGTAACCCTGGTGAAAATCTTCAAACCAACTGGCTGACTAAAGAATCTGAAGGCCTGTTAATTCAAATGTAAGAATGGGAGCAAAATGAATTCATTTAAGGTAGCAGTGCTCCAACACTAAACCCAACCGAAGCTTTTTATGTGCGGAAAAACGGACATCAAGAGCCGAGATAGTGTCAAGCTAAGACTGACAGCGCCATTACAAAGAAGGCGCTCAGCCGTATAAAGCCCGGAGTATCCGCTGTTATTCAGACGCTAATCAAAAATCGCACCTCAAGCGAAATGCGGGAAAAGCGAAAAATGTGTTTGTTGTGAGCGTTTCTGTACACATGGTTAGCAAAATCATTTACAGTGTTATCACTACAGCACTATTTTACACGCTCTGCTCCATTATTTCTCTGTTTTTCATGATCCAAAAGCACGATGGACTTAAAGCTCACGTAGTTTTTGACCTTTGCTATGCATTTTTTGGGGGGTTTTTCACGTTCACTAAGGTTTGACGTATTGCATGTGTTTATGTGTTCAGTATGAATGTTCAGTATGAACGCATTGTACAAAGGATATATTAAAAATAGAGAACAAAAACATTGTGTTATAATCCTTAAAGATAATTTCATCACAAGCAATGTGTGCAATGGGTTGAACCTAGAGTTTCGATGTTTATATATTTAATATACAGGGGGAAAAAAACAGTGGAGTAATGGTTAATATAATAAAAATAATGAAGGAATGATTTTGTCAGTCAGTTACAGAAGCACTGACGATACATGAGGTACATGAGGAAAGCATATTTTGATGCAATTTATCATGTTATTTATATTACGTCATTTCAACACCCAGCCCTAAGTATATAATGAACGTATTATATACATTATGAAGGTTTAATATGAATGTAAGGTACACATTATGTATGGACTTTGAACATGAACAGGCATTAGGCTTTGCACAAATATATTGCAGGGGATGGATGATCAGTTAGAATGCATTGCTCGCATTATATACATTCGCAATAGCAGCAATGATGAAAATAAAATTGACTGGCACCTGCTTTGCTGGTCTATAGCACTAAACGTATATATGATTAACTAACTGGGTGGAAGATGGAGGGAAATAGAGAAATGGCGAAATGGAGAAATGGACGAGTGGCTATTACATATTAATGCAAATCACAAGCTGGACCGAAATGACGCCTAAATGAATGCGTTATTATGCATGTAGTGTACACCAATCGAGCATTTCTGTGCACATGTAAATCACAGGTGCTTTCCAGACAAACCTCACGCAGTCACAGTCTCAACCAAAGTCAAAGCAGACGCAGCTCTACAGTGTCATACGGGATTGAGGGAAAGGAAAATGGAGGAGTGGCTCCCACATATTAACTACATATTCATTTAAATTCTAGGTTTCAGCTCTGTAATCAGCTAAAAAAAAAAAAAAAAAAAAAAAAAAAAA
>CM040978.1:26308097-26323171 GCA_022985145.1 Pangasius djambal
GTGTGTGTTGATCACATATTATTTCAAATCACATTCATTATCTCATAATCACAAAGCCAGCCCAAGTACTAGCAAACTGGCGCTCTCTAATTGATTTGGCTTTTAGTATTACGGCTGCACAGTATACTGTGCTTTAATCATCATAGCATAATTGGCCTTTAGAAGTCAATGCTGTTATGTGAAAAAATCAGCCATGGTTAAATCAATGCACATACACATTTTGTCCATATTGAGCAGCCTTATGAGGTTGTAAACCAATACATATGCGATTTTGAAAGACAGAAAGAGAGACAGATGAGAATGATGAGGAAATGATAGAGGGAAGAGGAAATGAGTGGTATGGTGGCACATTTTTAGACAGATCTCACATTATATGTATGGCAGTTAGAAACTAGCACTGTAGTCTACATCAAAATTACACACTTGTGGCATTGGTACCAGGAGACGGGTGAAAAAAAAACAGATGGAGGAGAGAAAAAATGGTTGCTAATCAATGATATTTTTAGATATTTACCTCACGTAATCAACATACTAGCAACTAGCAACTGGGTCTACAGCAAAAGGAGACATACTTGATTTATTTAAGTAGCTGGCATAAAAATGTGTGAGAAAGAATGAAAAAAAGATGGAGGAATTGGATGAGTGGGTTTCATAAAGACCGTGATTAGGTGAATGGTAAACCAGGCACGATCACAATATCAGTCATAAATCCTAGCAATTAGTAACTAGCGCTTTAGTCTAGGGGGGAAAAAATGCAACCTATTTAATCGATTTGAATGAAAATGTGGGATTGGTACAGAGACAGACAGAAAAATGATGGAGGAAATGAGAAATGCCTGCTAATCAAGGACATTGTGGGGATTTTTACCTCACACAATCAAAATACTAGCAATTAGCAACTAATTTACAGCAAAAGCGATATATTTGAGGTAGTAAATATGAAAATGTGTGAGGAAGGATGAAAAAAAGACGGAAGAATTGGACCTGTGGGTTTCATAAAAAGCTGTTTATTTGAAACATCTCCAATCAAAAGCAAACCAGACACAATCAGAATGCTAGCAATTAGTAACTAGCGCTTTAGTCTAGAGAAAAAAGGTGACCTATTTAATCCATTTAAATAAAAATTTAGGATTGTTAGACAGAGAGAGAGAGAAAGAGACAGAGAGAGAGAGAGAGAGAGAGAGAGAGAGAGAGAAATTAAAAAAAGAATAGAGAAAAGGGAAAATGGTTGCTAATCAAGGGTATTTTTAGACATTCACCTCACATAAACAAAATGCTAGCAGCTAGCGACTGGATCTACAGCTAAAATGAGATATAGTTGATTTATTTAGGTAGTAAATATAAAACTGTGAGTAAGATGAAAAAAGACTAAGGAAATGGAACAGTGGGTTTTTGACACATTTCAGAAAGCAAACCAGGCACAAGCATATATTCACAAAATATTCACAATATCAATCATAATGCTAGCAATTTGGTCTAGAGAAAAAAAGATGACTTTTTTAATTCATTTTAATGAAAATGTGGGATTGATACACACAGAGAGAGAGAGAGAGGGAGAGAGAGAGAGAGAGATGAAGAGATGGTGGAGGAAATGGAAAATGGTGGCTAATCAATGCTATTTTAGTCATTTACCTCACATATTAAAAATATCAACCAAACTAACAATTAGATCTATAACAAAAGGAGACATTTGATTTATTGTCATAGTAAATGTAAAAATGTGTGAGGAAGGATGAAAAAAAGATTTGAGGAACTGAACGAGTGGGTTTCAAAAAGACAGAAATCTCAGAAATCATGAAACATGCTAGCAATTAGTGACTAGCACTATAGTCTAGAGAAAAAGTTGACTTATTTAATTCACTTAAATGAAACTGTGATTGGTACAAAGAGAGAGAGACAGAGAGAGAGATAGAGATGCGATGCGATGATAAAATGATGGAGGAAATGCAAAATGGTTGCTAATCAATTATATTTTACCTCACACATTCAAATACTAGCAACTAGGAAACTAGGTCTATAGCAAAAGGAGACATTTAAATAAAATTTAAGTAGGAAATAAAAAAAAAGGTGCGAGGAAGGAAGAAAAAAGTTGGAGGAATTGGAAAAGTGCACAAATTCCGAGTATGGGTCACCATACTTGGCTACACGTCACCTCACTTCATATAAGATTGTAAAGATCGTGATTATGTGAATGGAACACCAGATGCAAACGTGCTAGCAATTAGTGACTAGCGCTTTGGTCTGGAGAAAAAGTCGACTTATTTAATCCATGTAAATGACAATGTGGGATTGTTACGGAAACAGGAAGTGTGAGAGAGTGGAATTTCATCGCATACCTCTAAAAAATATATATATCAATCAAAATGCTAGCAATTAGTAACTAGTGCTTTGGTCTACAGCAATAAGCACATATACCTTAGTGGATTTACATGCCACCTTCTGTTTGGATCTCAAAGCACTTTCGGGTAATCTAAATTTCAGAAGTCAACCCAAAAAGTCTGACAATACAAGATAATACAAGAACACCATAATATCAATCTTAACACTGTCAGTTAGCAGCTAGCCCTTGGTACAGCACCAACTGCATGCGTCTAATATGTTTAACTGGACAGAAAAGCTTGGTATCACGATGGAGGGACGGAAAAATAGTCGAGTTCATCACAGACGTCTAAATTTCATATAATATTAAAAGGAAAAAAAAACCCTGACATGATCACAATGTCAATCAAAAGACTAGCGACTTCTAGCACAGTGTATCTGATTTGTTGTGGCGAGTTTTGGGTTGTAAAAAATGGAAGACTAAAAGAAAGATGGAGAGGTGGGGATGGGAAATGGTGGAGTGGGTGGAGCGAGGGAGTGTTGCATTGCGGCTGCCATTTTCTTGGCTCGCTGTAAAAACGCGCTTGTTCTCATCAGACTGATCTGAGATCGGATGACTGGGAGAACGAGGCGCTCAAACCGATTCTAAACGTGAGGAGATGGTTTCCGCGTGAACACTGGGAGGAAATAACGAGGCCCACCTTCAGAAACCAAGGGTACTCTGTGTACTATCATACGGAACCACCGGACGTTTAGATGTTCTCACTAAATTCCACAAAACATAAAAGTGGTTTGAAAAGCAACGCTAATACTCGCCGTCTATCAACTGATACTGATTTGCTTTTTTTTGCTGTGTGTTTTAGGAAGCTTTAATTCATTTTATCCCTAAAATTCATTTAACTGTTTGAAAAATCTATCGAAAATTGAATTTGAGAAGTAAATTATAATTTAATGTATTTACGTTTTCTTTTTTTTTTTTTCCTCTTAATTTAAGATTGCGAATTAGGGCCTAAATTTGAATATTCAGGTAAAAATATAAACATATAAACTGGATCATTGTTAGCCTCGCCTAATTAAAACACTTTAAAAATCAACACAATACCAGTAAAACATTTTTAAGCACTGAATATTTTATAATTCAGTGCTTAAATATTTTTAAAAAAAAAATAATTTTTTAAAAATGAGCTCTGTATAAATTTTCTAAAATGAGGAGATCTAGAAAAAGAGTCGGTCTGACGAAATTTAAAAATGCTCATGGCTGAAAAGGCTGGAAAAGGCTGAAATTTATGCTTAATTTAAAATTCAGTAATTAAAAAAAAAATACATAAAAAAATAAGAAAACTTTTTTCTGCTGTATGTTTTAAGTTATATAATTATTATTAATAAAATTAAATGTTATTATTTTATTATTATATTATTACATATTATATTTAATTTTTATCATTGTTTTATCATATATATGTATATATAAAATTATTGAATTATTAATATAATATTAACTTAATCATGTTGCAATTCTTCCATGTGATTATTAGATAAGATTTAATAATAAGCAGTTTTGAAATGTAGAGCTTAAACAGCTTCTAAACCATTCTGAATATTTCTACATTTTAAAAAGAAATTATATTACATTGAGCTGAATCAGTTCTACAGGAAATGTGCCACTAAAACAGGGTTAAAAATTCAGGTCTAAATATATAAATATATAGAATTGAACATGATGTAATACAGCGAACCAAAGTGGTACTTACAGGAAATGTGGAATTACACAATCACACAGGGGGGAAAAATAAACCGTCCTCGGTATTCCAGTTGCAACAAAAAGCAAAAATACATAAATAAATAATAGAAAAGAAAATAGGGGGGGAAAAAATCTAAAAATTGTCTGTAGCTAAATAAAAAACTATTATAAAGGTGAGTTTTTAAGTATAAGTTTTACCTCGCATAGCAAAAAAAGAGAGGTTTTAGTTGCACGTCCGCATGTTAATGGAACAATGTATCTTTAGCTTTAAATAATTTATCCTAAAGACTTAAAAAAAAGAAAAATTAAGAAAGTAAAAAAAAAAAAAAAAAAAAAAAAAAAAAAAAAAAAAAAAAAAAAAAAAAAAAAAAAAAAAAAAAAAAAAAAAAAAAAAAAAAAAAAAAAAAAAAAAAAAAAAAAAAAAAAAAAGGTGACATGAAAAGGTCAGAGTTCACTTGGCCTGCTTGGTAACAAACAGAAACGGATAAAAGCGTCTAGACGGGTCAAGGTGCACGGCGTTGCATCCCGAACGCCCTCGTGCAACATTTCCACTTTCCCACTGCAGACGTTTCCGGAAGGAGGGGTCACCGGTGGACAAGTGCGCACTCCGGAGGGTGCTGAGGGGGCGAGTGGCGGGGGTCAGTGCTCCCTACTCGGCTAATCAAAGGGTACGGAGGGCAACGGGGCCAAAGAGAAAAGGGCAGAGCTGTGTGTCCGCTGTGCTTTGTCTCCATTCAGGCAGCTGAGATGAGCTTCCGCTGGCATTTCACACACACACACACACACACACACACACACACACCACCTGGGGCCTTCCTAAGCTAAAAGCTCTGTCCTTGATTATGGAACGTGTGTTTAAACAGACACGCGGGATGGACACGGCAAACATACTGAAATGCCCCTCACAATCCTTATGAAAACCAAACACCAAGATGTGTGCGTGTGTGTGCGTGTGTGTGTGTGAGAAAGAGAAGGTGAGAGACGGAAAATAATTATCATCTCCAATTCTCTTCCTTTTCCTTCCGAACAGAAGAAATAGCGATTAAACACATCTACGCATCAGAATTTTAGTCGCTACTAGCTAGATATTTCACATACGAGTCTTGTTCAATTGGTAAAATCAAAATAATGTCTTAAGTTCATGAAGGAAATTGATCACTAGTGTATTCTAGTGTATTCTGACATTCTACACAATCTATAATGTAATATCACTGACAGTCTGAATCTAAACGCGCACACAACGCGTGACCTGACGAAGAATATCAGGCTCGTAGCTGTATCTTCCGACATCTTACGACAATAAGCAATTCGTTACACATTTCAGAAAAGGAGATAACGCAGCATGGGGCTGATTAGAGGACACGCGTCCGGTGAATGAACTGATTACAAACTGAGAGCCTTTCCGAGTTCTAAAAAACTCGTTACGCTAAAGCAGCTATAAACAGTCGCTCCTTCGCCAGCCTAAAGTGTAAACTCCTCTGTCCTGAACATGTCAGAAAACTTAAAGTTGCAGCTTTACCTCTGACACTGGAAACTCCTTACGTAAATGTTAGATAAACATCTCCTTAATGTTTAAACGGTTACACTAAACGATTACGCACGTTTTTTGTTACTGTAGAACCGATAACATATTAGAACGCGGTCATTAATACGTATAAACCTGTGATCTGTCAGCACTACTGCATCGTCACCTTCTGACCAATCAGCATCCAGAATTCTGTTCTGCAGGATAATGCGACATAAACGTCTGGGAAGTTTATTTTTGCGCTGAGGTAACATTTGTACACCTTGACATTAACTGAGCGACCAGTTCCTAAAATACTCTTTTTATCGACTGAGCACTGTAGAATGAAAATTACACTTCCTGTTTTCCTTCAGTCAACACGTTTGACTCAAGTGGGAGTCTGAAATGGCGGCGTCTCTTCTAAATGTCTGCGAGTCTTATGCTTCCGTAACACTCGCGCTCAAGCCTGACAAATCCGCCATTCAGTGGGACCAATAATTAATCGCTAAAAGAGTCTGAGGAGTTTAAATCTGTCAGAAATCGTCACGATTTCTGACTTTCTTCTACATTCAGGGAAGGAGTCTCCAGTGTCAGGATTTCCGACACGGAAAAGTCTTCAGAAGTTCACGCTTTTGCGGCTTCTCGGTAACACGTCAAGCTGCGTTTCGCTGGAACTAACGTCTTTCGCGGATGTGTAACACAACATGTAACTATAAACGGATAAAAAGTGTGATGTGTTGTTCTTTAATAAAAAACGAATAGTAAATTGCTGTGGTGTGAGAGGAATAAAACACTGCAGGGTAGCAACAATCTGCTTCACACACACACACACACACACACACACACACACACACACACACACACTACTGATGCTCTGTTTTGATCAGCGATCATGTTGAAGTCGTTGTGATGCAGCATGAAAGTGCGGCAACTGGGATTTCGCACGGGAGCGGCACGTGCACATTCGCACCATCGGATCCAGCGGCGGATGAAAGCAAACAGCCCTTACCGAGAGCATTTATTATTAATCTTTTATTATTTACGATTTTAAAAAAAAGTATTTTCAAGAAGGAACAGTGTAAGTGTAATGATCGAGCTGCAGGACGTTTGTGTGTGTTTGCGGTTACTTTATCGGTTTCTTTATACGTTTAACAGCATACAAAGAAAAAACTAAACAAAACAAAAGACATAAACAAAACAAAGAGGATTGAAATGCGTGCGATCGCGGACGAAGTAGAAAAGTGAAAAGAAAGAATGTTACAGTGAAAAAAAAAAGGTAGAAAGTAACGTGAAGGAGAAGCACGTTGTGGACGTAAGCATGAAAGCACTGAGAAACCAGACGAGTGTGTGAGGATCGGTTTTATCTCAAATCGTTAGAAAGAAAGAAAGAAAGAAAGAAAGAGAATAAAACGAATGGTTAGACAGATTCTTGTAAACACATTATTAACTCACTTTAACTTCAACACAAACTTGTAGCGTTTTTTTTTTCTCTGTTGATGTAAAGTCTCTTTTTTGGTTGCTGGGTTTTGTGTTGATTGACAAAGCTGTGTGTTTGCCTGAAGCAGCTGTTTAATGAAAGTGTGAAAGTGTGAAAGTGTGTGCGCCGTCGTCTTTATTAAACACACACACACACACACACACACACACATAGAGGACATGGAGAATATGAACCATACCCCCCCCCCCGACCGGAGTGTGCACAGGGAGCAGGATTTCCTGTTACGAGCGAGGTGGACGCTGCGTGAGGAGGAGTGGGATAAAGTGCGCGTCGTCTTTTTAACTCTGCTGTCTGAGGATAACGCAGAAGAAGACGGGATTAGGTTTAGTTTAGATTTGTCACGAAAGGTTTTATTTAAACTGCCTGGGAAAAACCCCCCAAAAAAAACACAAAATAGCAGTGAGTGCTTATCAATAAATCTCACATGACTGGAAAGAAAGGAAGAAAGAAAGAAAGAAAATAAGAAAGAAAGAAAGAAAGAAAGACAGTGAAAAAAGAAATAGAGGTGGGGAAAAATAAGGGAGAAAAAGAAAGAAAGAAAGAAAGAAGACAGTGAAAGAAGAAAGATGACAGTGAAAAAAGAAATAGAGGGAAAAAAATGAAAGAAAGAAAGAATGGCAGTGAAGAAACAATGAAAGAAATAAGGGTGAGAAAGGAGAGAGAGAGGCAAGCAAACAATAATAGAAAGAAAGAAAGAAAGGCAGTGAAGAAACGATGAAAGAGATAGGGGTGGAAAGAGAGAGAGAGAGAAAGAGAGAGAGATGCAAGCAAACAATAATAGAAAGAAAGAAAGAAAGAAAGAAGCAAACAAACAAATAACAGAAAGAAAGAAAGAAAGAAAGAAAGAAAGAAAGGCAGTGAAGAAACAATGAAAGAGATGGGGTGGAAAGAGAGAGAGAGAGAGGCAAGCAAACAATAATAGAAAGAAAGAAAGAAAGAAAGAAAGAAGCAAACAAACAAATAACAGAAAGAAAGAAAGAAAGTAAGAAAGAAAGAAAGAAAGAAAGAAAGGCAGTGAAGAAACAATGAAAGAGATGGGGTGAAAAAAGAGAGAGAGAGAGAGAGAGAAGCAAACAAACAGACAATAATAGAAAGAAAGAAAGAAATCACAAAAGAAAGAACAGAAATAAAGAAAGGCAGTGAAGAAACAATGAGAGAAACAGAAGTGATAAAAGGAGAGAGAGAGAGAGGGAGAGAGAGAGAGAGAGAGAGAGAGAGGGAGAGAAGCAAGCAAAAAAAGAAGAAAGAAGCTTTATTACTGAAGACTTGCAGCGTAACGGACACAGACTGGGGACTGCACGGAGGAGGTGTGAGGAACGGAACACTGTGTGTCCTGCAGTGGTGTGATGAAGAGGAGTTACTGTCACTGTGTGTTTCATTCCCCTTATTCCACAGCAATCTGCCCACCATTTTCTTTATTATAGAACGACCCCTCGTACTTTTTATCCGTTTAGTGTTGTGGAGCGTCCGCAAAACAACTCAGCAGCCTCGAGACTTTCCCGTGGTTACAACGTTACTGTTACGAAGGGCTGACACTGGAGACTCCTTCCACAGGCGTTAAAAAATAAACAACGGGAAGCGTCAGCGGATCGATGATTACGCGGCCCGTCCGCCGTACACGTCCCTGTGAATGAGCCGTTACTATAGAAACGGTAGCGTATTAGAACTAGGGCTGCCGTTACAGAAAATTCATCAGCACCTTCTGACCAATCAGAATGCAGCATCCAGTAGGTGTAAATGAGCTGGTTGGCTGAAAGGGCGTGCTGTTCAGATGGACCTGTTGGATAAATAATGAAATCCAGGCGTGTTTTGCCGCTCCGTTGCTCTCACGTTCCTCCGGATAACGTTACAAAGCCAGAGCTGAGAGTCATCAGCTCGCGTTCTCTGTTAAACGAGTGAAGGGAGAGAGTGAGTAGAAGAGAGGTGGCGAGTGAAGAGGTGGTGAGGTGACCTCTGCTATCCGCTCGCTCTCAGTGCTGGAGGTTAATCCTCTTCAGGCTCTAATTGATAGGAGATAACTCTGACACCGCGGCCCGGGCCTTGTTTTTTTTCGGAACCTGACACGGTGTGTGCTGAAACGTGAAATTGATATTCGGTGTGTGTGTGTGCGCGCGTGTGTGTGTTTGCGCTGGGCTCTGGCTTATCGACGGGCCGCAGCTCGGACGCAGTGTTTGTGAGGAGCGATCGGCGCGGGGCTTTAATCACTCGGTCACCTCTCACACCTGTTCACACACGAGGAGAAGTGACTCTGCTGCTCTTAATGAGATCAACAGCGGACGGAGTGTTAACGCTTTAAAGAGCCGCGTGTTAAGTTGCTGGAATGCCTCGTGGATCTCACGGCTCTCTCAGGGGACGAGCAGAGAGACGACAGAGCAGAGAGACGACAGAACAGCAACGTTAAACTACACCTGCATGTGAGCGGAGAAGTCCTGCGCCTTTAAAGAACAATGACGGAGGAGTAAAAGAAAGTGTTAAACAAAACAAAACAAAAAAAAAGAAACATCCAAAAACTTCAATGAGTGGTAGGAATTACAGAAGTAGAACAAAAACAAAGAGAAGACACAGTGAAAAAAAAACAATGAAAGAAACAGATGAAAGAAAGAAAGAAAGAAAGAAGACATGATAAAAAAACAATGAAAGAAACAGATGAAAGAAAGAAAGAAAAAGAAGACGTTAAAAAGAAAGAAAGAAAGAAAGAAGACATGATAAAAAGAAAAAGAAAGAAAGAAAGAAGGTTAAAAACAATGAATGATATAGAATAGAAAAAGTAACAGTGAAAAAGGAAAAAAGAATGTAAGATAGAAATAAATACTCAAACAAAACAAAACAAAATAGCAAAAAAAGAAGACTATAAAGAAAGAAAAGGGCAAAAACAGTAAAGAAAGAAAGAAAGAAAGAAAGAAAGAAAGAAAGAAGACTCCATAAAAACTATGAAAGAAATGTGCATAAAAAAAGAAAGAAAAAGATAAACAAACTAACAAAAGAGACAAAAGAAAGGAAAGAACAGAAGAAAGAAAGAAGGAAAGAAAGAAAGATAGGGAAAAAAGGATAGGGAAAAAAAGAAAGAAGACATGGTGAAAAATCACCATGTTTTCTTTCTTTTTTCCCTATCCTTTTTTCACACAGAGTGTGTGTGTGTGTGTGTGTGTGTGTGTGTGTGTATTATCACTCCACCCTCCTCCAGTCGTCTCCCTCACTCACACCTGCAAGATGTATTACATTTATTACATACTTATTGCATTTATTACATATCTATTGCATTTATTACATATTTATTACATATTTATTATATGTTTATGATCTACACTTGTTGCCACTTTGATAATATAGGCAACTTGAATTTTGAAAGAGAGAGGGAGGAAGAGCAAGAGAGAGACAGACAGATAAACAACAAAAAAGGATGCATTCCATTAATATTCAATTATTAAAAGCATGTCATTAATATTCAGTTATTAAAAGCGTTCCATCAATATTCGGCTATTACAAGCGTTAATATTTGGCTATTAAAAGCGTGTCGTTAATATTCAGTTATTAAAAGCGTGTCGTTAATATTCGGCTATTAAAAGCGTGTCATTAATATTCGGCTATTAAAAGCATGAAAGAAAGAAGCATTCTTTCTTGTTATTCTTTGCTAAATAAAAGCTGTAATCGTTGGCGGATTTGCTGTGGTATAGGAGGAATAAAACACTTCAGGACGTGCTTTTGTAGGAAAATGTAGGCTGGTAACAGTAACTCTGCTTTATCACAACTGCAAACAGAGCGATGATTAGCATGTAGAACCACAAACAGAGTGAAAATTAGATTCAAGATTCAAGATTCAAAGAACTTTATTAATCCCAGGGGGAAATTGCTTAAATTAATTAGCATTTAGAACCACAAACAGAGCAATGATTAGCATGTAGAACTGCAAAAAGGATGATAATTAGCATGTAGAACCACAAACACAGCGATAATTAGCATGTAGAACCAGAAACAGGACAATGATTAGCATGTAGAACTGATGATGATGATGAGCAGAAGGTAAAATACAGCTCAACATGAACGTGAAATCTCTCTTTCTTGAAACAAACTCCTCCAGCAGTTATAGCTGCTCTTGCATAAGTGAGAACGGGAACTAACTTGTTTCGCAAACAACACTGAATGTAACTATAAACGGATAAAAAGTACGGCGTTTGGTTCTTAACAAATAACACATCGCAATCTGTAGCAAATTGCTGGAATAAACTACAAAAACAGGGCTGCAAAAAAATAAGGATGCTCCACCACATTAAATGTAACTATAAATGGATAAAAAGTCTAATGTGTATTTTAATCATTTTAAAAATTATTAATTGTTAGCAAATAGCTGCCGTATAAAAGGATAAAATATATTAGGCAAATAATAGAAAGAAAGAAAGAAAGAAAGAAATCACATAAAATAGAAAGAAAAAACTAAACAAAAGCACACAAAAGAGAAAGAAAAAGAGAGAATGAAAGAAAGAAGAGCACAAAAAGAGATGAAGAGATGGGCGAAAGAAGGGAAAAATAGAAATAATATTATACTATACTACTGTAACAGAATGACAGAGTGTTTTATCCCTTACCTGACTATTTGTTTGCATGAAAGATTAATTTCACAAACGGAAGAGAGAAATAAAGAAAGAATCTGGCAGGTGTCTGAGAATGAGAAATCTGCTCAGCTTGATTGCTCATCTCATCTGAAAACTAGAATTGTGTCTGTAATGCAATGCACTAAAACACTGCAGGCTTTTCTCGTTATATTAGTAAAGCTGGTTCATAATTGGTTTTGCATGTTAGCATACTGCATGCATTCGTAGATTCATGAGTTCTGTAGATTCGGATTGATTCACGTGAGCCCCCTGGGGCAGGGGTATATCTGTACCCCAGGGTGTTTTCCCTCGCCACCGATGTGTTGCATTGAAATGTACGTATTTCAAGGAAAAGCGGCTACGCTTGCCAAAACACACCCTGAGCCATGCGTCCTCAGCGGGAAGACTGAAAGGTAGAGAGAGACGTGAAGAGTCAACTTCAAGCCATCATGCAAGGCAAGCAGCAAGGAAGAAAGGAATCCCTGGGGCATGTAAACACTTCCATCCTCTAAAGATTTCTTCAGAGAAACGGCAGAATAAAGACAAGACTGAGATATCTAATATATCCAGCGGGACAGAACGATGGAATACAGCAGGACTTGCGCAAGCCAGCAAATGAGGGTACCTTTGCATTTTGGTCAACGGTGCAACCAAAATACTGTGTGACTAGTAGGGCAAGTCTTAAAGTACGCTCCTAAAGTTATTTTTGTTTAGTTTGGTGCATATATTTATCTTCAGTTACGTGCATTAATGATCCTGGTCAGGGTTGCAGTGGAACCTGAGGCAGTCCCAATCAGGAATGCTGGGCGCAAGCAAGGGATACACCCTGGATTGTATGACGGTCCATTGCACAGCCTCACACACTCTTGAACACTCGTCCACAACTAGCGGCGATTAAGAAAAACAAACAGAAAGGCGTTACCGCTATCAACGAGGGATCACGAATTTGAATCTAACATGCCACGAAGGAACAGCCGCACATGGCCAGGAGTCCAAGGGAGCAAAATTTGCTGTGCTCGCTGGGTGGGAGGGACGGCGTTACTCTCTCCCTTGTCAATCAGAGCACCACTGAACAATCTGTGAGATCATGTCTGCGGAAGAGGGCGGATAGCATTATCCTCCGAGTGTGTTATGCTGCCCTGTGAGGCAGCATAAGCAACAGTTCAAAAAAAAGACAGCTTGGAGGAAGCACGTACTACCCTGGTGGCTGGCTGTCGTGTGACAGGGAAGAGTTAGCAAAATTTGAGAACAGCTACTTCGCCTACAATAATGTTTTTGGGAGGTGAGAGGAAACCAAAGAATCCAGAGGAAACGCAGATACAGGAGGAACGTTCAGGATCGAAACAGGGAACCTGGACTTGTGAGGTGGCAATGGTACCTGCTGCACCACCATGCCCTCAATTCCTGGATGCATGTATTCCCAAATATAAAGTATGGGATCTGCTGACCGGGATAAAGGGGACACTCATGTAGTTTTGAGAATTGACCAAAACCTTTAAAAAAAAATTCAAGCAGAACCTTACCAGTGTGTAGCAGTGTCTTCCAAGACACCTAAACCAGCTTGTAAACTTTCTCATGCATCGTAATACATGCTCGCTATCCACCTCCTTCCACATACAAAGAGCTCACAGACACCCATAATTGGCTAGTGTCACTGTGATTGACAGAGATAGAGTACGCCTCTCCCACTCAGACAGCACAGCCAATTTTGCTCCCTTGGACCCCCGGCCATGGTAACAGTGGCATCACTGCCATCTCCTGATGATAGCATGAAGGCTTTTCTGTTGTGCCACTCGAAAGCTTTGTAGACAATTTCACCCCATCCTTGGACTGAAATCGTCCCTGAGTTGGTGGAGTTCTGAGGATCACTGCTTTTCCCTTTTAGTTTAGGAAAGTTCCAGAAACTATCGGAGTCACAAAAGAGATTCCCAATCATTCCTTCCTTCCTCGTCTACCTTGAGATGTACCCAAGTGTAGAACACAGTCCAAAGGGAGTCCTTGAGTTTTATTTTAGAGCTTTCTCACTTGTGCAACTGGCCGGGTTTTCACCTGAAACTGATGAGAGTTGTCATGTATGCACTAGAATTTAATAACTTAATTTAATTCACACGAAAAAGCGTTTTTTTTTTTTGTTTGTTTTTTTACTTTGCGCACAAATGAACTGAGAAATAAAACAAAATTCAGAGTAAGAAAATTTATATATTGCTTCATGGCCCTATCAGTGAAGGTCCAGTTATTCTTTTCTAAACATTTCTACAACGGTGTTGTTGAACTGTAGATCCTGCTTGGTCAGAAGGTGTTGATTAATTTTCCATAATATTGTTTCTACAGGATTGTTTCTATAGTAACAATTCACATTGTGTGCAATCGTTGATTCTCTTGTAAGGAGATGCTTGTTTAACATTTATGGAAGGAGCACTTTGTAGCAGTCAGAGGTAAAGCTGTAACTTGAAGTTTTCAGAAGTTTTCCTCTTTTTTTTTGTGGTTTCTCGGTTTCTTTTCAAGTTGCGTTTTTCTTGTCTTACTAACTTCAAGAGAGAAAAAAGAGCTGCTCTAACATATGTAAGAACAGCAACTATCTTTTTTTACCACATTAAATGTACTTATAAATAATATACTTATATGGATAAAAAGTATGACGTGACATTCTTTAATAATTACAAAATTGTCATTTCTGGGAAATCGCTGTGGTGTAAGAGAAATAAAACAATTCAGGATGCGCTGCTCTAGGAAAATAATCACAGTCAGAGGTAAAGTTTTCCGACATCTTCAGGACAGATACAGTAACATGACAAGCTGCATTTGTTTGTTTTTTTTGTTTTGTTTTTTGTCTTATGAACTCTAAGAAAGAGAACAAAAAATAGAGTCTGGTGAGGGACTGAATGTTTATAGCTGCTATAACGTAAGTGAGAACAGGAACTAACTTCAATGTAACCATACACAGATAAAAAGTATGACATGTTGTTACACTTTCCTGTCATCCTTGTTTAACATTTATCATATCATATCTATGGCGTGATGGATTCCCAAATGTATGAATTAATTCCATGTGAATTTATGGTATATGGTTAAATGTCGGAGGTTGTCTAGCTATAAATACTGGACGCATCTTCACAGCTGTCGTAAAGCTGAAAACCGAGGAAGGAGTGCAGGTCCGATTTAGATTTCATGGCTAATGGGAAACTCGAGAGAGCGAAGAATCTTCTGGAACAGTGTGTACCTGAGTCAGTGAAGCAGTGAAGTACTGGACAATAAGCCACAAAATCCCCCCTCACACACACACACACACACACACACACACACACACACACTCATTGGCAACCCTTTTTTTGCAGGATTTAATATCACACACCAGCTTCTCACATCACAAAATCACAAAGAGCCAAAATAGTGCTTTTAAAAAAAAAAAAAAAAAAAAAAAAT
>CM040978.1:26334799-26346632 GCA_022985145.1 Pangasius djambal
ATGGCATGATGTTATTTTCATGCCCTATGTAGTGAGCATACATATGGACTAAGGAGGAGAATGAACCAGGTGCTCACTTTTGGACATAGAATTCATTATTTTTTTTAGTACACTTAGGGGAAACCGTGTGTAACCACTGATGTAGTGAAGTTTACCATAAAGAGATGTTTATGTAACACTTATGGAAGGAGTCTCCAGTGTCAGCGCCTGGGAATGGTCGATGGTAAAGGTGTAACTTTAAGTTTTCTGAAATGTACGTTTGTGTGGAATTATTCCAGATGAGGAGTTTGATGAGTACGATAAACCAGGAGCTGAGAGATCGAGGAGGCGAAGAGGAGGAGGAGATGATGATGATCTGGACAGGTGAGCAAAGGCCCGTTTATAAATGATTAGTAATGTGTTAAAGGCATGTCGAAGTTTTACTGCTTCTGTTATGAAGAGTGGTCTGTTTCTGTTAACCGAAAGTAATGTAGTATTATTATTATTATAATAATAATAATAAAATTTTATATAGCAAAATAAATTTCAAATGCAGCTACAGGTGCTTCACAGTGTTAAGTTTAAAAAAAAAATGGTATAAAATAATAAAAATCCCAAAAATAATAGCAGTGACAAAAAAGTAAAGAACAATATAAAAATACAGGTATGTCATAAAATGTAAAAGTAATATAAAAAAAAAAATACAAAAGTAACGTGAGAGTAAAAATAATGCGAATAATAACAGTGACCAAAATTAAAAGCACAATATAAAAATATACTAAACATGCATATTAAAAATAGAATTAAAATAGAATAAATATACAAAAAGTAAAATAATATGAAAATAACCTGAAATTGAAAGTAAAAAAAAAAAAAAAAAGAAAGATAAAAATGATTAAAAATTATATTATAAATAGCAGGACAATAGAAGTGTCACAGAAAAAATAATAAAATGCTAATTAAAATAATATAATTCAGTAATATTGTAATATAATATAAATAATGTGGTGGTAAAAGTAATGCAAATAATAAAAACACACCAAATAATCACAGGGACAGGAAAATGAAAATAACAATATAATTTTTTATGCATAATAAAAATAGAACAAAAATGCAATAATTTAAATAATGTGAAAGTAATGTGATGGTAAAAGTAAAACGGAACAAGTGATCAGTGACAGGAAAAACAAGGAATAATATTTTATATAAAAATTTAATATAAGAAATACAGTCAAAAAAAAAGTCTATTTATTAAAATAATGTAAAAGTAATAAAAGACAGTTACATGCAGAAAAAAATTGTGATGAACTTCAAACTTGATGAAAATGATAGAATGACTTTAGCGCACTTATGCTGACATTTTGTTTCTCCTCTTCAGCGGAGTGAGAGACGCGCAACCGTTCACACTTTCCTCCTCCGGTGACTTTTCAGGAATTGATTTAACATTTGCGGAACATTTAGAAGCCCAGCAGTTGATAACGTCTTTACCTTTCCTGCATCGTCTTCTCGTTTTCCGTCAGAGACGTTTGTTCAGTTAAAAGAGCGATTCAGAGCGTTTTGTGTGTGTGTTTAAAAAGAGATGCGTTTCTAACCTGATTTCTCACTCAACAGTGATTTCGAAGGCGACCTGCTCGAGGAGGACTGGCTTTCATCCAAGAAGGTAGGTGTGCTGTTATGTAACTACGACTACACCTACATCAGATGCGGAATGGTGCAGCGGCCAACAATAATCGTTTCTAATCCTCATGCAGAATCCATCAGAGCTGTCAGACGAAGAGCTTAACGACGACCTGCTGCAAAGTGACGAGGAAGACCAGAACACGAGGTTTGATATGAATCTGCTGGTAAACAGTGAAGTGCTCAGTGCTCGCTGAACGGGACTGCTCGCACAGCGACAGGTTCTCAGCACGCCCTCGCTTCACTTCCTTGTGAATTATCTTTGTGTAGATGCGATTCACGCCACCTTGCGCTCGTTTCTAGTGACCCAATACTGCTCTGCCCTCTGAGCTGCGACCTGATTGGTTGGAATCTTTAAAAAAAAGAAAAAGAAACCAAGCGGTTCATGTCACTCGGCACTGAAATTGAGTAGTTTAAGAATTTTTCGTTGCTAATCATTGTTAGACTCTTAAATTTTTTATTTATTTATTTTTTAATAAACATTTACTCTCCTGTGCAGAACGGTTGATTTGATGTGTTTGTGTGTGTGTTAGTGCGCAGGGTGCGGCTGTGAGCCTGAACGCGACGTCGGGTCTCAGCGAATCCTACGAGCTCCAGGAAGGAGATGAATACGCAGCGGAGGAGTACGGAGTGACGGAGGGAGAGGTGGAGGAGGAGTACAGGGCAGACGAGTACGGAGATGACGAGGGAATGGAGTACAACACGGGAGGAAACGAAGACGAAGTGCTGGACCTGCAGATCAACGAGCCGCTGGATGATGAATTTCAAGTGAGCACCGTTTCCTTTTGTCATCTTGCGTTTGCGGCCGATTTACTGGTCCAACTCGCCACGTTACTTCCTGTTTGCCGTTTCTCAGTGACGAGGAAAGGGCTGTTAGGGTCAGCGGAAGAAACAGAACTCTTTATCAGTATTTGGAGTGAAGGAAATAAAATTCAGTATTTATTTAAACTCCTCCCCTCTTTCCTACCCATGTACAAAAAGCTCTGTCTTAGGATGCTAGCTAGCGTTAGACATCACTTTCAAGCGCACTCGGACATGCAGCTGCTTAAAAGCCAAGTTATATCACTATAAACACACCCAAATACGTCTGAAAATGATTAGCCAGGATGTTCATGAGCGCTGTAGCTGTCTTTTATTATTATTTTTTTTTCCATTTTCAAACAATTCAGAGCTTTATACCGATTACGTTTTCTAACAACTTACTCTGTTTTGGAAAAGCGCTGTATTTATTCTGGTTTTTAAAGCATTTCCGGTTAATTAATTAATTTATTTATTTAAAAAACACAACGTGAATCCGTTGCTCTTAGGAGAATTATCTAGCTGTGCTGGGTGCTTAATGATTTCAGACTGAGATGTGGGCGGAGTAAAGTGAAGTTTGTAATACTTGTAATACATTTGTCCTGAAGCCATGGCTTAAACCATTTTTTATTTTTTTTTTAATTGTGTTCTACAAATTTATCCATGTTATTTATAAAAGTAAGAAATAAATAATAAATAGTAATAATTGCCTATTGCACCTTTAGTTAAACCAGTTAAGTTGTTTTTTTTTTTAAATAAAGTATATTATAAATATAAAGTGAGCAGCGTTTTCTCTAATTTCAGTGCATTTCCTTCTTGGCAGGAAGCCACATTTACGCAGAACACCTTATCCCTTATTTATCTATTTATTTATTTATTTATTGACGTTTCATTCCGAACCTCTTTTGTCCTTCCACGTCACATCACAGCATCTAAAAAAAGAATCCGATAAGAGGTGAAAAGATCATTAACCTCAGCCTTTTAAACGCCGACACAGCCCAGATGATTGATGAGTTTGTTCCCTTCTTTTCTCACGTATTTATTTTATTTATTTATTTATGTATTGAACACATGAAGGATCGGTGAATGGGCTTCTGGGATGTGTAGGATGTTGAAAGACGTTTTTGTCTCCCATACAAAGGGTTTTAGATCAACTGAGACACCCTTTGAGCGTTTTTCTGGATGGGATTGGTTGTTTATACATATAAACACACACACACACACACACACAAATACTGTGTACAAGTGTGTGTTGGTGTGATATCTCTGTTTACAAGGTCACCTAAGGTTTTTGTGTTGGAACATCAACACTCATCAATTCAACGCATACATACACACACATACATACAGTTATACATACTTTTTTTTTTTTTTCCCCCCGCAAAGATCTTGGTGTGTATTGTGCGTGTAAACATTCAAATGAGACTTGCGTGATATTGTGCCTGTCACTGAGGTGTGTGTGCGCGCACATAAAGACGACTCGGTCAATGATATTGTTGCCGCACGGCTGTGTGGGTGTGTGTTTTATCCACTTTTTCAGTGCATCGTCTTGAATATTTACATCTCATTGAATTTCAAATGAAGGCAGGAATACTAATGGGGCATAGAAATGTGACCAAGATCCCCACAGTCATGCTAATTCAACACCCCTCTTCCATCTTCCATCGTGCCCCCACCCCACACACACACGCACGCACACACACACGCACGCTGTTCCTTTTCTCACACGTGACGTTAACATGTTCATTCCGATCCTCGTCTGCACCCGTGCAAGCTTTAATCATCATCATCATCATCACGGGGGTTTTTCTTGGAGTTTTTCAGCTCTCAAAATCAAACGCAGATCCATCCTGTCTCATGGACGTTCCCCAACAATAAACGTATCTATAAACGGATAAAAAGTATGACGCGTATTGTCACTTTGGTGTGCTGTATCTCTACTTCATCACACCATTCCATTGTTGATTACTTTCCTATAACGGCACACCACGCAGTGAGTGGTTACACTACACACAGTCCATTCACACTCATTTTTCAGGTCGTGTGTGTGATGTAACACAAGTTGGCACTGTCTTCCTGTCTTTGCCCGCAGGTCGAGGACTACGGCGCTGAGCCCCAGGAAGCGCAGCCTGACCAACAGGAAATGACTGAGGCGGAGGGGGAGGAGCCTGAGGGGGAAGTCGAAGATGTCTCACAGGTTACAGAAGCAGAGGAGGTGAGAGATTAACTATATGGAAATGTACACACCGTTCCCTGTTTAGGTTTGGGAAACGCTCAGATGGTGTTAACGAACGGCCCGTCGTTTTGGTGAATAATCTTTTCACTCTTAAGATGGAGCCCGAAGCCGAACCTGAGACCGAGGCGAAGGAAGAATCCGACGAGGACGAAGAGGATGATGAAGAATCCGGGCGGCTGCGGTTCAAAACCGAGCGCAAGGACAGCACCGTGGTCCGTCTCTCCGATGCCACCAGCAAACGGCGGAACATTCCGGAAACGCTCGGTACGTCCGATAAAGAAACTATCCATCAGACTTGTTTTATTACCGACCGTTCGCGTTACTGGTTTTTAATATTTTTCTTTCAGAACTGACCGAAGAGGCCAAAGCAGACCTGCTGGAGTTTGAGGAGAAGGAACGGCTGAGGAAACAAGGTCGCTTTGGTGGACGAGGGAGAGGAGGAGGAGTAGGGGGAGGAAGAGGAGGAGGACCTCCAGCGTTCGGGATGGGAGGTTTCCGTAAAGACGCAGGCGTAGGAAGAGGCCGGATGAACGAACCCAGACCTCCACTGATCCCAATGAACTTAGGCATGCAGGTAAACACTTATTGTTCACTTAAACTGTGGATTCGGATTGGTCAGAAGGTGTCGATTGATTTTTTAAAACGGAGGCTCTGACAGTAGTGCAGCTGCAATTCGCAGGTTTGAGCTCATTCCTTTAGTGAATGAAGCACCTTGAGATGTGCTGTTAGAGGAAAATAATCAACTTTGGGATGGTAACAGTATCGAGAACCTTTTTTTTTTTTTTTTTTTTTTTAATAAAACATTACTCTATTTGTGATTTTTAATATTTATTATTTCTAACTCAGGTCATGATCATGTTAAAGCTGCCGGCTTTAAATCGATTCTTAAATTCGAGCAATGTGCATAATATTTAGTGAACATTCACGACATTTGATTAAAATATGTATCAGAGACTCCGGGTTTAGCTCTTAACCAACACCTTTTAGGCATTTAAACCATTTGTGGCGCATTAAAACGCCACTCATATACGTCTGTCCTTTCGGGTTCACGTACTTTAGTGGAACAGCGGAGGTTTGCTTTGGAAAAGTCAATTAGCTCAACTCTCACTCTTATCCATGTTGATACACGGATTACCCCAAACGACTTGGCAGGAGTCCATCAAACAGCATTACGCCAAATTAAATCTGCACTTTGTCTAAGGATTTAGCTCTCTTTGCTTATTTTATTATTAAATATCCATCGAGGAGTGTAATCCCCTCGCTTTTTTTTTTTGGTGCACACTTTTTTATTCCTCTTTACGGATGAGGAAAGCCGTGTCATGTCTGGTCCTGGGAGCGTGTCTCTCTTATTTATTTATTTATTTATTTATTTATAAGAAAAGAAAAAATCGACACAGACTTCAGAGATGTGCGACGGTTTAATTGAATTTTTCTCTCCTTCGCATATGGAATAAAAAAAAAAAATTCAGAAAGATTAGCTCAAAGCTACAACTTCATAAAGAAATGTTCCCAGGTGTATATTTGGCAAAATGTAGGACAAAGAATTGAAAAAAATGCTGATCATTTAATTATATGCACATTATTATATACGTTTTGTTATTATGTTGTATCATTTTTTATACTAGACATTATATATTATGTATTGTATACTATTATAGTATGTATTATCTCCTTCTCTCTCTCTCTCTCTCTTTCTCTCTCACAGCCCAGAATAATTCCTCCTCAGTCCCATCGTCCTCAGCCCCGCCATTCCGTCCCATGTGGAGGTCCCAGTCTTTTCCCCACGCCGCTCATCCCGATCCCCCAGCAGCCTCTGCAGTCCCTGATGCCTCCGCGCTCACCGGCGCCGCACCGGAGGCCGCAGCAGGACCTGCAGCCGCCGCGCCCTCACAGACACCCACACGCCCTTCCACACACACACTCCAACCAGCAGCAGCAGCAGCAGCAGCCCAAGAACATTCACATCAACCCGCATTTCAGAGGGCCGTCGTCTTCCTCGCCTGTGCACGGTACGGGACCTCGCAGTTCTTTCATTCACCCAGTTTTTAAAAGTGCCGGTAAAACGAGAACAGTAAACGCAAGACTCGTTAACGCAGACCATGTAGAAGGTGTGTCTTTAAGACCTTATATGCAAATGAGAGCAGCTCTAAGTAGGCGTGGCTTTATGATTACACTATGTAAAGACCACATATGGAAATGAGAGTAGCTCTAAGTAGGCGTGGCTTTATGATTACACTATGTAAAGACCACATATGGAAATGAGAGTAGCTCTAAGTAGGCGTGGCTTTATGATTACACTATGTAAAGACCACATATGGAAATGAGAGTAGCTCTAAGTAGGCGTGGCCTTATGATTACACTCTCTAAGGGGACTATTTAGATATCTTTGAGACCATATATGGAAATGAGAGCAGCTCTGCGTGGGTGTGGCTTTATGACTACACCACGTATAGAAATCTATTGATGTCTTTGAGACCATATATGGAAATGAGAGCAGCTCTAAGTAGGCGTGGCTTTACACCTACACTGTGTAAGGGGAATATTTATGTATCTTTGAGACCTTATTTGGAAACGAGAGCAGCTCCGTGTGGGTGTGGCTTTTTAACTACTTTATAACTTTATATGGACATGGATTTATAACTTCATAGGTCTATTTCCATGAAATCTACTGATGTCTTTAAGACCTTATATGCAAATGAGAGCAGCTGTAAGTAGGCGTGGCTTTATGATTACACTATGTAAAGACCATATATGCAAATGAGAGCAGCTGTAAGTAGGCGTGGCTTTATGACTACACTATGTAAAGACCATATATGCAAATGAGAGCAGCTGTAAGTAGGCGTGGCTTTACGACTGCACTGTGTAAGGGGAATATTGAAGTATCTTTGCATCCATATATGGAAGTCTTTAAGTAAAATAAAGGAAGTCACTGGCATTCGTGTCTACTCTTATATGTTATAACATGAGCTAATCTGCCAGGAATTGAGAGAACATTTTAAGTCATTAAAAAAAATGTTATAATTCTACTAACTGCTAGTGCATCTTTAGAAATATTTAAGGGCTGTGTCTTTGTATGAACAGTATAGACACACCCACCAGCCAGACCCATCTCGTATCTTTTATTTGTGCTTAGCTGAAGGTTATGGATGTAGTGTGGACAAAGTGTGGTATCACAGCAGTGTGTGTGTATGATAAATGTGGAGTGAATTGGTATATTTGCGTCTGTCTCCTCACAGTTCCTTTGGTATCATCTGCTCCAAATCAGCCCAGACCCAACCTCGGCCCTCAGAGATTCCCGGTAAGCGAGCACACTTCACCTCACGATAGCACGACACGCATTGTGCTCAAACACTGCGTCTCGGAGTACTGAGTACCTGAGCACTTGCACACAGCGCCCCCTGGTGGTGTCTGCTTTGCCTACAGCCTTTGATTAGGGGCGCATCACTACACACGCCGGCATCAGGTACACATCTGAGATCAGGCTTGATTCCTTGTACTTGTAGTAAATACGCCGATACCATGTGCCGCAATCCTGGTTTTACGCCGTCACACTAATGGACAAGCGAAATGTTAAGAGGAAAAACAGCATCTACGTAAAAATATTTGAAATATAAAAGCTCAGTGTGGCTAGGCGAGCGTTAGGTAAGTGACGCTCTTCTCCATGATCCAAGCTAGCTAAAAAAAAATCAACAAGCTAACGTTATAACGAACGAGACTCTTAGTGTAAATGCGTGAACACACACGTGTACGCTTTCCATGGGCACTCTGTAAACATAAACACAGCTAAATAAAACGTTTCCATGTCGTCCCTGATTGATTACTACCCAGTAGGTCACTCCTTTCAGGTATCTGTATCGGCGAGTGTCTCGTACTCGGTCTGGTACTGATGTATCTTTACTTAGAAAAAAGCGTTCATAGTATAAAGGAAGAGGAATTATGGCGCTTGTGCACGCAAATTTAGACAAAAAAAACGCCTTAAAAACGCACCAAACGGATGTGTGCCTCCGAGAGCACGGAAACGTTGGTTAAAATTGACTAGTTGAAAATATTTAACATCACGTCACACACTCTGGATTAAACCGGAGGTCACTCGGACTAATTGAGCCGCGTACGCACGCTTGGATAGGTGTAATAGGTTTTTGTATTTTGTATTCCTGCTGTATTTTTTATTTTTTTTCTTTCGTATTTGAACGTTATTTTAAAATGCTAATGCAGAGCAGCAGCAGCTCCAGTCGTCCCTCTGGGTGCCTGATTAGCATCGATTATCATACAGGGACGTCTCACCTCAATATCAGCTCTCCGATGAATATTAACGCTGACTTTGTGAATATTAATCATAGACACATCCTTTTTTTAAATTTTTTTTATCCTGTATTGAATTTTATTTACCATATATTCTAAACTCTACCGTAACATTTTGAATTTCTTCTTTTAAATAAAATCCTTTTTTTTTTTTTTTTTTTTTTGTTAGTCAGGTAATTATGTAATGTCATTACATAATGCATTATTACATTTAACTTTAAATTTCATAGATTGGTAGAGTATTTTATAGCCTGTTTTATATTTTGCGTGTTAACCGCATGTATTTGCTGAAGTCATGGTGTCTGGATGCGTTGCAAAATGAACGTTTGCTAATATTTGATGCTAATAAAGCTAAGCATAAACGTCTGGACTTCAACACTTCTCATATTTTAAGACGTTATTGTGCATTACGGTCTTTTTTTTTTCTACAATCAGTGTGTAAAATCCATCCATGTTAGAAACTTCACCTTGGCTCGCTATTTGTCTTTCGGTATTTGTTTTATCTCTCATGCAGATCATACCGGGTCGCATATTGACCATCTCGGTGCGTATTTGCTGAGGATTAGCGCAGCGCTGTGTTTTTATCACGCAGCGAGGCATTGTGGCCGTCTATAAGCTCCCATTGTGTTGGAGCCGCTGACTTTTTTTTTTTTCTTTTCTTTTTTTTTTTTTTTCCTCCCCCGAATCCCCGAGCCCACCATTCTTCCTTGCTCTGCGTAGCTAATCCGGCTGATTGACTTTCCCTTAAGTAACTTTTTCTCCAAGTGCACCTTTGCTTGGATTAAAAGCTCGATCGCATCTTAAGTCATTCGTAATGAGCCGAGATGAAGTGACACGGCTCTTTATGAGCGAAGTGTAATTTCTTTGAGAGAACAAAAGAGTCGGTGATGAGGGGATTGGTATTCAGTAGGCAGATTAGAGGATCGTTATCTCAGGATAGGTTTTATTAGCTAACCTTTTTTTTTTAAATAACCCTTTCTGAAAATGTCAGGGGTCACTCCATAGCATTGAGATGATGTCACTGTTTTCCTAACTCTCTCCATCATGACTGTGTAACGTCTCAAATCGGGCCGGGGTTGTAGAAAGGCAGTGGAATGCGTTTTTCGTGTGTCGTTATCATTTGGCTCATGTTTCCTCTCAGGGCCCTGTGGATTTCCCGCAGCACCTCCAGGGTAATTTCCTCCAGCCTCAGAGACCCCCGCCTCAGGAGCAGTGGAGAGGACCACCACCACCTCCTCACCAGGAGAGGGAGCCATTCTACAGCAACGGTAAACCCGAGAATGTGGCTGCGTCCCAAATAACGTCGCCTCTCTTCAGCAGCCTGCTAGCTTATTGACCAAAACCTGACCGTGGACACGGACGCTAAACACACGAGATATTTCAGTTCATAATCTTCAAACTGACTTGCAGTTTCTCAGTAACGTTTGCCGGCATGGGGTTATTGATAATGTACAAGAATAACACTATACATTCTCTGTTCCACAGAGCCACGTTTTCCAGCCCAGCCCCTGTTTGATCTCCCAGGCTCCGCCCCCCTGTTGAACAACAACATCCTCCCTCTGTCCTTCCCTCAGCCGGGGCCGGGGTTCTGCCCCCCGGGCGGTGGAATGTTCCAGAGAGACCTTCCTCCTCCTCGCCCCAATCTGCCCCCTCCTCAACCATCTCCTGCCCCGCCTGCGCCCCGCGGTTTCATGGGACACAGACCGCCGTTTCCTCCACAGCAGCACAACGCCCCTTTCAGTCCTCAGCACGCGCCATTCGGCATGCAGGTAACACACACACACACACACACACATAATTAGGGAAGAAACAGTGCCATTTTTTCCAAACTGAATATTCTCTCTATTACAGATGCAATTTAAATTGTATCTTATATGTTCAGTTCTGACTTTCTTTTTGTGTGTGTGTGTGTGTGTGTGTGTGTGTGTGTTTGTTCGTCTTAACAGGGTCTAATGCAGCCACACCCTCAGCCGCAGCACCACGACCCACCCCTACCTCCGCATCATCACTCAATGCACCAGCAGCAGCAGCACCACAGACAGGAAGTTCCTCCTCTGCCTCATAATCAGCATCACCAGCATCAACACCAGGGCCAGCCTGGGCAGCAGCATCCCATCATGCACCTCTCTCAGCCTCCCTTCCGTCAGCCCATTCAGGGTGGACCTAGACAGATGAAGCCCCGCCCACAAAACAACATGGGTCACTTGAGAATGGTATGAAAAGAGATATATATATATATATATATATATATATATATATATATATATATATATATATATATATATATAAGTAGAGATAAGATGCCAGATTGGGGGATTTGGAGTCTTAAGATTTACTTTGGGGGGTGTGTGTGTGTGTGTGTGTGTGTGTGTGTGTAGGGGTCTCCTTCGTCCCTGCAGCAGCTCCAGAACCTCCCTCAGCGCAACAGTAACCTGCGTGAGCTCCCCATCGCCCCCGGCAACAATGACCCCATCCGCCCCCCTCAGCCTAGGCCCATGGCCAGGGTGACCCAGAATGCCCGGCCTGGGCAGTGGGTTGGGGGAGGAGCCATTGGACGAGGGCGGGGTCTTGCTAAAACTGCCCCGACTCCAAGCGCTTCAGAGATGAGGAATGAAATACCAGCCGCACAGACGAGCACACCTGTACAAAAAACAACGCCAAACACACCTGCACAGGTAAACAGCACTTAACACATCTATACAGGTAAACACAGCCAAACACACCTGCACAGGTAAACAGCACTTAACACATCTATACAGGTAAACACAGCCAAACACACCTGCACAGGTAAACACAGCTTACCACATCTGTACAGGTAAACACAGCCTAACACGCCCGTAC
>CM040978.1:26352594-26376123 GCA_022985145.1 Pangasius djambal
AAAAAAAAAAAAACGAATCAAAGTAAATGCTGCAAGAAACAGAGAGAAAAGGTCTGAATCTTTAGACACAAAATGGAGACAACTGGCATCCATGCTGATGGCACAAGGACGTTAAGGACTGTGCAATGATTTATTTCAAATGGTTTTTTTTTTTTTAATGAATGATTTATTTTCAAAGTGACCTCATCAGTCGATATCACAGTATGATTTTAGAAAAAAAAAGAGTGAGAGACTTTTTTATTTTTTTTTTGCTTTTTCACGTCATCTTTAGGAAATCTGTTCCGGTTGAACATGTGACTTGGGGATTGTTCCAAATATTTCACAGGGGTGAATTTGTTCAAAGTTGATCTGAAATGTCGTAAAATGTATTTTCATAACTTAGACGTGCACGAGGCATGGGGGGGATGGGGGGAGGTGGCGTTTCAAGTATGAGATGTTACACGTTAAGGCAAAAAATAATGCGGTTTTTGAAGTGTTAATTTTATAGGATCTAGTTGTAAATGTTTTATCAATGGGACACAAACCAGCGTCCAAACCGTCATCATTCCTGCCACCTGTTAGAGCTGATAATATGCCTCAGATATTGTGTATAAGCAGAATAAGCAGGCTTATCTGTATTCCACAGGGAGAGGAAGCTCCGCCCCTTCAGAATCAGCCTCAGCAAATGATTGGTCGAGCCGCTCCTCAGCAGAGACTGAGCGCCGTCAGGAAGGTCACGGTACCAGCAGCTGGACCACAGCAACCTCCACAACAACAGCAGCAACAGCAACAGCAGCCTGAAGTGAACCAGAGTAACCGGGTACGTCCTCATACGAGCTTAAAACCGACAAATTATCCTGTATTCAGCAAGACCTCGGAATTACGTTAATTTTTTAACCTACAAAGTGGGGAAAAACATCAACACCTGTGTGTGTGTGTGTGTGTGTTGAAGAATCTAATTCTTATACATACACTATAGCTTATTTAAAGGTGAAGAAGTGCTGCTGTTGTTTACTGCTGATGCTGTGAGCAGCCATTTTGATTTGACGTCATTTGATGAACTCGTGGTCGAGGAGACCATCGCAAGTTCCTGAGTACAAATTCGGGGGGGCATGAACTTTGTTTTTTTTTTTTTAAATGTAGGAAGTTACGGATTACGAGTTGTAGCCGAATGCTGCATCACTTTAACTGAAAGAGGTTGAGGAATGTTCCAGAAAACACACACCTGTCACAGGAAGAAGGCCTTGTCCAAACCAACTTGGGCACATTCGCAAACACACTTTCGAATCTGCTCTTTAAAACGAATAATTATTGTTAAAAAAAAAATAAAAAAAAAAATTAAAAAAAAAGAGAGCGTGAGAGAGAAAAAACTACTATTTAACATAGTAGTTTGGATGATGGAAATTATATTTTTGTATTTTTTTCCCTCCTCTTTTTACATTTTTTTGTCTCTAGTTTGTTGATGCGTACAAGCATACGAATATTTCTTTCTTCTGCTATGTTTCTCTATCTCTTTATTTTTATTTTTTAAATTTTCTTTCCATTTTTTTTCTTTCTTTCTTTTAGATGTGGTTTTAGTTACAGTCCATGGTGGGGGGTGGGGGTTATTAAATAATTTCATAAAAAAAACAAACAAGTACATAAATAGTCAAGCAATTTTCAAGTCAAGTAATAGTCACGTGATCACCACAAGATGGCAGAGCGTATCGCAGTGTTCTTTTCGGTATTAGGAAATTTAATTTAATTTGTTTTTGCATTTCATTGTGGACAGGAAACTGAAATATAACACGTTAGTGTGGACTAGGCCTAAGTTTTGTGTGTGTGTTTTGGTCTCGTCACTGCGCAGGTGGTGGTCTCGGGTCGGGGGCGTGGTCGTGGTGCTCGTGGCGGCCGGGCGGCGCCGCAGCAGAACAGGCAGAATACCCGAGTTGCGGAGTCTCAGCCCAGCACGGTGTCTATAGACGGCCTGTCGTCCTCTACCACCGAGAAACAGATCAAAAACCTGCTCAACTCCATCGGCCCCATACAGGTACAACATATACAATCTGGATTCTGATTGCTCCGAAGGTGTTGATTACTCTTCTATAACAGCAGCTCTGTAAATCACAGGTTCGTATCAATGCGTCTGTTATCGTTTCTATAGTAACAGCTCATTCACAGAGACGGAAAGAAAAATCACAGTCTTTGAAATTGGTGAATTTTTCCTGTAAGGAAGTCTCCAGTGTCAGATGTCGATCATTTAGTTGATAAGATGAGTCTAACTTGCGCAGTGATGATGTTAAACATTGTAAATATTACATGATGCAGTAACACTTCAGTGCACTGGGTGGCGCTAGTCACTCAGGTTCCTGTGTATGTGTCTGGAGTGCGTCTGAGCGTATCATATGAGCGTACAATGACGCCATCTTGTGGCCAGATAGCCTTCATTGAAGCTCCGTACAAACAGAGCAGGTTTCTGTATCAAATGTGCAGACAATAATGTGATGCAATACAATCTCACTTCCTAAAGAGAGTAAATCAGACATTTCTCTTCCTATATCGCTGATTTCTAGTTTGAAAGTGTTTTGTGCTCTGTAGATGTTTAAGATGATGCCGCAGCAGAGGAAAGCCATCGCCACGTTTGTGAATCCTCAGCACGCTCTGAGTTTCCAGCACAGCTTCCACAGGTGACCGCAGTTCATCTGGAGCTTCTCCATTTTTTTTATTTTTCATTTTTGTAAAACGGTGCTCTCTCAAGTAGCATCCTCGCTTTCTGTAAATGCACTAATTTGAGAATGTTTTGACTTTATTAATGCAAAATAAAATATGTTATGTATGTTCGACTTGGCTAACGTTAAACAAATATATAGTTAAATATATTAATTATGAATACAGCACGAAAATGCCACTACGCCTATAACAACGTATGAAATCTAATCTCTTTTACGAATAATTTTAACGATATCGATATTCGATTAAAGAACGCCGGTCAGCACAGACACATTCAAGCATATGCACGCGTGCTACTAAGTTATCGTTTCTATAGCAACAGCTTACACGCGGACCTGTATTTTAGATGCTCCACCTAATCTACGATTAATAATAAACGTACTAAAAACGTACTGTTACGTAACAAATAAAAACGTATAAACGTTGATATGGTGAAGTTTCCTGAAAGGAGATGTTCATTTAACGTATATGGAAGGAGTCTCCAGTGTCGGAGATAAAGCTGCACGTTAACCATAAGTTTCTCCGACATCTTCAGGACGTTTAAGTTGTGTTTACGCTTTGCGGTTTCTTATCAACATGACAAGCTACGTTTCTTAACTTTGGGAGAAAAATCGAGAACCTGGTGAGGGAGCGACGGTTTGTAGCACAACATTTAAACGTAGCTATAAACGGATAAAAAAAAAAAGTCATTTGTAAATAAATTAATTCGTAATTGTTGGCAATTTAAATAGAAAGCGGTTAAACATGCTGGTTTGCACAGATACGTTCGAACAGTTTGAGCAGCAGATCAGCCATTTTCCTTGCTAGACTAGCGATAAAAAAGGACTGACTATAACTAATAAGTGTTTTGTTTTTTTTTCACGTGAATTACGATTTTTCTCCTGTTACATCATGAATGGAAATAAAACGCTGCTGTTGGCCGAATGACTGTTGTTTGTTTACTGCAGATAGCTTATGTAAATAGCTTAGCAGCTAAATTTTGTGTGTGTTGTGATCACGTAGGCACATGATCGATCTGTCCCACATCGACGTGACCATTATCGACGGCTGAGGACGAGAACGAGAGAACGATCAGCGCAAAGCCGAGAGATCGAAGCAAGCTCCTGGAATCAAGGCCGTGTTTTACTCTAAAGCTCTCAAAACACTAAAGCAAGTTTCGGAGGAACTAACGGGAGAAACAATGGCAAACGACTCGGATTTAATCATCCATGGTTTCACTGAGAGCTGCTGTTCCTGCTTTGTGATATGTACTCCACTGATAATTCCCAGAACTGACTCAAAGGTGGGGAAGTCGCTCTGACTGTCGACGCGCCGTCTACTGTTATCGTTATTATTATTATTATTATTATTATTATTATTATTATTATTTTTTCTTTTGACTGATTGATCAGTAAGTGAAACGAGAGAAAGGCTGCGTAGTCGATAAAGATGACGCTCGATAATGGTTGCTCCCGTCTTCGTGTACACTTTTAAATACGCACTCCTGGACAAGATTTTCTTTTCCCTCGAGATCGAAAAGCAGGCTGGAGCTGTAGTCTTTGCCACCACTAGAGGGCAGCATGCGAGTAGAAACGACCGTAAGAGATTTGTTCACGCGTAATTATTTAATAATTTACATAATTTGCTTTTTCTGAGGTCATGAAGTAGCTGTAGTTCATCTTTCAGCTCAGTGCACACTTTACGATCCCATTTATCACAGGCATCCAATATAAAATCAACTTTTATTAGAAAGATTTTTATTCTGGATTTCCGATTGTAGGTTTAAATATTAACTTGCTATTTGTTTTATCATCGTAATTCCTCAATGGCTAGTTTTCCGGAATGGCTAAAAATTCAAATATTCATATTTCTCTCGTTTTCCTTTCATGAAATATTTAGCAGTAAGTTTTTTTTTTTTTGTTTGTTTTTTTTTAAAGATTTATCCATTTAAACAAAAATAGTAAAAACACAACCGCGCTTCTACGTCCTGCTTGCGCCCCATAAAATGTGTGCGGTTGTATTTTTCTTGTGAGAAAGTCGTCGTCTTGGCTTTTTCAAGTTACACTGCAGCGTTTCCAGAGTGGCTGAACATAGTAGCATATTAGCGTTTGATCATTTTGGATAAGCTAACAGCAGCAAAGCCACAATCTGAGACTTTGCTAATTAGCGTTGTGTATAATTAGCTGTAGTTTCTTTTCTGGTTGTTAGAATTTGAGACCACAGTGTCCTTTTGCTCTCGCTCACGGTTGTCTCTGAGGTATTTTTTTAACGCTAGCACTGCTTGCTGTGTCAATTAGCCCGTACAAGTCGATCTTTTCTGCTCCGATTAGCTATAAAGAAGATACAGTAAGGCATATTAACTTTTTTTTTTTTTCTTTTGCTATGTCCTAAACATTCAGCATGTTCCCCCAGGTTCCCCAGTTTGAAGCAATATTAGACTAACACTGCTAATTTCCCCCCAGGTCTCTGATTTTCCTTCAGTTTTTCCACTTCAGTTATGCTAACTGTGTAATGTTTACAACTTCCTCGTATAATTCACAGCTAGAGCGTTTAAATTTTAATGAGATTCAGTTCTAAAGTACACTTGGCTTTGTTTCCGTTCAGTTTTCATCTCTTGTTACATCCAAACATTGCATTTGTGTCTAAGTCTGAAGGATTGTTATGCTAGCTCTGTGCTAACCAGCCTGTATAGATCAATTTGTGGAGATTTTAAGCGGTTAGGGTTTTTTTTCTGAGGTAAAAATGTCCCTATTTTTATCAATTTGTTCACTCTGTTGCTTCAGGGCACTCCTCCATTTCCCAAGTTTGAAGGATTGTTATGCTAGCATTGCTAACTAACGTTGTAGCAACTATAGATCAGTCTTTCTTTCTCTCTTCCTTTCTCTCTCTTTCTATTTTCTGTTCTGTATCATGTTAACTTTAATGGTTGCTTTGTTATGATTGGCTTTTTGTTCCCAGTTCCCTCAGTTTCTCAGTGCGAGCCTGAGGGTTTAGCTTGCTAGCATTTAACCACTTTGAGGTAATTATAGATCAGTCTTTATTTTTCCCCTGGACTCTTGTGATTTTAAAGGCTGGAGTTGTTTTGAAGGGCATTTTCATTCATTTTCCATTTAAGTCTGGGCATTTAGCACTTCAGAGTCATCAGGATTGAAGGATTGTTACGCTAGCTTTGCTAACTAGCGTTGTGAGTGAACGCAGATCAGTATTTTCTCCTCACGGATCCTGAGTTATGATATTTTCCTCAGCCTTAGATGGATGTTTCATTAAATTTTTTTCCACTTTCTCACAGTTTCCTCAGCGTGTGTTAGCTAGTGTTTATTGCTAACTAGCGTTGTGGGTGATTACAGCTCGTTTCTTTCCCCTTATACTGTGGTTTTTAAAAGGACGGATGTGTTTTGCGCTACATCCCCACACCATTTCCTTTGAGTTATTTGCATTTTCACCCAATTTCCCTAATTTGAATGAATGCCACTTTCTATTTTGTTCTTTCCGTTTAGCGTAGATGCTGCCCTCGTCCTCGTTCCACTAGCGTTAATTATTCATTATTTCTATTCTACGCTTGTCCAGGAGGTGCTGTGTGTCGGGAGCAGCCGCTATCAGTGCTCACGCTCATGTACATAAGACGTGGCTACATTAGACGTTTGAGGAACACCAACTGTACCAGCGGGTGATTTTTTTTATTTCCCACCCCTCCCCGATTATAATTATTGTCAGAATTTCTTTTTTGTACTAAACCACATCACTGCTGGATTGTTTTACACATTCTGTTTAAAGAAGCACGCTTAGCCCAGAGGTTTATCTTTGGCAAGCTTATTATTTGAAGACGTTTTAAAGATTAAAAAAAGGAAAAGAAAAAAAGAATAAACCATGGTCATGTGTATACACTGTAATGATACGTATGTGCAGGCGGTTCACTTTAAAGGTTTTGTGTATGCGTGAGGGGGAAAAATGTCTGTTTTCCTCATTTCACCATCTTAACTTCTCCATCCAGGTGTTTTGGGTTTAAGCTTTTGGGGAAAAAAAATACTTTTTGAATTTTGCCAGGTGATGTTTTTAGATATTTTTTTGTTCGATTCTTAAGGCACTTTTTTTCGGGTTACTTCTTGAGTTCTTCTGAGCTCGGTCTCAAAGAAATATTTTTTTCTCATGAATGCATGGAAAAATTTGAAACCTAAACAAGCTAAAGGTCAGTACTGCTTTCACATTTGGCTTTTTTTTTTGGTTCCCTTTTTACATACTAGTTAGTTAGCTGATATTAGCTAGGATTGGTAAGAGTGTTGCTATGGTTACAGTATGGCTGTGTTACGTGGTCTGGCCAGCTATTATTTATTTATTTATTTATTTTTAGGGGGAAGACACTAAGTGTGAAAGCAACTAAATTCAAATGTCCTGATCGCTTTATATTATATATAAATATAAATCTATTTAAAAGTCAGTTTTTAGTTAAAAATGATAACTTGAACATATTAAATAGATTAATATGTCGGTTATTTATTTATATCTTGTCCACAGGTATTCTCATAAGCATTGGTAAGATGTCGTTATCATTCTGTATGTGCATGCTGAATTTGTGCTCATTTTTATTTTATGTTGGTTTATTGATTTATTAATTCATCAATTTATTTTTATTTGTTTGTTTGTTTTACGTTTTTGACTTTCAGATTAAGTGCACTTTAAATCTTCATTTATGTGGATTTTTTTTTTAAAATCCTCATGCATTTGAAGTGTATCAGCTATGCTGACCCGTGTCACATGACACATTTCTAATACGTATATAAGATTTAAAAAGGGAAAAAAAAAATCTTATAAGAAAGAAACCAAGGTTCATATTGAATCTTAAAGTAACTTCATTAGAAGTTTGTGGCTGGAAGATTTAGCGGCTGCGTCTTTTTAACTGTATTTGTTTGTACTGTCATGTGGTTCAGTTACTTGAATGTTTTGTAGGATTATTTTTTGATGATCTTGCAACAATAGCCGGACCGTTTTTTTTTTTGTTTGTTTTTGTTGTTTTTTTTGTGGTGCTGGAAACTTTTTAAAAACATGTTTGTACATTTGAAGGTCACTGTATCTATTCTGTAATTAAGAATTTGTTGAAGGATATTCTCGTCATTTAGGTTAATTGTATATATTTTACTAATTTCAGCCTCTTTTTTTGCAGGTTAGATGCTCCAGAGACTGCAGAATGGGTGTTTTTTAATTTTTTATTTTTCCTCAGTATTTGTTTTAAAGGAACGGTTCAGCAACAATTCCCCAAATGTAGTCGATCAGCTAAAGACGTGTTTGGTGTCCACTGTTAGCTTCTTCACTTTCCAGCAACAAGGCTAATGATGATGATCCCGAAGTGATGTGGTGTAAATGCAGAATTTTGATACTATTTTAAAAAAATTTTGTAGCTATGTGAAGATTTCAACCTCTGTTTAGGGAAAATATCAGCCTCATAGCTCCA
This sequence comes from Pangasius djambal, assembly GCA_022985145.1. NCBI lineage: Eukaryota > Metazoa > Chordata > Actinopteri > Siluriformes > Pangasiidae > Pangasius > Pangasius djambal. The sequence continues at coordinate 26,360,708 of CM040978.1, forward strand.
GTGCAAAAGCTACCATCAGACACCAAGTGTTTCAGCTGATCGACTCCAGAGGAGGTGAGGGAGAAGTTGATTGTTTGGCAAAGTATTAGTTTAAAGCATTGATTTATGTTTAGGACATTTCACCATAGCTAATACATTTGGCTAAATTGGGATAATATCATTTAATAACTTTTAAAAGCTGAATTAGAAGCCAATCGAAGCACAGAGCCTTTCAGTGGATTTGAACTCAGAACTTTAAAGGAGCAGTGTGTAATTTTTTACAGCCCTCTGCTGCCTTCGAGACGACTGACACTAAAACATCGCCAGGCCTTAGACTTCCCACAACCGTTAAATTTATCTTTGAGTTGCCTTTTAAATAAGAAAGAAAGGTAGACTTGAACAGCTGTGTTTCGGCTTGAGGGGTGGAGCTAACTTTGGGGCCAGAAAAATGTAAACAGAAATCAATAAGAGCCATTGTTTGCTTGTAAAGTAGTAAAATCACCTTAATTTTTATTTTGGTGTGTGTTATCATTTATGAAGCAGGATCCATTCTAAATTTGGTTTTGTTCATACAGTGGATTAGAACTCAGAACCTTCTGGAATGTTAAAGTAGCGTTGTGTAATTTTTTACAGCCCTCTGCTTGTTTCCGAGACAACAACTGAAAGAAAAACCTAAAACTTCACGCAGTTGTTGAAATTCTCTTAAATTTCTCTTTTAAGTAAAAGAAATGTAGCTGTGTTTTGGGTGGAAGGGGGAGACAGCGCTAGCTTCTGGGCCAGAAAAAAATGTAGTCAGAAATATGAAATGACTTAACTTTTAAAAACGTTTACTTTATTTGTACCAATTTAACGTTTGCAAAGCAGCATTCAGTCTAAACACAGAGTCTTACAGTAGATTAGAACTCAGAACCTTAAAGGAGCAGTGTGTAATTTTTTAAAGTCCTCCGCTACCTTTTTCAGAGCTGAATCTTTGAGCTGAACAGGAGGCGGAGCTAACTTCTGGGCCAGAAAAATATAAACAGGAACCTGAACGGAAGAGCCAGTAAGAGGCGTGAATTTTTGTGAATTACAATTTTTTAAGCCGTGTCTTTGAAATGATCCGATTATTTAAGGTCTAGAAACGGTTGTATACTTTACATACTGAACCTTTAAGCGCTGAACCGCACCTTTAATACAGATTTATGAAAAATCCTGCTCTGATTTCGATCCAACTAATGACTGGTTTGTCCACAGCGCGTGTTTCGTGCGAGCGAGTTTCACCTCTAATGAGATTACGTTCCTCACCAGGTCCAGGGCCGATGAACAGATTGACCATCCTTCTACCTCCGTCTTTTCTTTCTTGGCAGAATTGTTAAACACTAGATAGAGAAATCTGTGCATTCTTTCATCTGTGTATCTCTATAATCAGCATATCGGCTCAGCATCTCCACGCTGACTGCACCTTTAATGTTCACATGACGTGTTTTTTTTTTATTTATTTATTTATTTTTTTATATTAAAGCAGGGAGGACGTGGCGCGTGGATTTCCTTAGTTTGTTTACCGTGGATCGGTGGCGCTGCACCCAAGCGAACATTCACACACTCGTTCAGAGCTCCGAGCGATTTGTCTGTCTGTTACACACACACACACACACACACACACTTCTGCGTTGTTGTTGTGGACTGGAAGGGAAACGCTCCGTATAAGAGACGATTTTCTGTACACTCCAAAATTCATGTGATCACTCCATTACTGTGTGGAGTGAACTGTGTGTTCCTAAACTGCTGTCATGGACGCATCAGTGTGTACACATCCTCTTTTTGTCATCATGTAAATGTCAACGAAATGTAAACACAAATCCAAAAGCAATAAATCTACCTGAAACAAATGTGTGTGTTTGTGTTTGCTTATCTAAACAACAACAGGGACAGATTTTGAGTGTTAGAGTTTGTGAATACAGAAGTGAATCTCACAGACTACTAACTCACACCACTGCATTTCTACAGCACAGCATAACACAACATAAAAACAATTAGCAGAACTGACCTGTGACAGTAGCGTTGGAATTATGTTGGAATTGTGGGAATAGCCTGGGAATTGTGGGAATAGCATAGGAACTAGGTTGGAATTAAGAGCGTAGTGCTGGGATTGTGTGGGAATTATGAGAATAGCAATGGAATTGTGGGAGTAGTGTTGGAGTTATTAGAATAGTGGAGGAATTATGAGAATACTGTTGGAATTATGTTGGAATTATGAAAATTGGGTGGGAATTATTTTGGAATTATGAGAATACTGTTGGAATTATGATGATTGTGTTGGGATTATGTTGGAATTGTGGGAATAGCAATGGAATTACAGGAAGAGCATTGGAACTATGTTGGAATTGTGGGAATAGCAATGGAATTGCAGGAATAGCATTGGAATTAAGAGAACTGTGTTGGAATTATGTTGGAATTATGAAAATTGTGTTGGAATTATGAGAATTGGGTGGGAATTATTTTGGAATTATGAGAATACTGTTGGAATTATGTTGGAATTATGATGATTGTGTTGGGATTATGTTGGAATTGTGGGAATAGCAATGGAATTACAGGAAGAGCATTGGAACTATGTTGGAATTGTGGGAATAGCAATGGAATTGCAGGAATAGCGTTGGAATTAAGAGAACTGTGGAATTATGTTGGAATTATGAGAATTGTGTTGGAATTATGACAATAGCATTAGAATTGGAGTTATGAGAATGGTGTTGGAATTATGAGAATTGGGTGGGAATTGTTTTGGAATTGTGGGAGTCGTGTTGGAGTCATGAGAATAGTGTTGGAATTTTCAGAATAGCGTTGGAATTGGGTTGAGAATAGTGTTAGAATAATAGGGATATTGTTGGAATTGTGTTACTTTTCTCCCTCATGTTGTACAATTCAGTGGACATCAGATGTGTTTAAAATGAGTTAGTTTTTTCCTTCTTTCTTTTTATTAAATGTCTGTCTTCCCTTCCTTTTCATGAACATGTCATTCTTTTTATTTTCTCATTTTTCCCATTTTCTTTCGTTTCTTTCTCGTTAGTTTTCTTTATCCCTGGTTTCAGTTTTTCTTTCTTTCTTTCTTTCTTTCTTTCTTTCTTTCTTTCTCTGTTCATCTGTCTTTAGTTATTTATTTCTTGTTTTTGTCCTTTCGTTTTATTGATTGATTTAATTCTTTCTTTCATTCTCTGTTTTGTTTCTTTTTTTTGGTTGTTCATTCGTTTGTTTTCTCTCACCTTTCCTCTTTCCTTCCTTCTTCTTTCTTTCTTTCTTTCTCATTGGATACATCAGATTTTGAATCTTTTTAGATTACACATTACTGCAGTTGTGGTCAATCAGCCGAGATATTTTAGTATTATAATATTTTAGTGTTTTAGGAAAGATGAAAATCTGTTCGTTTTGTTTCAGTAAAACTTTAAGGTTTACAGTAAACGAATTAAAATTAGGTTTAAGGTTTTATTGTTCATTTTCAAACACTTGATTTATAGGTTTACATTATGCTGCCTTAGATGATGCGTTTTATTTCTCTTTTTTACATTTTTTTTTTCTGGATGACCTCAAGCATTTCTCTCTCTCTCTCTCTCTCTCTCTCTGTGTCTCTCTGTTCCTCAGGCACAAGGCCGCTTGCAGGATTTTGCCGCTTTTATTTACCTGCGTGGTGAGGAATGCTCATGCTTTTATGCTTTTTGGATGCTTTTGTGTGTATTGGCATAAAGCGTGCAAGGTCAAAAAAAAAAAACCACACACAATGAAGAGCTGCTCGAGAGAAGTGGCCGTGGAATTTCTGTTCATGTTGCAACACAGTTCAAAAGCTTTCAAACCTCTTTTCTAAACACACACACACACACACACACACACACACACACACACACACACACACACAAACGAAGCAGCTAACGAGTTTGTGTATCAGCATTTAAAACAGACACCCTAAAAAAAAAAAAACAGATTTTTTCTCAAAATGAAGCTGCCTAATTTTCACTGCAATAAAAAAATGTATTTATTTCGTTAAATGTTCTGTAAAATGTGGCCATTTTTAAAATTCATTTTGGCAAGAAAATCATTTGAACCATTTTTCATTTTTACCTGATCACTTTTTCTTATTTATCATCAGATTTTCTTTATTAAATTAAATGATTTATTTATAAATTTATCATTTCTTTTTCTCTTCTCTGAATGTTTCTTCTTCTTTCCCTAATATTTCACTTTTTCTCTCATTCTTTTCATCAGATTTTTTTTTTGTTTTCTCATTTACATAATTTTCATTCTCTGATTTATCTTCCTTCTGAGTTTTCTCTTTCTTTAGAAAGAAAGAAAACTACTATTAAGTACTGTTTATTATTATTATTTTATTTATTTCATATCTTGCTTGATTTTTTTCTAAATTAGATTTTTGTTTCTGGTTTTCTGAATTTATTCATTGAATTATTAGTAATTCTTCTGAATTGTTTCTCGTTCTCTAATTTATTTTTCTTTCTTTCTTTCCCTTAACTATTTATTAATATCTTTATATATTTTCTGTTTATTATTTTGCTATTTATTACTTAGATTGCTGTCTTTTATTTATTTCCTTTTTTTTTGTTTTTTGTTTTTTTTTTGTTTTCTGAAAAAAAAATTCTTTCCTTTTTTCTTTACTCCTTACTAATTGTTTTTTTGTTGTTGTCTGTTTGTGTCGTGTTTGTGTGTGCGCGCGCGCGAGCGAGCGAGCGAGCGAGCGAGCGAAGGCATAGTCAGACACATACACACACACACACACACACACACACACACACACACACACACACACACTCGCAGTCTGAATCCTCTTCTTCTGTTCAAATGTAACACGGGACACACACTTTTCACACACACACACCATCCAGCTCCAAGAACACTCAGGCTCTTATACTGCACAAAACACACTTAACTCTACAGTGAGAGACAGACAGAGAGACAGAGATATAAAGAGACAGACAGAAAGACAAACAGAGAGATAAAGAAAGACAGAGAGAGAGAGAGAGAGAGAAAGAGCCAGACAGATAAGTAGGATGGTATTTGTGCAAACATACATGGACAGACAGACAACATGTTTGCATCGGGTTGCGGTTGATTTCCTCTGTGTGTCTATCCAGCTGTCTGTCTATCCATCATTCTATCTGTCTGTCTCTATCAGTCTGGCTCTGCCTATCTATTCATCATCCATCTATTCATCATCTATCTATTTATCTTATTAACTGACTGCCACTGAAAGAATAACCAGAATAACCTCTCTCTACCTACATGATAATGTATCTGTCCATCCTTCCATCCCTCCAACTCTGTCCATATTCCATTCAGCCAGCCATCTGTTCATCTCTACTTCTAGTCTGTCCATCCATCCATCCATCCAATATTCTATTCATAGTCTACCCATCAATCTATCAAGCCATCCTTTCCAACAGGCTACCTATAATCCATTTATCTATCTATAATCCATGAATCTACTCATCTATCCATGAGCTACCCATCCATCCATCCAACCATTAGTCTATCCATCCAACAATATGTCCATGATCTACCCATCCAGTCATCCATTAATCACTCTATTCATCCAGCTCTTTATTTATCAATCATTTATCCACCCACCCATCCATCCATCAATTCATCCAGTGGGCTATCAGACAGTATATCCATAATCTATCCATCCATCCAACAGGCTATAAAACAGTCTATTCATAGTCTACCTATCCATTCATCCCTCTATCCAGCATTCTCTAATATGCCCATCCATCTATCCAACAGACTATCCATAATCTATCCATCCATTCATTCACCCATCCAACAGTCTATCCATTCATCCCTTCATCTAACAGTCTGTCCATAATCTACCCATCCATTCATATCCATAATATATCCATCCATCTATCCAACAGTCAATCCAAAATCCATCCATCCATCCAGCCAGCCAGCCAGCAGTCTATCTATAATCCATTCATCTTTCCATCCATTAAACAGTCTCTGTCCATCCATCCATCCATCCACAGTCTATTCATCCATCCAACAGTCTATCCATAATCCATCCATCATCCATCCTTCCAACCCATTCTATCTCTCTCTCCAACCAGCTATCTATCCATCCAATGCATTCTTTCTCTCCATCCAACCAGCTATCCATAATCCATCCATCTATCCATCCAACTCATTCTATCTCTCCATCCAACCGGCTCTGCATAATCCATTCCTCTATCCATCCAATGCCTTCTATCTCTCCATCCAACCGGCTATGCATAATCTTTCCATCCATCCATCCATCCATCCATCCATCCAAATGGATTTAACTTATCTGGGATCACTGGAATGTATCTGTCCATCCATCTATTCAGCTAATCCTATCAGTCCATCCATCACTCAGTGTGTACGTGTACAGGAAGCACGGTGACCGAGCTGTATCAGTGTGTGCTGTATCACAGCTGTAGCGCTTTTTTTAAATAACTTGTTATACAGTACGATCTTAACTCATTTAGCTATATTGTTTTTTTCCGTATAGATTTACTCATCTAGTTTGGCAAAAGAAAAGCTTTATAACAAAAAAAAAGGGGAAAATAAATAAACTCCAGAAACACATCTTTTCTGTCACTTTTTTTTTTTATAATATAAACATATAAATAATCATCTCTATACATTTCCTGACACACTGAGCCTGTGCATATCTGCTACATTTTTATTCCTATAAAACTATTCACCTATTACAAAAAAAAATGGAAGAAAAAAAAAAACATTTTAGTAAATTTACAGGAGTTACATAATAATTAGTCTGTAACTCTGCGGTTAGGAGAGTGAAATGTTCAAAATGTGCAGTTCTGTTTTCCGAAAAAGAGCAACAACAAGAGAAAAAAAAAAAAAAAGTCAAACAGGACATGAGACAAAAATGATGATGATGATAATAGTAAAATAATAATAATAATAAAAATAAGAAGGATAATAGCATGAAGAAACTCTGTGACTATTTAAATTAAAATATATTCTCATAATTTACACTATTTCAAGTGATTCGGCAACGATCGAACAGTCAAAATCTAATTTACAATTCTGTGTAGAAAAATATAATTTATGGACCCCCCCAATCCCGAAAAATATATATAACAGTCAGTCAGTCAGACGCACGTAGGCATGTGCCGATAAAATAACGTTTAAAAATAACGTCACTATTTGGGACGAGGCTGTTTGTTTGTTTTTTTGTCCTGTTAAGGAGGCAGCATTTTAAAGTCTTTTATTGTCGAGAAATTTGAATGAGAACACCGATTTTGACTGAAGTAACTTGTCCAAAAAGGGGCGGGGCTTAAGTTGAATTTGAGACGTCATGTGACATTCGTTAGATTTTCTTTTCACTTTTTCAGCTCGTCGCGCTGCTTAGCACAAAATACTGGCTTTAACAGACGCAATTAACGCTAGTCCGATGATAGCTAGCTGATCGTAAGCGAACATGGCTGCTAGCTTCAGCTACACAATGTTTAAGTTAAGCTCCGCCCCCCCTTGTTGATGCCTGTAAGAAGAAAAGGTGCCGAAAAAGTTCAGAAATCGCGATCGGCACATGCCTTAGTAGCACAGAACATTTTTCATTCATTTTTCTTTCTTTCTTGAAGTATACAAAAATAGATTCTGCACACACACATGCTGAAACACAATCCTGTATATATGTATGTGTGTGAGAGAGATAGAGAGACAGAGAGAGAGAAAGAGAGAGAGAGAGAGAGAGAGAGAGAGATCAGCAGCCCAAGTTCACGTGTGAATAAATTATTCAGGACACTTTTAAGGCTCCATTTCTTTCTTTTTTTCCATTTTTTTTGAGATGGTGTCTGTAAAATAATAAATATCCCTCCTCTTTTTCCTCTTCCAGAAAGGGGGGCCCGTTTGTCTCTTTTTATTTATATTCTAATATTGTCTCGTATCCTACATTAGTCTTTGATATATTTATATATGTATATATAATCGACATTTTGTCTTTCAGCTCTTGTCCTCCATGCTGAGCGGATGAAAAGCAGCTTCGCCTAAAATCCGTGTCCCGATTCGGTACAGAAAGTCAGAGTACCAGTGCACGCCGTCATTCTGGACTGATCTGTCGAACAAAAACGGTGCCACCTTGTGGACGAAGCGGACGGGCGCGAACGCTAAGTGCGCCAGCTTCTGGTTCTGTACGGCGGCGTAACAGGAGGCGAGGACGTCGTCCACCACGATGGTGCCGTGACCAGTGAGCGGCGCAAAGGATCCCTCACGTTCTTCTTCGTAAATCCGTTCCACCGTGACCGCACGAAGATGGCGTCCTCCCTCGTCCAGTATCATCACTTCCTGTCCGGGTGCGATGTCGCTGGCGAACGTCTCGGCCAGCGTGGAGTTCTGGACGATGAAGAGCAGGTGTGCGGCGGTGAGGGCGATCCTCGTCGGCGGGTTCCGGGTCTCGATGACGCGGAACGCTCGTCTCCTGGCGCCGTCGCGGTCCGCGAACATGATAAACTCGCTGTAGACCAGGTTCCCGAACTCGTCCGCTGCCAGGACCTCGTCTCCCGCTTTCAGGTCCTTCACCTCCTTCATCGCTCCATCCTTCAGGCGGACGCGAGCCGAGCCGGGAAAACAGCCACCCGACTTCGCTGCCACAGAGTTCTCTGTAGAGAGATAAAAACATGTTTACTCAAACGTTATTCTGTATTTATAACATTTATTCATGTGCTGGAGTTACTTATTTCATCTTCAATGGAGATTAACAAAAATATGTAAATAAAGACGCTTCTTTATGTGTTACAGATTTCTATAAAGATATAATAGATAGAAAATCGATAGAAATAAATAAGTTAAATACTAATAATTCTACAGTTTTTAAGTAGTGTTAATTCAGTATGTTCTAATTTAAGTAGTGTTAATTCAACATGTTTTCATTTAAGTAGTGTTAATTCAACATGTTTTAAGTTACATAGTGTTAATTCAACAGATTTTAAGTTAAGTAGTGTTAATTCAACAGGTTTAAAGTTACGTAGTGTTAATTCAACAGATTTAAAGTTATGTAGTGTTAATTCAGCAGGTTTTATGCAGTGATAATTCAATATGTTTTAATTTAAGTAGTGTTAAATCAATATGTTTTAATTAAAGCAATGTAAATTGAGCAGGTTTTATGTAGTGTTAATTAAAGACGTTTTATGTAGTGTTAATTAAACATGTTTTAATCTAAGTAGTGATAATTCAGCGTGTTTTAAATTACATAGTGTTAATTCAACAGGTTCTAAGTTAAGTCGTGATAATTCAACATTTAATTGATGAGTTCTATAGTTGATGTATATTAATCAGTTTTGAATAATATAGTGTTAATTTAACAAAGTGTTTATTCAGTTTTTTTATGTTAGTGTAAATTCAGCAGGATTGAAGATAAACTGTAGTAATTCACTGGTTAAATGCCGTTAATTCAACATTCTCAGCGTGCTTAATTAGACACTTTACAGTTAAAAAAAAGTTAAAACACGTTTTAATTTGATGTTTGTTGATGTTAAGTATATGTTGTTAATTGCTCTAAATCAAAATTCTGAAATATAGTTATTCAGTTACCGGAGGAACAGATGAAAGTATTTTTGTGTTTGGAAACGTCTTGTGTAAGTGTGTAGTGAATGAGACAAAGGGAATACGGTGCATATTGGAACACAGCCTTTCAGCAAACAAGATCAATCATAGCAGCTTGTGTGAATTCGGGTTAGAATCTTCCCAAAGAGCCTGTGTGTGTGTGTGTGTGTGTGTGTGTGTGTGTGTTCACGGGAAGAGGCTCGCACGGCTCTAATTAAAAAAAGCTCCAATAAAGGAGGCGACATTGTCATTCTAATTACAGTTTGTGTACGAAGCTCTTGGAAAATAAAAGAAGGGACACTTCTGGGCCTTTTTCCCAGCAACTTGCTCATATTTGCTCAGGTGCAGGAACGTCTGGGTGACAATTCACACACACACACACACACACACACACACACACACACACACACACACACACACAGATTGCCTGGTAAAAAAAAAAAAAAGAAAGAATAGGTATTTGCTCTTGCCCAATTCTCTGCTGATGGAGATTTGAATGTAAATGAGGTCTGAAATGGCAGACTAACGTCAAAGCCACCTTTTTATTTCCCATCATGCTTCTCTCATCACATTCCTGTCTCTCGGATCACACTTTCGGCAAACATAGCTAAAGGTTTGTGCTTCTTCTTCTTCTTCTTTTTTTTTTTAAAACCCTAATCCTCTCATCGGATCCCGGGCCACGGAAATCCTTCTTTTTTTCTAAAGGCATGTGACCTGCGGGTGACACGGACTTCAATAAATATGTCAAAACGTGTGTTTGGAATCGCAATCCGCAGATTTCGTCTTTAAACAGATTGAAACCCGGCTGACGTGCTGATAGAGGAGACGGGATTTATCCGGACGATTTTTCCCCCAAATGAACAGGAGGAAAAAAAAAAAAAAAGGTTTTAACGGATTTTAATATATTAATCTTATTATATGACATAATGTTATTACAAGCATTATTAGAATGACAATTTGTCTATGCATTAATTCATTTATTTGAAATGATATTGCAAATCAGACATGAACGTAAATAAATACGAGATTTTTTAATTATTACAGATCATTTAAGTAGCATTTTCTATGCTGGATAAAAAAAAAAATTTTTATTAAAAACAACCTATTATTATATAACCTTTTAATGGTTATTATTTTTTCTCCTCCATAAAGAGTTTCTCCCTCACAGAGACTGAGTGGGGCGATATAAGATCACTAATCACCATCGCACCACACACACACACACACACACACACACACACACCCCATCCCGACTCGCTCCTGGGAATCTAATCATAGGGATTATAATGATAGAATGGATATGTAATAATAGGGTTAATAAGGATTTGGGTGAAGATGAGGATAAAGTTAAAAGGATTAAAGATGAGGAAACATTTGATTTCTTTAATGTTTGAAGCTGCTGAGGAAACTAATAATTATAAACTTATTAAATGTTTGGAAATGAAAGGAAAAGCAGATTTTTTAAAAAGTTGTTAAAAAAGGGGGGGGGGAATAAATAAAGAAACAAATCTGAATGAGAACGAAATAAACATAAAGTTTAAGTGTTTGAATATGAAGGAAATAAAACTGTTTAAGAATGAAAGAAGCTGTTTGAAAGGAATTAAAAATTAAAGAAAGTAAAATGTAAAGGGAAAAAATGTAAAAATGATTTGTTTAGGGAAAATTTTTCCAAATGCTTGAAAATGAAAGAAAAAACAATGTTTAATGGGTCGAAATTGAATTTGAAAAATTACTTCCACTCATTTTTTCTGCTAGCGATTTTTTGCATTAAACTTATCATTCATTCATTTTAGGATTTATTTTTGTCATCCTTGAACATTTCTTTCTACTCTTTCCTTCATTCATTTAATCTTTTTTTTGTTTGTTTTTTGCCTGTTTTGTGTGTTGATGAGGAAATTTTCTGTAAACTATTACAAGATTTTTCAGAGAATGAGTCCGATTCCTCTTCTTCTGTTTGAATGTAACACAGGACACACACTTTTCACACACACTCGCCATCCAGCTCTGAGAACACAGAGGCTCTTATTATAAAATGAATCACACACACACACACGTTTATCTCCACACTCTTCAGCATCCTTCTATCTATTCATCCAGGTTTTATCAGCTGTGTGTTTCTTACCTGCTTTAACGGAGCAGTGGATGTGAGCTTTGGACTCGTAGTACACCCAGTCGAAGCCGGCCTCCACGGCTAAGCGCGACAGCGTGCCGTATTTGCTCTTGTCTCGGTCGGACGTGGTGATGTCCACGGCTCGGCCCTCGTAGTGAAGCGACTCCTCGAAATGGTGGCCGTCTTCGTCCCATCCTTCAGTCACGCGCAGCTTAACCCCCGGCCACTGGTTCATCACCGAGATCGCCAGCGAGTTCAGCTTGTCTTTGCATCTCTAAGAGAGGAAAGAGGGAACGAATCAGTGAACAAGGCACTTTTTTTACGTGTCTGATAACGAACCTGGAACCTTGAGTCAGGTCGCGTCACGTTAGCCAGATAAGTTCAACTACAAGAACAATCTTGTCTTGATCCTGGGCTGGGTTTTTTTTGGCTTCACTGAGATTTGATCAAAATCTGTTATAATGTAGGTTTTGCTCATTGTTCTTGGAAAGTATTGTATACGTGACATTTAAAAAATAAAACTTGTGTTGCTGAGCGTTTTAATATCTTTAATATTTAATAGCTGCGAAACAAGTTAGTTCCTGTTCTCACTTACATTATAGCAGCGATAAATGCTCGTTCCCTCACCTGCCTCTCTTTTTTCATTCTTTTCCCTGAAGTTAAAACGCAGCTTGTCATGATACCAACAGTGTAAACCTCCTCCCTCTTTCCTGAAGACTTTCTGACTTACGAAGCACTGACACCGGAGACTCCTTCCATAAATGTTAAACAAGCATCGCTTTTTCTTAGCTATACTAGAATTAGCGTAAAATTGTATCCATTTTACACGGAAACTTGGCGGCTAGCTAAATTTTGCCGCTGACTTGCCCCCTAGTGGGCAGAGCTTGTTATTCTTTGCATACATAACAGGTTACATAGATGAGTGTGTTAATGATGGCACACGGACAGCAGCCATGTTCACGCTAATATGGACTGTGTCAAGAGGCATTACACATGCCGCTTTAATGATCTTAGCCACGTTAGAATCCTAGAATCCAGTGTTATGATGATGATAACATTCGAAAAATAGACTTGATTCGTGAATCTACTTAAAATGGAGGTGGAAATTGAGTTTACATGCAGACATAAAACTATAGTGTTTTTTAAGGCTGTGGATATTTTCCTGTCTTGAGGAACATTCCCTCACAAAAAAGGAGCATCTCTCTCGCTATTTCTCTCTCTCTCTTTCTCTGTCTCTGAGGAAGAAGCCATTAAATATAGATAACTCATCGTGTTCGCTTCACTGCCCTAAAACATATAGATCCAGCCGAGGAGCTGGAAACTGCGACACACATCTCTAACGCTGTGTTGCTTTATTTCACAAACCGTTCAGATGTGTTTTTGTTGTTTTTTTCACCCTAAATGATTAGCATAATCAAGATTAGCTCTAACTGAGCAACAAGCTCTTTTTTCCATATAACACTTTGCCTAATCATAAAAACACTCAGCAGGGGATTAATAGCAAGTGATCATTGTTAAAAAAGGAATCCTCTCAATGTGACACACTTAGCAACACAAGCACGGCGATGGAGGTTGGCTTTTTTTTTCACCTTGTCATTAAAATGACGCAGTAAACACACAGTGGTGCAAAAGATGAGACTGAGCTGGTCTGAGAACTTGTAGCACTCGAGTGAAAAAGGAAAAAAGCAGGGAGCCGAGAGCTCGTTATTAATTCATCGGGTCGTGTGCCGCAAATCAAGCCAGCGGGCGTGAAGCGCAGCGGGACACGCGGACGCTCCGGACGCCGACTCTTAATCTGCTAACAAAGACTCGCCTCAGAAGAAACGCTTAGCGACAGGGAGCCAAAATACAGAACATTTTACTGACCACACACACCTGCTTCAACGTGTGTGTGTGTGTGTGTGTGTGTGTGTGTGTGTGTGTGTGTGTGTGTGTGAGTGTAAATCATCAAACTCTGGTGGATTCTGATACATACAAGATCAAAATGGAACTTTTGGTGTGTGTTGGAAAGTGTGTACTAGTATCTCAGCCAACTAACCAATCAAAATCCATCATTCTATCACCATCTCCACCAACCAATCACACTCCATCATTCTTTCACCAGCTAAACAATTCAGCCAATCACAATTCAATGTTTCATCATCAGCTCCACCAACCAATCAAAATTCACCTTTCTATCACCATCTATACCAACTAACCAATCAAAATCCACTTTTCTATCACCATCTCCACCAAATAACCAATCAAAATCCACCATTCTATCACCATCTCCACCAACCAATCAAAATCCACCTTTCTATCCCCATCTCCACCAATTAACCAATCAAAATCCACAGTTCTATCACCATCTCCAATCAAAATCCACCTTTCTATCACCATCTCCACCAACTAACCAATCAAAATCCACTGTTCTATCACCATCTCCACCAACTAACCAATCAAAATCCACTGTTCTATCACCATCTCCAATCAAAATCCACCTTTCTATCACCATCTCCACCAACTAACCAATCACAATTCACCATTTTATTGCCATTTAAAGAATCAATTACAATCAATAATTACTTATTAATTATTCATTAATTAGTTCATTATTATTAAGCATTTACTTGATATTTGATTTGAAAATTTAAAAATGCTAACAACTTGGTAATGGAAAACTTAGATAAACTAGCTAGCTTATAACTTCGCTAGCAACACTACTGCCACACAAGGTAGGCAGGCTAAACCCTTTCAGTTTGCTAATGTCATAAACTATTGAAAACACTGTTTCGTTTCATTGTGCTCAAAGCTAACTATGCCAGCAAGCTAGGCTCACGCTAACATTAGCTAAGAGCTGTTTGATATTTTGACATGAAATGTTTTATAATTGGTATCTCAAACAAAATAAACACGTATTAGTTACACAGCAAATAGAAAACTAGCTCTCGTTAGCTAGCTCTCTAATTGAAACCGATGCATTTATTTCATACATTAGCCTAAAACTATTCTGTTGATCTAAAATGCTAATATTAATATTTATTCCAAAGGAGCTGAGTAACACCCAGAAACTCTTAGCCAGTGCCTGTAGCCAAAACGCAGGCAAGACTGATAGCATGCTAGTGCTAACCCAGACGTTTGATCCTCCTGCAGGGTGTGTTACTGAGCTGGTGTGAGAGCAGGGATCTGGAGCGATGCGAGACAGCGGAGGGCTTGTAAAGCGTTCATCGTGTGGCTGGGGGCGTGTTCAGCGCGGTTCAGGAGAGTGGGAGTGCCTGGAGGCGTCACACGCCGTAATAACTGTAAGTGGAGTTTGATACACATCTGAGAAAAGACCAAACCACACCAGACGCTAGTTTCATCCCCCTGTTTTAAAGGAGGAGGGAAAAAACCAGCCACAGCCAAAAAAAAAAAAAAGAGAGAGAGACTTTAAAATGCACCTGCAGTGAGTCGATTACAGAGCGGGCGATACTTACAGCTCTCGGTCTTTAACGTGGACGCTTTAATGACGTCTGTGTTTATTTATAGCACCTTTTTATTCTTTCTGAGTCTGATCTGTACACAAACGTCATGAAAGGGTGTGTGAAATGATGACTTGCTAATAAAAAATAGCTTGTCATGATACCGAGAAACCGCGAAAAGCCTAAAATGTGTCCTGAAGATGTCCAGCTTGACCTCTGACACTGGAGACTCCTTCCCTAAATGTTAAATAAACACATTTCTCCTTACAGAAAACGTCCCCACATCAACATCTGTGTTAAATAATATGATATAATATAATATAATA
>CM040978.1:26376223-26391736 GCA_022985145.1 Pangasius djambal
TATGGGCATAAAACTGATGTCATTTTGTATCAAAGTGCCTACTGGTCCACTAAATTTCCCATCACATGACCTCATCTGGTGCCTGGAGGACTTCAGCGCTACAAACCTTTACTCGCACGACTCATTCAAAGGCGTAAATTAAAGGAAGGTCCACTGATTGGTTGTTGTGCAACCAATCAGAGCCGAGCTTTAATCTAGTGCCGGATGGAAAATGTCTGAGGATAAGCATCTTAATTTTATGCAAAGTAAATCAGACATATTAAATTAATTAGCCAATTAAATTTAATTTAGAATCATTACAAATGTAATATTTATATTTAATTCCCAAACACTGAATTTAACCCTAAATCTGTAATACGTTTAATTATCGTTGCTGTACGGGTTTAATTAAATTAGCTGCGGAATTGTTCGTTAAGCAATAAAAGAGTTTTGCACCATGGTTAACATTTGTGTTATGCGTCAGTGATGAAGCTTTATGCCTAGTAACTGCTGTGTGTGTGTGTGTGTGTGTGTGTGTGTGTGTGTGTGTGTACATGTGTGTACAAGAATTAAACGTCCCCATAACTCCAAAATACTCCCTTTTGGTTGGTTAAGGTGTAGCATAGCGTTCATTAGCTACTGTGATCATTATGACAATGGAGGGTCCTCATAAAGACGGAAAAACAAGACAGAGAGAGAGAGAGAGAGAGAGAGAGAAAGAGAGAGAGAAAGAGAGAGAATGTGTGTCCTTGCAAGGCTGATTTATCAAAGCACGACCTTCGTCCAAGTTTGTTTAGGAATAATTCCTGAAAAAAAAAAAATAAAATCATTCTGGATAATGCAGCCTGTGGAGAATTTCCAGAAAATTCCATGCAGCTCCACTCGGAGAAATTCAGCAGCTGTCTGAAATGTGGACGCTTCGTTCTGGCGCTATATTTAGCAGCTCCAACTGATTCATTAATTAAAACGAGCCGTGCATGCATATGTATATGTATATGTATATGCATATTCGTATTCATATGTATGTGTACATGTGTATGATGTATATGCGTGGCGTGATTAAATCCGTCTCTCTCTCCTCGCATTTTTATAGATACGAGCTCACGGGGCGTGTTTAATATTTTAAACACCTGCCAGAACGAAGGAGTGAGACTGAGTGTGCACTTGGTGCCTCATGTCTCACTTTTTTCAGTCTAAAACAATGGAACAGCATGGGAATTAACACCTACACATGATGGCGGTTGTAATAATTAACAGTGTTTAATAGTGTTTTCGTTATTTATTAACACCTGCGGTGTGTAATGAAGGCTTGTAAAATTGTACCCCGCAGGTGTTAATCAAATTCAACACTGCAGGTGTTAATACAAAGTCCCTGTTTTGTATATGTCTGAATCTGCAGAGTGCGAATGAACACCTATGGTGTTTTACTAGAGTGTTTAATTTGCCCTGCAGTGTTGAATCGACATGTGCAGTGTCTAATTACCCAAAACGACAAATTAACACCTAGAACTGCTGAGCGAACATTTCTGAATTAAGAGACTGCTATTTCAACCTGGTATAATTTAACACTGTGTTAATTCAACACTATGTAAGTTTGGAATTAATTCAGTCCCTGCTTTCAATCAAGCGAAAAGTATTGAGCTAGAGCATGGAAATTAACACGTACAGTGTTCAGTTGACTTTAATAGTGTTTGGTTATCCTGTGAAATTGGCAGATTACGTGTTAAATTAGCTCTAAAAGTGTTAAGTTGCATCCAAGTGGTTGGTTAGCATTATTTTAAACACTGCAGTGTAAAGGTTAATTCAACACTGCAGCTGTTAATTCAACCCAGTATTTCTTTAACACGATGTTAATTCAGCACTATACATGTTTTTTGCTGATTCACCAGAGCCTTATAGATACAGAATGATTAACACTGCAGTGAAGGAACACACACACAGTGTTGAATTTGCACTAAATGAACACATACACTGGGAATTAACACACAATTAAGTCTTAAACAAACACTATGGAATATGTGATAACAGTGATCAGTCATGTCCAGGTGGATTTTAGGTGTTAATTCAACACTGTAAAGTTAATTCAACAGTTTAAGTGTTTAACACTTTAATCTAACACCTAACCCAAGAGAATGACACACCAATTAAACACTCTGAATCTTCGTCAGATCAATTCTTAGACTGATAAAATGAAAAAAAGACTGTGAATTAACACACCTCGGGGTTTATGTGAATTGTGCAGTGTTCAATCAAAACACTTGAATTAAATCATACGGTGTTGAATCAAAGTAGTGTTGAACCACACAGTATTGGATTAACATCTGCACAACCAAATACTGATAAGTGATAACTAACACTGTGCATGTTAATTCAACACCCTATCGAACGCTTAAAGACTATTAGAGCTCAGTCAAATCTGTAGGTGTTAATTTAACTTTGTAGGTGTTTATTCCCATGTTGCAGTGTGTTTAATCATCTCCATTCGTTTAAACTGATAAAAATCAGTGCGTGTGAATAAACGCCTCCATCAGACTTAAATCAGAGCTCTCTGAACTAACACTTGTAGTCCAGCTGAACACAACTGAACACCATTGGAACGAATTCAACACTGTTTTCAGTTTTATCTTTTTCAACATTCTTAAAGTTGCTTTAACAGTTTAGGTGAAGATTAATCAATTAACCTAGTTACTGGATTATAATCTTCAGGGTTTGCATCACTTAACATCCATGGTGTTAATTAAACACCTGTGTGATTTAATGCAACACTGAATTCACAGATTAATACCCAGTTCATGTTTTGTATCATTCTTATTAAAACTGTAGCGTGGAAATGATCACCTACTGTGTATTACATCGACTTAACCTTACAGTGTTGAATTAACACATGCAGTGGTTAATTATCCAAGATGTCAAATTAACACCTAGATTGGTTGAACGAACATTGCTAAATCAATTAAAGGTTTTATCAAGTGTTCAGCTGTGGACTGAACTATGGGTATGATTAAACGCTGTGTTAATTCAACACTGTAGGCGTGTTGAATTAACCCACACCCTGAGCATGAGAATTAACACATGCAGTGAAAAAATTTTTAACACCTTAGGTCTTAAGCGCACACTGTTGTACACGGGATAACAGTGATCAGTCATGTCCTGGTGAACTTGAAGTGTTAATTCAATACTGCAAGGTTAATTCAACAGTGGAAGCATTAATTTAACACTCAAACTCAAGGGATTACACACAGCCAGTTCAGCAGTGTTAATCACTCTGCATCCACATCAGCTCCATTCTTTTAGACTGATAATAATCTGAGACTACGAATTAACACACGCCAGGGTTCACTAAACTCATGCAGTGTTGGATTAACATCTACAGTCCATCTGCAGAACTAAACACTGTTAAGCGATAAATCAACACTGTGTATGTTAATTCAAATTATTAATGACTATTACAACAAATCTGTAACTGTAGGTGTTCAGTTAAAACTGTGGGTGTTAATTCCCACACTGCAGTGTTTGTTAGTTAGTTTAACATTCACCCTGAGGGAGAACACTAACACTCTGCACCCACATCAGCTCTGTGCATTTAGACTGATTAAAAAAAATCAGAGACTGCGACTTAACACACCTCAACACAACTCATGCGATATTAAATTAACAAATGCAGTGCTTGATTAACACCTACAATGCAACCGAACTGAGGAGATAACTCAACACTGTGAAGAGAATTAAACACTCTGGATCCACATCAGCTACCGTGCTTTTAGAGGCTGTGACTTAACACACCTCAGGGTTTGCTGAACTCGTGCAGTGTTGAGTTAAAGAACACCACGTAGAATGAACTCGTGCAGTGCTCGATTAACGTCTACAGCGCAACCCGAACCAAAGGGGTAACTCAACACTGAGTGTGTTCACTTAACTTATACAATCAGTAAAGGCTTTTAGAGCTGATTCAAAACTGGGGGTGTTAATTCCTGTGCTGCAGTGTTAATTAACACTCAATCGAAGAGAATTAAACACTCTGGATCTTTATCAGCTGTGTTCTTTTAAAGATTCGGGGTTCACTGAACCTGTGCGGTGTTGAATTTAATAATACCCTGCTGAACTAACACACTGACGACGCAATAAAGACTGAACACTGTTAACTCAACACTGTGTGTATGAGCATGTGTGTGTGTGTGTGTTTTCTAGCAACCTATGGAATGATTAAAGACTATTAGGTGTTTAATGAACACTGTAAGGATGATTTAAGGTGCAGCGGTGTTAATCACCTACCTTTTTTTTTAAAATTAAAATCAGTGAATGCGAATAAACACCTTGATCAGAGTTAAATCATACGTGGTTGAACAAACACCTGTAGCCCACCAGAATGGAACTGAACACTGATCCAAAGCAATTTTATTATATTTTGATTCTGTTTCATTCAACACTCTAGGAGAAGAGATGCTTAAACGCTGTTAGAGTGCATGCAGTGGATTCACCTGGTTACTAGATTGTATAGCACTTAACACCCAAGGTGTTGATTCAACACCTGTATGATTTAACACAGCATGAAAACTGTGCGTCACAGAGACTTAACCTTATGGCGTTTGAATGAACATGTGCAGTGTTTAATTATCCGGAAGGTCAGATTAACACCTGCAAGTGCTGAACGAAGGTGAACACTTTGGACCAGACTGGATGATGCGCGCGTGTTAATTGAGCCTCATCAGCCTGCAAGTGTTGAGCTTGAGCATGAGAATTAACACACGCCGTGTATGAATGGGAACCGACTTTTAAATAAACACTCAATTAGCAGATGGAGTGTTTAAGCGAAAATGACCTCCAGGAGTGTTCAGTTGTGCACGTGCGAATCTGTTACTGTGCTGAGTGCTGAATTATCAGTGTTCATGTATGGTGTGTGTGTGTGTGTGTGTGTGAGAGAGAGAGAGAGAGAGATAGCGCGCGTGTACCTGGGTCATGAGCCGGTCGGCCCCGGTGTTCTCCTCGTCCTTGAAGATGATGTCCGGGTTGTAGTTGGGCGTGAGCTCCTTGAAGCGCTCCGAGTTGCGCGTGATCTTGCCCTCGTAGCGCCCGCTCGCGCCCAGCGTCTTCTCCGCCACGTTGGGGATGAACTGCTTGTACGCGAGCGGAGTCAGCTTCTTCGGGTGCTTCCGCCGGCCGTAACCGCGGCCCGGACCGCACGCGCGCACCGGCAGCAGCACCAGCAGCGCGAGGCACAGACCCACCGACAGCGCGCGCATTTCTCTCTTTTTCTTTTTCTTTTCTTTTTTATTTAAATTCCTTTCTTTTCTCCCGAAGTGGAAATTAAAATCAGAATCAGCAGCACCTGGATGAGCTTTTTTTTTCTTTCTTTCTTTCTTTTTTTTTTTTTTCTGCAACCGGCTTCGGGACCGGTAGCGTGCGCACGCGTGTATGCGTCTCTGTCTGTGTGTGTGTGTGCGTGTGTGCGTGCGTACGTGCGTGTGTGTGTGTGTGTGTGTGTGAGAGAGAGAGAGAGAGAGAGAGAGAAGCACCGGGACTGTCTCGCGCGTCCTTGCCCTCTCCTCTCCGGTACAGGTGCAGAGTCTCCGCTGTAATGCTGCTCCTCTGCGCGCCTCTAAAGCGTTATAAGCGCCGAGGGGAGGGACCTGCGCCGACACACACACACACACACACACACACACACACACACACACACACAGATGTGAAAAGATGCTGTTTGTGTGGAATAAACATGGTGTGTGTGTGTGTGTCTTTTCCACCCACCCCTAAACCTGAAGGGTGGGGTTGCACTGGGACACACACACACACACACACACACACACACCAATTAGACATTTTCCCTCCAACGTGCAATGCATCTAAGGATCATAGAGGAAATAATATAGCTACAAATTAAATGCACACACACACACACACACACACACACAACACACACCAGTTACACCTTTCCAGTGTGTTAAATATAAAATAAAAGGTCACGCGCTACATCCAGGTTACACACTGCGTGCACGTGCATGTGCATTTATTTAAAGGAAATGGCAGGGGTTTTTTTGTTGTTGTTGTTGGAAACAGGTTGTATAAATCTAGCCTGCAGCTACATGTTCAAATCTGGGTGTTTACTTCCAAACTGTAAGTACAGTAAGACATAAAATATTAAATATTGGTAATATTACAGTTTAAGATTCTCCTATATTCAGTGACATGAATTTAAATATGAATTAAATAACAGACACATGCAGTAACTAGTGATTGTGGCCTCAAGGAATAAACATAAGAACATAAGTCCAAGAAAAATAACTAATAAGGAATAAAGATCAGTAAATGCAGCTAATTACATAATTGCTGTGTTAATGATCATGTTCATTATTGCGTGTTAATATGGCAGTAAATAATATTAGAATATAATAAGAAGAATGTTAATGTAAATCTTTAACCAAAATGTTTTCAATATTCATAAGGTTCCATTACATTTCAAAGGTGTTTTTTTGTTTGTTTGTTTGTTTGTTTTTTGTTTGTTTTGGAAATGAAGCTATACATCAGCTATATATTGGTAGCTATAAATTTAAAAAATCTATAAAATATCGATATTCTAGTCTCATAAAATCTTTATAGATGTTATACAAGCCTAAAAAAAGTCTTCTAGCATAAATCAAATTACATGCTTTATGATTTTGGTGAAAGAACCAAATTATTTAATAACTTTATCGTTAGAAATAAGCAAAAGTTACAAAATTCTGTTCCTTTAGCCGTGAAAATTCCACACGTTGCAACGTCCAAATTCATCCGTGTCGTATTTATATCCGTTTGTTTATCCATGCAAAGTTTCTGCGTACGTTATTGTGTCATAAAATCCTGCGAACTTTATTATTTGCGCGACTTTACCGTATATGACATGAGGAACCAGGGCAAGAACTCTGCAGTGATGTCACACACTTCTCTGGGGTCGGTGTTGTGATGTCATAGCTGGTCACATGACTAGCGGTGATCGTTGATATTCCATAGTAGCGTCGCAGTTTTGTTTAAATTGTCGACAAAAAAACAGCACATTGGTTTTTTTTTTTCTTTAATAGAATTGCAATGTGTACTATTTCTCTGACAATTCTAAAAAAAAAAATAATAATTTTTTTTAACAAAAAATCACAATGACACAGCAATTCTATCCGGCATAGTAATAAAAATATTACATTTTATTTTTTTTATTTTGTTATTTATTAAAAAAAAAGACATTTTGTTTTTATTTTGTTATTTTTTCGAATAGAATTGTAACATGGACCCTTATTCTAACAATTCTAAAAAAAAAACATTAAAAAATTATTTAAAAAAAAAAAAAAAAGCATAAAATATCGCAGTAAATCTTCAGTTCTGTATAGAATATTTATTAAAAAATGTTATTATGGAAAAAAGAAAACACCAACATACAAGTATTGCTATAATACTCACAACATTCCAAAAACATAAAAATATATCTCACAGATTAAGTTTTACTGATTTTTCTTTAAAAGAATTGTAACATGGATCGTTATTTTAATTCCAAATACATCTTTTTAAAAAAAAAAAACTGTAAAAAAGAGCATAAAATATAATAATAAAACTCCAATTCTATACTGAAATATTCCATTTTTATTCTTTTTTTTTTTTTTTTTAATGAGTAGTATATCAGTTTTTATTGTGGAAAAAAAAAAAAAAAAACATCATCTTGCAAATCATTATAATGTGTGACATTCCAAAAATGTAAAAATACCTCGTAGAGCTTACAATTTTATTCAGCTTTTTAATAGAATTGCAAAAATAGCCCATTCAAAAAAAGTAGAAAATATCACAATAAAACTCCAAATTTCTTTTTGGAGAAATTAAATAATATTTAATATTCAAATAACATATACAGTAGATTTTATAGTCTTATTTTCTTTGTGTTTTACATGCAATAAAAATTGTTGTATATTTATTATTATTATTATTATTATTATTATTAGTTTTGTTAACTTCGTTAGAGAAGCTTTATTACTAAAATGTTATTATTATTATTTTAATTTCTTAGCTAGATATAAACTGACATTTACTTACTCATAGAAGCTCGCAGTGAACAGACGCTTTGATAAAAACTCATAAAAAATGAGATTTCTACAGATCCATATCATAAACAATCTTTTTTAGATATATTCTTTTTCCATATCATAAACCTTTAAAGCATTTAAAGCATTTATTTAGTAATATATTTGTTTGTAGTTATTTGTGCACGCTTTAAGTTTGCAGTGCGTTGGCCATTAAACATTACTGAAAGTAAATCGCACAAAAATAAAGATCCAATTAGAATAAAGTGTTGCATTAAGGCAACACAAATGATCAAACACACACACACACACACACACACACACACACACACACACACACACAGTGGTCCTATGTGACACTTTGTCTCATCTGCCTTCATTTCCTTGATTAAGCTATGCTAATAAAGTGCAACATAATGCTATATAATGCTATATATAAATTAAACTTCAGCTAATGGACATAATCTAATGCAATTAATTCCAGGCATTAAATCAATTAATGCAGATTTTTTTTAATTATAAAAAAAAAAAAAGTGAGCGATGAGTCTCCAAAAATGGTGATCCATTTTCATCTAAGTGACTTAAAATCATTAGCAAAAGTCAAAAGAAAGTATACTTTTGGCAAATGTTTGCACTGTAGGACAAAGTTTTGTGTGTGTGTGTGTGTGTGTGTGTGCGAGAGTGTGTGTGAGTGTCGCACATCTTTTTAGTGCAAAATTATTTGCTGAATCGATGCATTAATGTTTTAGGTTTATGTAAAGAGTGTGATTAATAGAACTCGGATACACTTAGAGTGATAAAGACGAGCAACGAAATATTAAAATGCATCTATAGATGAATATATTAATAAACGTAACATCTGTCAGTAAAAGGGATGGTTTGATATGTGATTTGTACAAAATTTAGTATTATCACTGAATTTATCGTCGTGTCCCATTCAGGAAAAGGTTCCCAGGGTAGGCCGCAAGATAAAGTGTGTATCACTTCTTCACTCTTGAGGGTTTTATTTTTAAAGAATTTGATGCAGCATTGGAGAAGCCATCCCATAATATGTACATGCATATGTGTGTGTGTGTGTGTGTGTGTGTGTGTGTGTGTGTACATTGGTGTCTTCTGGGTGTCTTCCCCCTTGTTGTCTGTTTGAGGTTTCCAAATGGGCTCCTCCTGTGCACACACACACACACACACACACACACACACACACACACACACAGTGTTGTTTGGGCGAGAGATCAGCTCTGAAACAGCACACACTCCACTTCAGTGACAGATTAAGCCATGGAAACGGCCGCGGTGAGGTATGCGTCTCATTCTCGTGTTTTCTCAGAGATGGTGGGAAACGTTATGAAGGTCTCGGCCGCAGTTGAGGAATTTTTCCGATAATTTGCGCATTCAGTACGCCGATTTTTTTTTTGTTCATTTGTTGTCATGTCAACCACCTGTTTCTACTCCAAGTCTAAAAATTAAATGGATGCACAAGAAAAACATAAAACACTTAAACATCTCAGAGTAATGCGCTATTGATCTGGTTTTGCGCCTCTAATTAGCAAAATGTTCATTACTGCGACTGAAGTTTGGATTTCATTTTAATTCACGCTGCTTGTAGTTCCCTCCGGACGTGTAGCAATATCCATCAGAAAATCAGAAATCAATTTATGCACTTTATGCAGAATCGGATTGCCAAATTGAGTCACGGTGTTAAATCGAGTCATAATGTTGAACAAGTTCCAATGCTGAGGCATTATTTTAAACTGAGTCACAGTGTTAAAACAAATCACAGTGTTAAACCGAGTCACAGTGTTAAAACAAATCACAGTGTTAAACTGAGTCACAGTGTTAAAACAAATCACAGTGTTAAACTGAGTCACAGTGTTAAACCGAGTCACAGAGTTAAACAGTCACAGTGTTAAACTGAGTCACAGTGTTAAACTGAGTCACAGTGTTAAGCCACGTCACAGTGTTAATCCAAGTCACAGTGTTAAACCGAGTCACAGTGTTAACTCACAGTGTTAAACTGAGTCACAGTGTTAAACCGAGTCACAGTGTTAACTCACAGTGTTAAACCGAGTCACAGAGTTAATCCAAGTCACAGTGTTAATTCACGTCACAGTGTTAAACTGAGTCACAGTGTTAAACCGAGTCACAGAGTTAAACTGAGTCACAGTTTTAAACAGTCACAGTGTTAAACTGAGTCACAGTGTTAAGCCACGTCACAGTGTTAAGCCACGTCACAGTGTTAAACTGAGTCACAGTGTTAAACCGAGTCACAGTTTTAATTCACGTCACAGTGTTAAACTGAGTCACAGTGTTAAACCGAGTCACAGTTTTAATTCATGTCACAGTGTTAAACCGAGTCACAGTTTTAATTCATGTCACAGTGTTAAACTGAGTCACAGTGTTAAACCGAGTCACAGTGTTAACTCACAGTGTTAAACTGAGTCACAGTGTTAAACCGAGTCACAGTGTTAACTCAGTGTTAAACTGAGTCACAGTGTTAAACTGAGTTACAGCGTTAACTCACAATGTTAAACCAAGTCACAGTGTTAATTCACAGTGTTTAACTGAGTCACAGTGTTAAACTGAGTCACAGTGTTAAACCGAGTCACAGTGTTAAACTGAGTCACAGTGTTAACTGTGTTAAACTGAGTTCAAGTGTCAAAGTAAGTCATTATTTTAAAACAAAGCAAATTTTACCCAAAAACACTGAGGTGAGTCATGATGTCATACAATATTTTTAAACTGAGTCAAAATGTTGATTCATAATCTCGAAACTGAGTCCCGAATAATAGGATTAAACTGAGTCAAAGTGGTGAACCAAGTCGCAAAATTAAATCGCGCCAAACAAAGCCATTGGTAAAAACAAACAAACAAACAAAAAAAAAAAACAATAGGGTTTTATTTTTCACGTCAGCAAACACTGACGTGAGTTACAGCGTCACATTAATTTACAATCCCAAACTGAATCAGTGAGTCGGGAGGATCAAAGCGAATCAAAATGCTGATTCACAACATCTAAAGCAGCTGAAACAACGTCACAACACCGCGCTTGCTTATGAGTGGCTTCAGCATGAAATCAGAGGTTTTAAGGAAGTAAACATAGCTTTATTCTAATATTTATGACTCGGGACCTTCAAATTTAGCATGCGTAAGCGGCGTGAAGCCAAAAACACATTAAAGTTTTACATTTTATACCAATACTGGGAAGTTTTTATCTCTTTTTGTTACATCTGAGAGACTATGATAATAATAACATACTACAGCAGAAGGTATATTGGAAGCACTGGGCCTTCATTTAATTTCAAATTCCTCTGTCCAGGTATATTTCCAAGGTATTTCCTTTGAAAATCTCTGTCACATGTCACTTTTTTTTTTTTTTTTTTTTTTTTTTTTTTTTTTTTTTTGATTGTCTTCAGCCCGATGGCATTCTGGGTAACTCAGAAAGGTGGAAGATTGTAAAGCGTAAGAGCACCTGTGGCTTTAGGCTCTTCCCCACGCCGCTGTCTGGAGCTTTGCGAGCCTTTCATGATGAATTACAGCGGCGGATTAATTGTGCACACAAAACACACACACACACACACAGCACACAGACGCGCACCTAACCAGGTCAGGTGTGTTTTCCTGGGAAGAGCCGAGCTTTTCTTATTCATCCGACTGACAAACAGGAGCGAGGGCACGGCTTTCAACCTGCAGGTGGGCCCCAATCGGAGATTACGCAACACCAATATGCCATACAATGTGATTTCAAAAAAAAAAAAAAAAAAAAGGGTTGCATGGTGTTGGTGTTTAACCAAAAAGAGACGCATTCTCATGGAGTGGTTTTAGGGACGATGCCATGTTTCCATTGTGGGGAATTTCACAATCATGTACCTGAAGTTCACGCTCAGCCCAGCCTGGCAGTGTGTAAAGGCGTTTTTATTTGCTCCTCTCGGCCGCTCCCTCTACTTAAACACGCTTGGTATGGTGGGGTTTTTAAGGGTGCTGCCTTCACTGTGGCCTTTTTTTCCCCCCCTTTTTATTGTGAGGTGACATTTCTGAGGTCAAAACCTGGAAAGAAAGAAGAAAAAAAACGACAGTGGGTGTTGAGAGTAAATGTTAAAATGAATAACTATAATGAAATATAATGAAATAAATTTACCAACCCAAAAAGGATGAAAAAAGTTTTATCATTGAGAATAGGAATGCCAAATATAACACTGACTGAATCATGGCGCTAAATTAGCTAAACAGCGATCCTTAGCGTGTTTCTATTCATCCTAACCTTAATATTTTGTGTCTACTAAACTTTTGGTCATTGTCCACTTCACTAATTCAATAATGAAACATGTCCACCCGTGTTGGTCGAAGGCGAGCGTGTTTTTTCCTTCAGATTTCTCTCAAAAACAATGTCAAATCTCAGGCTAATCGCTGTACGACGTCCGGGCCTTTAGCACCGCTGTCGATGAGTCATTTGTTTATTTGGATATTAGCCGCATTGTATTGTGTGGGCAGCGATACGAAGTCACGCACACTCGGATCTCGGCTGCTGTACAAAACCCAACAAAAACGCCGTGACTCACCTGTGAAAGACAGAGAGAGAGAGAGAGAGAGAGAGAGAGAGAGAGAGAATGAAAAAAAGAAAGAGAGACTTCAAAGCGCCAGGCGCTGTTGTGATGGACACTTTAGCAACAGATGAA
This sequence comes from Pangasius djambal, assembly GCA_022985145.1. Classification (NCBI taxonomy): domain Eukaryota; kingdom Metazoa; phylum Chordata; class Actinopteri; order Siluriformes; family Pangasiidae; genus Pangasius; species Pangasius djambal. Next base: position 26,388,909 of record CM040978.1, read on the forward strand.
AACATAATTGCGGTGACATGAGAGGAAAAAAAAAGTGAACCAGCACAAAGTGAAGTTCTTACGACGAGAGCCAACGTGCTCCGTCTAGTGAGTGCTCTCGCTTTGTCCGTTTTAAAGAAGGAAAAAAAAACAGCAAAATGAAAGAATGTTGGACTAAGAATACTTAATAGAAGTTATTTCATTTTAGTGCAATTATTATTACCCATAATGCACTGCAAGCATACATCAAGGTTTAACATGATGAAAAGGTTTCAAGAAGAGAGTTAAATAAAAATCCGAAAGATTGCGTAGTGATATAAAGCGTAAAGGGAGACGTCTTAGCTGTAACACATTGCTAGAGGTGTACATAATTTGCATCTATATAAGTAATGTGTGAATTTAGCTACGTTGAACTAATTTAGTTAAGTAGAGCACCATTTTATATGCTTACCGCTAGTCATACCATGCCATTGTTTACATTACTGCTAGCTACCAGAGGTGGGAAGTAACATCGCACATCGCAAAGCAATTCGCACATCGCAAAAAAATCGCACATCGCAAAGCAATTCTTTGGTCATGAGTTGATGCGCAACGTGATCATCGGTGACCGATTGCAACCAAAGATGGCCGACGGCAAAGTTCTGTCCGAAATTTTTTACTAAAATGTCAGACAGCAAGTGCTGGTACAAGAAATCCACCAATACGAAGACGGCAAAGTAGACGATGGCAAACTCACCAGACAGCTACAACTACGCTAGTGGCGATGGCGAAACTGAAACAAAACATGCTAATCAACAGAAAAAACTCCTTATTACCATTTTTCTTTCACCTAATACTTTTGGAAGATCTCTTCTTTTTCTATAATCATATATTTAAAAAAAAAAAAATCATTATAAGATTTTTAGCATGCGGCAACACTAATCTATCTGCTGCTACGTACACGTTGAGTTAATCACCACAGTTTGTATTGTGACATTATTATTATGTTGTTATATTGTTATTATCAGGCTAGTTACATTTTAGGAATAAAGCTGTTGTTTGTTAGCCTTAGCTAACGTTTTCCCTTGGTGAAAGAGGCACTCGTTTAGCATCAGGAACTAAAATCTGTGTGATTCCTGTACTTTAACATTCATACCTTTACTAAATTTAAGCGTTTATACCTTTCTAATTGAACTTGAGTGAAGAATTCAAAGCCATACTTCAACTTTTACCTGAGGATTTATTTAGACTCTTTTTTAATAGTCACTTTTTAACTTGGGTAAACAATTTTGGGACATTTCCCAACTATGCTAGCTGCTAAATATGACGGTCTCCTTTTAAGAAGCTCTTTTTTTTTTTGTCACAACTTTTGTACTATTGTGGAGACTATATTCTGTTTCTTAATCAACTGATTAGCAGTTAGCATATGAGATGAGAATTAGCCACAATTTGGAGCTAAATATAAGGAACCTGAGCGACTGAAGTAAAAAAAAAAAGGAAAACAGCACTTAGTAATGGAGTTTCTAATTTGGAGCCATGATGATAGAGAAGATAAAATGCTGCCTTCAAAAGTAGGAAGCCACGAAAGAAAAAGGAAAACAAAATAACACCTCAGAATGTACTCAAAATGAAAAGCCTTTTTCTTTTTTTTCTTTTTTTTTCTTTTATTTTTTACAGGCTTTTAAGGTTCAATGCTGTGCAAGAACTTCAAAAGCGACATATCGACCTTACACACTCGTTTATGATCCTGGAGAAAAAAGAGCCGTCCTCCAGAGAAACACGCTTTAAAACATCCTTTACGGCTGACGGATGCCTTTATGATTTTTTTTAATATTGTTTATTGAGGGTTTAGGGCTAGAAAGATCTTTATTTATATTTTATGTGTGTGGTCAGAAGAAAAAAAATGTTAAACAGACAGACGTGGTTTAACCTTTGCTAGAATAAAAAAGAATGTTCTTGCTAGCATGGATTCTGATTAGACTTTCTGCTAGCCTTAACACATGCTAACATTTGTTAACATATTTACAAAGATGAGTTTCTGGAAGGGAGAACATCATATGTAGCGGTTTGGTACAGTATGATTAGCATGTCAGCTCAAGAGGTAATTAGCGATTTGCAGATGCTAAACATCAAACTCTAACTTTATTCATATGTGATAGTATAAACAACTCACTAGCTTATCAACTTAATACATTATTTCATGAGGTAGGTTATGATCGCTAGCACTTTTTTAATTCATTTGTTAATGACCTATTAGCATACAGGACAGAGCTGTAGAGAAATCACACTCATCTAAAGGCTGACTGAGAGAAACACATACAACCGCTAGTTCTAGCTCTATGTTACAAATAACATAGCTAGCTTATTTCACCAGTGATAGAATGAACGGCTTACTAGCTGATCTGCTAATTGGTGGTTAGCATATAAAATCAGCTAAACCCTGATAGAGAACGAAGATAACCAAAAATTGCTAACTATATGCTACAGATTACATAGCTAACTTTATTTCATGTGTGACAGTATTCAGCTAATATATTTAGCTAATATGCTAATTAATAGTTAGCATATAAGATCAGCTAAAACTTGACACATAGAAGAAAAAAATATGAAACAGCAGGCTAGCATATTTGTTGATAAAAAAATATACATAAAACCGCTAGTTCTGTGTTACAGACAACATGACTAGCTTATTTCATGAGTGATTTTACTAGTTGATGGGCTAATTAGCAGTTAGAATAAGAGTTAGCATGCTACATAAATCCAGGAACACACATGAACTAAATACACATGAACTGTAGCTGTATATTACATAAGGTAACCAATTTTTTTTTCACATTGCTAATATATGTATGTATGTATGTATGTATGTA
>CM040978.1:26408419-26431643 GCA_022985145.1 Pangasius djambal
TTTTTTTTTTTTTACCACAGAAAAGAATGCTAAAAAAAGAACATTAATTTTTACCCTTGATCAGAAAAAAAATAAAAAAACAACAGTTTTTTGTTTGTATTTAAAAATATTCTCAATTAGAAAATTGCAATTAAAGTTTTAGACTTGATATGAAAATGGTGAATCAAATTTTACAATTGGTGGAAAAACACTTAATGGGGAAAAAAGCAGGTAAAATTTTACACTTGGTAAATGAGTGAATAAACTTGATTAGATAGGATCAAGAGTGGATAGGATTTTCTTTTTGACAGAAGAATGGAGAATAAAATTTTACCCTTTGTAAAAATTGTTCAAATATTTTTTTTTTACTAGAAATGGAATAATATAAATTTTATTCTGAATGAAAAAAATGCAAATAAAATTTTGCCTCTAATAAGAAAATGTTGAATTAATCTTACTTTCTTTTTCTTACAGAATGAAATTTTGCCATTTGTGGCAAAATGACTAATAATGAAAATGACTAATGAGCGTTAATGAAAAATAAAAGGATATAACTTCTCTCATGTTTGATGAGAAATGTCTGAATAAAAATTTTACTCTTGATAGAAAAACGTGGACAGGATTTTACCTTTGTTGGCAGAATGATAGAATAAAACAAATGGACCATTTATGGGAAAAATCACTAATAAAGGGTTACCCTTGAAAGGAAAATGGTGAGAAATTTTCCTTGTTGATGGGACAAGGATTTTGGAACGATGATGTTACCTCCATGATTTTACAAATGAAGAGTTAAGAAGTGCGCTAATGCTTAAACGATCAGTTAGGTATCTAAAAGCCTAAATAACAGTCCGTCGTGTCGGGGTGTGTAAGAAACCATGAAAGCGATGTGTAATTAAAGCGTGTATAATTAATATAAGAGCGAGACGAGGTGGATGAGAAGATGTGTAATCTTGGCGTGAAAGAGAGAAAAGTGAGGGAGATTATAATGTCCGTACACTTGGCTCCAAGAAGCCGTAATCATAAAGACGGTCCTGTTCTCGTCTCAGGACTCGCTTCTTCACAATCTGCTCATACTGAGCATCCTGTAAACACACACTACACCTGTACACTGTAATGATTTATAATCCCATTCTCCAGTTTTTTTCCCTCGCCACCGTCCGGCTCATGGCCATAAATTTTGGGGTTGCAGGACGACATTAATAACGACGTAGCTTCAAACTAAATGGAGGCTATCACACCTGACTTACTGTCTAGTGAATTTTTAGAGTAACCCTGTAATCTGCAGTTGAGAGTTACAACATAGTCACCTAGCGCACGGTCTAGCAGCTCGTTCTGAGCGATTTTTGCACATACTTTTGTTCAGCTGTGTTCGAGGTAATATCATGAACCAGGGTTGCCAGGTTTCAGCAACATTTCCAACCCAACTACATCTCAAAAACCACACAAAATACGCACTTCCTGCGCTTACACTGTGCCTTTGTTTGCAGAAATTTATTAGCATTCATTCTGATTTTTTTGCTATAAAACAAGATGGTGTCACAGAGTTTAAAACTCTGGCAACCCGGTCATTAAATGTCCTGTCCTCTGCTCATCAGTGAGCATGGGGCAGCATGATTCCTGCCCCAACAGGCTTCTATTAAGGTGCAAAAATGCTTCACTTTCACCACATGCACACACACAGCTGCTACACCGCTGCCGCAGCATTGTTCAGATACTCGCTTGCGTATTTTATGTAAATCTGGAGGATTAAAAGCAGAGTCCACTAGATGAAACATCTGATGCAAAACATCTCTGTCCATCTGGTTTCCAAGTCGGACTGTAAGGTTTGGCAGACTGTAGCAGACTGACAAGCTCCGTTTCTCTTTAAAACTTCTTGCCGTCTTTGTGATTGTCGTCATGATCCGTGCGCCAAATCAAAAACCCTCACCATACATTCAAGATATGTACTAATCTAGAAAATCCAGAAGAATGGTACTCAAAACAGAGCTTTCAGTAGGCTTAATGGGTTTTTCAAATACAAACACTAACTGTAATACGAAGAACGGTTAGCGTTAGTACTCAATAATTGTCTAGAGTAGTACACAAGTATGTGATTTGAGACACGACAGTTTGTTAGTTAGTTTATTGCCGTGGTATAAAAAGAATATTGGAAAAGAATCAACTTCAGAGTGGTAACAGTAATTCTACATCATCGCACCACTCCGTCATTAATTATTTTCCTCTAACAGCACAACACCCAGCGTTTTATTCCTCCCTCATCACACCATCACATCGCTCCAGCCCTATGTTTTTAGAGTAGAGTCGAATTTAGTGACAGTGCGAAAGGTCCAGGCTGCGAACGTGAATCTGGATGAAATCATCAACATGACTCAAATCTCTCAGCAGCGCAATCACAGGAGCATTGTTCACCAGTACATTGTTGGGAAAAAAAAAAAAGGCTTTTGATAGTGAGAGCGTTGATGAATCATCTGCTCAGCTTCGTTAGAAATACAGACTGAGAGACAGAGTTCAATTTCACTTTTTACTCTTCTTTAATATTTACATGATTTATGCTATAAGCCATAAACAGAGAGAGAGAGAAAAAAAAGCTGTATCAGGATAAAAGACAGACACGGAGGAATAGTAAGAGAAAGAAGAAGAGAAAGAGACAGAAAAAGAAGGGTTGTACAAAAAGATAGAGAGATAAAAAAAGAGAGTGGAAGCAATAGAGACAGAGAAGTGATAGAGAGAAAGACAGAGAAAGAAAGAGTAAAAAAGATAAAGGGTGAGAGAGAGAGAGAAGACGATATACACAGAGGAGTAAGGAAAAAGAAAGGAACAGAGAGCGAGACAGATGGAGGGAGTGAGAGAAGAGGCAAAAAGGAGGAAGCAAACCTGAGAAAGGGTAGAGAGATACATAAAGAAAGGATGAGAGGGGAAAACATGACATGGAGGACAAAGAGGGAAATGCAGAGGAAAAGCAGGACACATCTAGGAAAAGATGAAGAGGCAAATGGAGAAGGAAAGATGTATAGAGGAGTAAAGAAAAAAAATTAATAAAGAGACACAAAGAGATGGAGAGAGAAACAGACAGAGGGAAAGAGAGTGAGAGAATGGGAGCAATAGAAGGAGATTTTTTTAAAAAAGCGAGAGAGAAATCGAGATGGAGAATGACAATACATGAACATAGAAATAGAGAGATATAGAGAGAAAAAAATATAGGAAAAGAGTGAGAGAAAGGTAGACAGATAATGAAAGAAGGATAGAGAGACAGACAGGCACTACCAAGACAGACAGCGACTGAGAGAGTGATAAAGAGTGAGAAAGAGAGAGAGAGAGACAGACAGGCAGAGAGACAGGCAGACAGAGAGTGAGAGACTCAGACAGACATAGAGCGAGAGACTTAGACAGACAGAGAGCGAGAGACTTAGACAGAGAGAGAGAGAGAGACTCAGACAGAGAGAGAGAGAGAGAGAGAGAGAGAGAGAGAGAGAGAGAGAGAGAGAGAGAGAGAGAGAGAGAGAGAGAGAGAGAGAGAGACAGAGAGAGAGAGAGAGAGAGAGAGAGACTCAGACAGAGAGAGAGAGAGACTCAGACGGAGAGAGAGACAGAGAGAGACTCAGACAGAGAGAGAGAGAGACTCAGACGGAGAGAGAGACCCAGACGGAGAGAGAGACAGAGAGCGAGAGACAGAGATAGAAAGAAATACAAATGAGGATGTAAGGGACATGAACATAGAAATAAGGGGATGGTGAGAGAGAGAGACAGAGATGGAGAGAAAGAAATATAAAGGAAGAGAATGGGAGAATGGTAGCGTGATAATGAGAGAAGAATAGAGAGAGCAAGAGAGACAGAACATGATAGAGTAGCAGAGAGACAGAAAAATAGTAGAAGAGATAGGAGGGAGAGAGAGAGAGAGAGAGAGAGAACGGCTGTGATTATATATCGGGCCCTGGAAAAAGCCTAAACCTGTAACACACACACACACACACACTAGACAAAACAGCCCGCTGTGATTGACAGCTCTGTATCCCTCCCTTTTGAAAGCCGGAGCCAAAACAGCGCAGCTAATGACTGAACTAATTCGGCTTACTAAACACAATGGCGCGTGAACCCGCATCTGTGCGCGTGCTGTAATAAACACCGCGCTGCCAAACGCCTCGGGTCGCGCGCCTGCTTTCTCTGGTTCATTCATGGCCAGTTACACAAATAAATCCCAAAATCCATGATGATGATGATGGTGATTAATGAGGAGCTGGAGAAGGCTCTTTTACTGGTAAGGCCAGTAAAAGCATGTGCGCCCGTACATAAACAGGATGCGCGTGCATGGCGCGGAGCCACGTTACATTGAGCGCTAATCTCCCTCCGGCGCGGCGCGTTCGTGAGCGCAAAGCTTAATGCAAACGTCCAGAGTCCAAACAGGAACGGCGCTACGAACAGTGTGTGTGTGTGTGTGCGCGCGCGCGCGCGCGTGTGGGCATGTTTGCCTCCTTTGGTGGGAACCAAATAGCTGCTGAGTTGCCAGGTGTTTTCAGGATAAAGTAGCTAAAGCGGGCTCAAAAATAGCTAGATGTCGCCAGGTGACGTCATAGCCTAATTTGCATATTCAGTGAATTGTCACCATTATCATCATGAACAGAATAGAAGAGAGTTTTACGAGTTTTAACTATTTACGTATTTACAAAATTTGTCTTTGGGAAAAATGGTGATGAGTGGGAACAATGCTGTTCAGTGATTGGCTGTTGGGAACAATGCTGTTCAGTGATTGGCTGTTGGGAACAATGCTGTTCAGTGATTGGTCTTTAGGAACAATGCTGATCAGTGATTGGTCATTGGGAACAATCCTGATCAGTGATTGGTCATTGAGAACAATTCTGATCAGTGATTGGTCCTTGGGAACAATGCTGATCAGTGATTGGTCATTGGGAACAATCCTGATCAGTGATTGGTCATTGAGAACAATTCTGATCAGTGATTGGTTATTGGGAACAATTCTGATCAGTGATTGGTTATTGGGAACAATGCTGATCAGCGATTGGTTATTGGGAACAATTCTGATCAGTGATTGGTCGTTAGGAATAATGCTGATCCGTGATTGGCTGTTGAGAATAAAGTCAGTAATGGGGTCTCCAAGTTGGCAACACTGTTTACCTGATTTTTTCCCCCCAAAACTTCAGTCTTTATTTTAAAAAATATATACTAGGCTAAGGTTAGGGTTAGAGTTAGATATTATTTATCTGCATTAATAATTATGTCAGCGGAATGTCCTCACAAGGAGAGTAAGACAAAGTGGGTGTGTGTGTGTGTGTGTGTGTGTGGGCGTATGTGCGTGTATGTGTTTCTGAGGAGCATAAAGGTTGCACAGGCCGACACCTGGGCAAACACAGTCGAAAAAACCTCATCTGTCATCGACGTCAGAGAGTCAGGCCAAACGCCGCTGCCGCTTTTGTCGAGACACAAAAGGAAGAAGGAAGGAGCATGAATTAATTTAACACTTTAGCACTCAAACTCAGCCTTTCTAAAAGACGGGATTTGTGCAGTCGGGGTTTTTTGTGGCAAATTAATGACCAGTTCCAGTCCGTACTTGATGGAATTCTTCATTCTTCAGGTGCCTTGTCTTCCAAAAGTACACGTTAGGATTGCTATTTTTTCAAAAAAACTTATGAGTCCAATAATTAGGATAAAATATGATTAATTTCATGAATAAAATGTTCATTTCAGACAACTCAGTTTTCAGAAATGAAAAAAACAAATCTGTGATGATATAAACAACATGGAATTCAATTTGTCTGTTATGATTTTTATGTTTGTCTTTTCCAAAATCTGTTAGGACAAAACATACACATAAAACATTTGTTCTACTTTAGCGAAAATATTTCTCCTAGAAATCTTCCTTTCCCAAAAAATTAGGAATATGATTTCAATTTTAGGAATTTTAATTTCCCATCAAAAATATATATTTTAAAGCAAAAATGTAAAAAAAAAAAAAAAGCAAAATTAGGATTGAGTTCTATTTTAGGCTCCTCATTTTCCAAAAATAAATAAAATAAAATAACTGCTATTTATTAAAAATGCAAACCGCATTTCCCTCCTATACAAGCAAATCAGAGCTAATTAGCCGATTAGCAAATACGTCGCAATAGCTCCGAGGTATAATGTTCATATTTTTAACAGCTCTTATTTATGATGCAGTTTTGGTCTACTTTTCTCCTGAACACTAGCGTTTGGGATGCAATCTGCAGTTTTTAACACTTGTTGTAAAATCCAGCATATTAGCATGCGTAAAGCTAACACCGTAGCATTAGAGATACATTAACATAAAGCCCCGGTGGGTTTTTTTGTAACTCCATATTCTGTATGTCTAATTTAACCCAATTTGGACGGGGTTATGTCGGATTTAACATGCCCAATTTGAACTCCCTTTCTCTAATCTGCTGCGTCACAAATCGTTCAGTGTGTACTCTTCCTGAAGATTCCACTTCCCCTGGTTTCATTCCCTCACTTCAAAAGCGGCACGTCTTCAATTAGAGATTAACCGGCCGAGGCTAGAGATTAGCTAAAAAGGCTGAAAATGATGACATGTTTGTGTTTCTTTGCCGCTTCAGCTTTTGTGTAATGAATGCTCGAAGGGCTGAAGACGAGGACATTGGCGTGGCTGAGGGATGAAAAGCTCAGAGACTTGCAGACTTAACTGCTGAGAAAGAAAAAGAGAAAAAATTCCAGCATTAACGGACAGGCTAGCATTCCACCGTGTTCTGTCTGTTCAGGGCTGAAACACCACGTTGCTGGTGGATTTTATTTTGTACAGTTTGAACTGGGATCTTTCCGATATGTGTGTTCTTCTTAGAATAAATAACCCTAGAAAACACATTACTGCATTGCACTATGGTATGCTAACTACTCTGTAAGTGAAGGGATAAATGAAGGAGTAGCTTGTTAGCTAATTGTTGGTTCACATAAGCCTGACAGGGGATATAGGATAGCTATATGCAACCTAAATGTACAGCAACCAGAACATCATATTCCCAAAACCCTGTATTCCCAGGACCCAATATTTCCAGGACCCTGTATTCTAAGTACCAGGACACTGTGTTCCCAGTGCTTTATATTCCTAGTGCCCCATATTCCCAGGACACTGTGTTCCCAGTGCTTTATATTCCCAGTGCCATATATTCCCAGGACACTGTGTTCTCAGTGATTTATATTCCCAGTGCCCATTAATCCCAGGACATTGTGTTCCCAGTGATTTATATTCTCAGGAGAATTTCCCCAGTGATTTATACTCCCAGTGCCCTATATTCCTAGGACACTGTGTTCCCAGTGCTTTCCAGTCCCCTATTTTGCTGGATTGTTTTAATTTCAGGACCTTGGATCTTACATTCCCAGGAACAGGTATTCCCTGAATTCCTTATTCCTAGGATGCTATATTCGCAGTACCCTATTATTACAAGGCCCTATATATCCAGAACCCTATTAGCCCAGGGTGCTATTTTCCAGGACCATATATTCCCAGCACCCCGTTATCCCAGAGCACTCCATCTCCAGGAATATGTATTTCCAGCACTCTTTAATTCCAAGGACCATATATTCCCAGGACCATTCCCACTCTATTCCTAGGACCCAGTACCTTATTATCCCAGGGCACTCCATTTCCAAGACCCTATATTCCCAGGACCATTCCAAGAACCATTTTTTTTACAGGATACTATATTCCAAGGATCTTGCTTTCGCATGACTCTTTTTTCTTTTATATTCCTAGGACCATGTATTCCCAAGGCAATTTATACTCAGGACAATAAATTCCCTGTACCCAGTTATTCCAGGACTGTATATTTCCAGGACTGTATATTCCTAAGATCCTATATTCCCAGTACCCTATTTTCCAAGGCCCCAATTCCCAGGACTCTTTATTCTTAGGATAAAACACATCCTACATAGTAAATAGGTTTGTAAACATGCTTAAGTTTTGACCTCCAAATTTTGCTAGTTGACTTTTAGTCACTGAAGTTTGTCACAGCATTTCCTTTTTTACCAGGTGAAAGGGCAAAGAGGGCGAAGTTTAGTCATTCACCGCAGCCTGATTTACTGTCAATGTTATCTTATCCCACTCGCAGGGTGCGGCTCAGGCTACAGTTATAAACTCATGGTGATATAAGTGGCTTCAGGAAACCTCAGTGCTTCAAACCGGAAGGTATCTATCACATAAGGTGGAGGGCAAAAGTGTTTAGCGTCCTTGTGCTCACTGAGAGTTTTGTTAGCCTATAATTTAAATATATTTGCACATTTACAGGTATGTTTACAAATGTAAAATGATTATTGCTGTGATCTGAGTGACTGTAACATATGAATTTCTCTTTTTTAAGCTACAACAATGAATGTATATTCCCATTACCCTATATTCCCAGTACTCTATTATTCCAAGGCACTATATTTACAGCACCCCATTTTTCCAGGTCCATGTAATTTTCTAGGACTCTTTATTCCTAGGAGCCTATATTCAATTATATTCCCATATACTATATTCCCAGTACTATTATCCCAGGGTCATATATTCCCAGGACCAGGTATTCCCAAAACAATTTATTCCGAAGACTCTTTATTTGTAGAATGGTATATTCCCAGTAACCTAGTATCTCAGGCCCCTATATTTCCCAGGACCATATATTCCCAGTACCCTGTTACCCCGGGCCCTGTATTTCCAGGTCCATGTATTTCTAGGACTTTTTATTCATATTAGTCTGTATTCCCAGTACTATTATCCCAGGGTTCTATATTTCCAGGACCATATATTCCCTGGACCCTGTTACCCCGGGCCCTGTATTTCCAGGTCCATGTATTTCTAGGACTTTATATTCATATTAGTCTGTATTCCCAGTATTATTATCCCAGGGCGCTATATTTCCAGGACCACGTATTCCTAAGACTCTTTATTCCTAGGACCCTATATGCTCATTAATCTATTTTCCCACAGCTCTATACTTCTATGACCCTATATTTACTATATTTACAGTGCCCTATATTTCCAGGTTCAGGTAATTTTTCAGAGCTCTTTATTCCCAGGAGCCTGTATTCCCAGTACTATTATCCCAGGGTCCTATACTCCCAAGACCATGTATTCCCAGGACACTTTATTCCTAGGATCCCATTATCCCAGGGTACTATATTTTTATGAGCCTATATTCCTAGTACCCCACAATCCCAGGACCCTATTTCAAGGATCCTGTTATCCCAGTATAAATCCTATTTGAGAGTTTTTTCCCCACATAGAAACCGAACAAGCATGAGCTACCGACTTCCGAGTTCTCACTTGCCACTTATGAATTCTTAATACTTTGTGTGCAGATAGCTAACGTTAGCTGAAACGGAATTTAGAAACATTTAAGATAATCCATAATTCAGTAAATACATTCAAGCTGCACTTGTTTTATCATTTCATTTATCCGAGGACTTTGTATTTATAGCTTTCCAGCCTGCTGAGCTCGGTAGTGAAGAATTGAGGGAAACCCATTTAAGATGGAGAGAGCGAGCGAAAGAGAGAGAGAGATATAGAGAGAGAGAGAGAGAGAGAGAGAGAGATGGATGGCCATGAAGTGTCTCCACTCATGGAGATTAGGCCCTAATTCTGGCTGATAATGCAACCAAAGGCCGAGCGTGTCTGCTACAAAAGATGTGCAAGTTGCTTTATCTCATCAGGAATTCCACAGCGTCGAGGTGTTTGGGATTACCCGAGTGAGGATTCTCTTCTCCACTTGTTCACTTGTTCGCTCTGTCCCCTTCACACCAGTAACCCCTTATTTCAGAGAGGGTTTGACAGATTTCTTTGCTAATCCTCGGCCTCTTAGAATTGTCACTGTGTGTAATGATTTCAGTCAGACAGGATACAAAGCATTGGATTTTCGTACAGATTTGTGGTATTATCACGTCCCATGAGAACATTTGTCTCATTTTAAAGGAACATCTCCTTACAAATAACTTCACATTTCAAGTGTTATATGTTTATGTGGACCGTCCGTCATGTAAGTCCCTGTGTGAGAAATGATAATGAGCATATTAGTATAAACCTGTGATTTGCAGCTGCACTAGTGTCAGAGTTGCTGTTATAGAAAATTATTCAATGTCTTCTGACCAATCAGAATCGAGAATTTGAAAGCGCTTTGGTATAAACAGTTTTCATTATTATATTGATCGACGCTAACTGTGTATTTTACTGCTGCATTAATCTAATACCAATATCAACTCGATGAATCTGTGGTTTTGACCACATGCAGCAGTTTTTTTTTTTTTATAAATTAATGAGGATTAACATCTCTCCCATGGTGCATCTGTATACTGCACAACCATATTTTTCATTTTCATTAAATTCTCCGCTGGGTTTTTGGCAGTCGACGTATGTGTTTTTTTTTTTTTTTCCCTTAATGGTATAAGCATTCACAAATCTTCATTCTTCATTGGAACCGTGCACACTGGAGCCTTTCTGCGCAGATTAAAAGCTTATTTTTTTGCTCCGAATAGAAAGTCGCAGCTGTTTTGGCCTTTAGGGAACTTAAGGAAAGTGGAGTTCATAGGGTTCCTATCGATCAGGACTGTAGAAGATTTTTTTTTACTGTCTCATGGACTTTCTTTCTACAACACACCATTACTGACAATATTAAAGTTCTTTCCAGCCAACTATCATTAGTAGAAAACCCTGTTTCCATCAGCTACTGTTTCGTTGAATATTCTGGAAAGATGATGTCAGTGAAAGAGCCACAGCCAAACTGGCATTGTGCTGGAAAAATTGGAACATAAACTGGATGTCCATGTTATTGTTTTCTTTTTTTCCAAAAAAACAAAAGTCGTCTCCTTATCCGTATGTCCATATGTTGAACTCGGCGTGATCATAGCAACGGAGAACATTCCTCAATTAGAAATCAGATCCATAGCATAACACAAATCCTTAAAGAGATGCCCAGATGCAAAGTTCTGGAGATTCATTGTCATTTTGATTCAGTGCTAAACTGATTCAGTGTCCACCTCACATTTACACCTTCACGGTCAACTCTATATTTCCCAAAGGGATATGTTCCCAATGCCTCTGTTCCCAGAGCCCAAATTTCTAGGGCATTATGGTCCTCAGAATATAAGTGAAATAGGGTCCTTGGAATATAGAACTCTGGACTTGGGAAAATAGTACCTTGGGAAAACATGGCACAAGGAACACAGTCAGTTGGAATATAGTAAACTGGGGGATATAACGCCCTGAGAATATTAAGAACATAGAGAACATAGCTTGGGAATACAGATCCTTGACAACATAAGGCCTAAATCTATATGGTCCTGTGAACATACAGGGTCCGGGGAATACAGGGAGCTGGGAATATAGAAATACAGGGCCTGGGGAATACAGGGAGCTGGGAATGTAGAAATACAGGGCCTGGGGAATACAGGGAGCTGGGAATGTAGAAATACAGGGTCCGGGGAATACAGGGAGCTGGGAATATAGAAATACAGGATCCGGGGAATACAGGGAGCTGAGAATATAGAAATACAGGATCCGGGGAATACAGGAGCTGGGAATATAGAAATACAGGATCCGGGGAATACAGGGAGCTGGGAATGTAGAAATACAGGGCCTGGGGAATACAGGGAGCTGGGAATGTAGAAATACAGGCCTGGGGAATACAGAGAGGTGGGAATATTGAAATACAGGGCCTGGGGAATACAGGGAGCTGGGAATATAGAGCCCCAAGAGTAAAGGACACTATGAATATATGGCCCTGGGAAAACAAGGCCACTAGAACATAGGACCTGAGGAATTTTGGGCCCTGGGATCATGAGTCATTGGGAATGCAGATCCCTGTAATACCGGGTGCCTGGAATGTACTTGTCACTTGGTGTGCTCGCTAACAAGTTAGCTAACATTAGGGAATCTACTGTGGTGATGTCATGTGAGTTTACAACTGGGTGATCAGGTTTAACTTAATCTCTACTCAGAGACGTCTGTCACTCGGCAAAATCTGGACGTTCAGCACAGAATAAAGCACATGCAGAGGAAGTTCCCAAGGGTCTTTTGGACAATTGTAAAAAAAAAAGCCACTAATGTTCCATGACCGGGATTGTATTTATCCTGCAAACACGTCGATTCATCTCTGATTGTAGGTCCACCCACGTCTCAAGCTCGAGACCATTCATAAAAGGATCGGCCCTTCCCCAAAAATAACAATTAACTCCCGTCTGTTCACATGCAGACACAAACAGTCATACACCGTTTACAAAACATGGCTCGCTGAAACCGCAAAGAGACGATGAACACCTTTCAGGGATCGAGCCGGCACCGGCACTGGAGTGATGATCAAACACCTCACAGGGAGTTCTCCTCATGCACAAGCGTTATTTAATCCAGCAGCACCGTTTATTAATCTGTCTTTCTATCTCTTCCTGTGATCGAGACACTTTGTTATGATTAATGTGAACCAGCAGGTGGGATTTAAACCTGAGCTTCTCACCTGCTAAACTTCCTGTTTGTCCGTGTGTCTTTTAGCAAACCTAGCATCTCTGTATTTTTTTTTTTATCTAATCAGATCCCAAAAAACCAATACAACCTGGTAAATAATATACTCCTGAATAATAAGGATAAACTGAGCAAAACTGAGGTAAAAGTGTTGATTTTAATCATAATATATCAGAAGAAAGGCTAACTATCTTTGCTAGTTAGCAAAATCTGTTTATTTTCTTAACACGTGTGGCGTTTTTTTGACACGTGAAGTAACTACTTCAAACTGCTTCACAGGCTAAGAATATGCTAATTCGTTCAGAATTTGCTATGGATCATTGACTTTAATCACAATATATTAGCAGAGAAGTGAACAAACATGCTAAAGTGTCTTTTCTACTTAGCTAGTTAGCAAAATCAAAACTTTTTTAGGATCATGTGTCAGAGTAAAGTATCTTGAACTGGTTTGTGGGCTAGGAATATGAAGAAAGTTGTACCTAAAATTTGGGAATTATTATCAAGTAAAGTCAAAGTACATTAGTAGAAAGCTTTTGCGAGCTGGCTAGTTGCTAACAAACATGTCACGGTGACTGGAAAACAGTGTGATGTGGAGTCGTGGTGGAGGTTAATGGCACAAAGTTCAGGATACGGCAGCAACCTTTTCATACACACACACACACACACATACGCACACACACACAGGCATATCATTAAGTGTCTTAAGTGGGAAAGCAGAGCTGCGATAAATACCGTTGTGGACCCTTTAATACTCGTTTAAGAGCTTTCATGTTCCATCTTTTCTGCAGCCAAACGAGGCACTAGTTACAGGGCTGCCTGGGGTTTGTAAATCACTGCTTTCAGGCTTGGGGCAGGTGCGATATGAAATATGAAATTAAGCAGTAAGATGTGCTGATCTTCACGTCTCGTGGCTCTAAAGTCTCGGGGATGAGAAGGGTGTAATGGGAGAGTCCCGCTGATTAAGTTACACGAGGTTAAACTGCATTTTAACAAAATTACAGTAGCGACTGAAATGTCTTGAGTCCACTGTTTTTTTTTTTTTATTCTTATCACACAATTCTTTACTCATGTACAGGTTAGGGTGTAATTATTGGGCGGATAATAACAGTATGGATGGCGATGATAGCCGAGATGGCTAACTAAAACAACGTCCCTAAAACAACGTTGTAATACGTTATCGTTTCTATAGTAACAGCTCACTGACAGGGATTCATACTCATGGGTGCTTTGGTGACACTTTCTTTAAGGAGATTTAAGGATGCCTATTTAACATTTAGGGAAGGAGTCTCCAGTGTCAGCGCTTTGTAACGCTCTTTATAAAGCTGTACCTTGTAGCTGTAGTTTTCCGACATCTCCAGGACAGAGGATTTTTGCGCTTTTTTGTGGTTTCTCAGTAACACGAGTTACGAGTTTTTTGTCTTCGTGGAATAATTATGCAAATTATAATTATATATATATTTTATAAAAAGGCACAACATGGGATAAACAAAGTTGTCATTGTTAAAGTAACAATATATTTTGAATTTAGATGACTAAATTCAATATGCTGATGCAATACCTTAGCTCTCACTTGTGTAGACCTGTGAAGAACATGAGCTAGTTTACTAGCGGTTAGCTAATTAGACATGGAGGATTTTTTCATGAATCATTTTTATTAATAAGAATATATTAGCAAAAAGCTTTTGCTAGCTGGCTAGTTTGTAATATTCTGTTATCAAATGTGTCAAAAAGAGCATTTTTTCATTCTTCACTGATTATAATTCTAGTATATTAGCAATAAAGGCTGCCGACGTGCAAAAACATTCTCGCTAGCTAGCTAGTTAGTGAAATTTGGTAGTTTTTCAAATCAAATTTATTACTGGAACTGCTTAAAACTAATACTTATTTGTCTAAAAGTGTTATGTTTTGGATTTTTTTTTTTAGTTCAGAAATAGAAACCTAGTTAAGGTTGCCTAGGAACGTTATTCAATTGCTTAGCGAAAATTATAAAAACCTGAGAAGAAAGCTTTAAAAATCACACAAAATTTTCATAGTGTTAGAATAGCTTTAACGTTGTGATTTCTGTAAGTTTCCAATGGTTTTCGGAGCTTAATTCGAGCTCTGAACATTTCCAAAAATGTATTTTCATACATCCTGGATTTTTTTTAATGATTTTCGGTGGTTGATTGGAGATGAAAAACATATAAAACATTATTCTGCAGCTCTACATTGATTATTTTATGTGTTTAAAGTAACACGTTCATGGTCAGGGTTCTGCGATGCTGAAACATTTCTAGCTCTATAGAGTTTTATTCATAGTTCTCTTTCCATTAACCTTTCTTTAACCTCGCGCACCTTCAGTCCGACACCCACATGCCGGTTTCTATAGCAACCAGCGGCTGACATACAGTATTCATGGCCTCGATCGAAGGACCGTTGCTGTGTAAAGAACTTCTCCTTGTTTAACTTGTGGCTTTTGTACAGATTGCATTCAGCAAAGCTGCAGGTGAGCAGAAAGAGAAGAAGGGCAATCCAATAAAAAAAAAAAAAATCAAAAATGAAAGATTTTCGCCAAAAATGAAACATTTGCTTGTATAGTTTTGCACTGGACCTCTGACACTCATGGCTACCAGATAAGAGTAGCTTATAGCCTCCAGTTTAGCATTGTGCCCTAAATCATCACACACTCACTCAAGGTTTGTGAAGTTTTGCTTTTGACACACGGATTTGCAGAAACATGTAGAAAAGTTTGTACAGTCCTAAAAACGGCAGTAGTAGGAGGCGTGGCCTAAAGTTTGAGGATATGCTAGTATGAAGTATGTTAGATACGTTATTTGTTTGTTTACACAGACTTTGTGTACAAATGGTGATGGTAGCTTGCACAATGTTACTTGCTAGCTACATTAGGCTAGCTCTAAAGAAACGTAGTGAGTTTTCTCACACGTAGTTCCCATCGAGATTGAATTTGGACTTCAGAAATTCTTCTTTGATAGGACAAATTGCGAAACGTGAAACAAGAAAACTCAAAGAGTATTAAATTTGCAATGTTAGATATCTTAGTAGTCCTGGTTGCTCTTATAATCAGCTTTGTCAGCCATTTTACACATATTTATACCACAGCGCTGGTGAATTCTCTGTTCCACGTACGTTATGGTTTCTATAGTAACAGCTCATTCACTGGGACTTGTACAGCGGACGCTATCGTAAAATGAAAAATAAACCGAATTTAATACGTTTAACCAAGAAAAAAAATGTGTGTAATCGTTGCCATGGTGAAGTTTTCTGTAAAAAGACGCTTATTTATTTATTTATTTTAAATGTTTATGGAAGGAGTCTCCAGTGTCAGCACTTTGTAACAGTAAAGCTGCAACTTTTCCGACATCTTCAGCACAGAGGAGGTTACGCTTTGCGGTTTCTCGGTAACATGACAAGCTGCGCTTGTTGTTTTTTTTTTTTTGTCTTATTAACTTCAAGAGTGAAAAAAGAGAGGAACGACTGTTTATAGCTGCTTTAACGTAAGCGACAACAGGAAGTAACTTGTTTCAGAAACATTAAACGTAACTATGGATAAATGGATAAAAAGTATGATATATCATTGTTTAATAAATAAAAATTGTAAAATTGTAATCATTGGTAAATTGCTGTGGTATAAGAGGAATAAAACACTCTAGGACGTGCTGTTATTCTGGTGGTAGCAGCAAATTCTTCGTTGATTATTTTCCTGTAACAGCATGACACGGAGTGTTTTATTCCTTACTTATATAACAGCAAACTCATGAAGTGCTGATACGGTGCTTAATATAGCGGCAGGGATTGAGCCGAGGGACAACAGTAAGGAAAAGTCCACCTCCTTGTTCTCACAGTGCCGCTGATCGTCATGAATCTTTAAACGTCTACACATGATTATTTTATGGGACTCTGGAGAAAACCTCACTCTGAGATAAAGAGTTCACAAGCTTCCTTTTCAATGATTAAATCACAGTCTTTAAAATGATTTGTATTGCCACAATGTAAAACGGATAATATTACCATGCTAATAACCATTGGCAACTAGCATAGTTAGCCTAAATCAAGATAACTAGCTTGACACAAACCAGGCTAGAACATAGAAATGCAAATCATAAAAAGAATATATATTCAAAGCTAATTTTAGCCACCCTTTTTAGTATTAACAGAATTCAACATGGGTAGTTGTTGTGTGCTATGTTGCCTAGGATAATTAGCATAACTAGTCTGCCATCTTTTACTGTTATTTAAATATAAGAATGAGGTAAAATAACTCAAAATATATTTTTTGATTGATGTTTAGCTATTAAAAAGGTTTTACTTCAAGCCTTTCAATTTGTCAGCCTAGATCTGCTATTTTGCTATTTGCTTTGCTAAGTACGCATGGTTACATTCCACCAGGCTCCAGTTTATTGTAAAAGGATGTGATTAAAATGTTCAAAACATAACATTTTAAAAATGTGTTTATTCACACAAAATAAAAGTCTGAACTCCAGGTCCTGCTAGTTTTGCTAACTATGCTAGTCAGAAAACTGTTTAAAATACTTCAAAAAGCAACAAAAATGTTTAAAATGCTTTTTTTCCCCCCTCTCCAAACAAACAAAAGTGAAATCCAGGCTAGTGCTTATTGTTTTGCTAACAATGCTAAGCACACATGGTTATGTACCACCAGACCCCATGCTAGTTTTTTTTTTTATAGGAAAAAGTACTTTAGAAAAACAACAAAACAGCAACAACAAAAAAAATGAATATGAACTCCAGGCTAGTTCTGCTAGTTTTGCTAACTATGATAATGAGATATGGACATACCTTCAGACTCCATGCTATTTATGCCATTTATAGTAAAAACAATAAAATTGTTTTAGGATTGTTGGTTATTTATTCAGAAACAAAAGAATGACCAAAGAACAGCTAGTTCTACTAGTTAGGTAGAAAAGTTAAAATACTTCCTGAAAAAAAAAAAATCAAAACATTGATTTCTTTCAAAACAGTCAAGGCTAGTTCTGCTAATCATGCTAGCAGCTATGTAGGATTAGTAAATTTGTATTCTGTTTCTAGAGGGAAAACTGTGGTGTTTATTAATGAAATTAAAAAAAAAAAGTAGCATAAGCGAGTAGCTAAAGCCTTATTAACGTTAGCATAAGTACATTTTAATAAACATGTTGAAGTTCGACTCGGTGCATCTCATGAAGTATCGTGTTCCTTTCTTTTTATATTAAAAAAAAAATTTTCTCAGCAGGACGTTAAAATTTTGTAGACGCTGGCTGAGAGTTCAGCTATTGTGGGCAAACTCACGTAATTACGACAAGATAATATGCTGAAAAGGAGAAAGAGAGAGGGAAAAAGAGTATTTACCCAACAGTGCTGTTTGAACAGCGGCGATGAAAAGGCTTTAAGGAAAAGAGGGACGTTGGGGGTTTACAAATAAAATAAAAAGGAGTTTTCTCTTTCGTGCCGGTTGCCGGGGTGCGTGTGAAACTCCGCCGTGGGACAAAAAAACGACGGAATGGAGGAAGGCTGAAGGTTTTTTTGTGGACGAGACACGGTGAAGTGGACACTTCAGGAGACGAGCAAACAGCAAACCACCGCCTCTCCACATCCTCGCATTGTTCACCAACACACATTAACACACTCGAGAGGAGACGGCGAGAAACAAGTGAAGGCTAATGAACGGCCTCGAGTGGCCACTTCACATCCAACACACACACACACACACACATACATACATACATACACACACACATTCTCCGTTCGCAGATAATGATTAGCATTGAAACACTTCGCTTCCTGTCATTAAATGAAGTGATGGAATAGTCTTTACGTGTTTTAGAGAATAACAATGTTACGTTTTGGTTTTTTTTCCTCGTTAGCATGTAGCTATGCTAAACATCCGCTAATCCAAATAGCAACATAAACAAGAAGAGTGATATTCTACTATCTGTCTGTCTCTCTGTCAGTATATCTATCTATCTATCTATCTATCTATCTATCTATCTATCTATCTATCGTCTGTGTCTCTATCTGCATATTGTCTATCTGTCACTTTGTTTCTGTCTGTCTTCTTTGTCTGCAAATTGTCTGTCTGTCTATCTATCTATCTATCTATCTATCTGTCTATCTATCTATCTATCTGTCTGTCTGTTTGTCTATGTGTTTGTCTATCTAGCTCTCTGTCTGTCTGTCTATTTATTCTCTTTCTGATTCATGAATCTTTCTGATTTCTTCAACTGTGTAGAAAACATCTCACACACACTCACACTCACACACACACACTATATTTAAATGTGGTGATGAATATTTGATGTGTGGTGCAGATGGAGGTTTGGGGTCAGTGCAGTTCAGAGCGACGGATCAGAGTGCATTTTACTGTACTGCACCATAGAGAGAGAGAGAGAGAGAGAACAGGAGGAGGAGAAGAGAAGATGGAGAGAGTGAGATAGAGTATATATAGAGCCAATGGCCTCCATGGGACAGAAACAGACAGAGAGAAAGAGATAGACAGATAGTTATACAGAGAGAGAGAGACAGAGAGATAGATAGCTATACAGAGAAAGAGATGGAGACACAGACAGATAGCCCTACAGAGAGAGACAGAGAGATAGATAGATAGCTATACAGAGAAAGAGATGGAGAGACATACAGACAAACAGATAGATAACTACACAGAGAGAGAGACAGACAGAGAGATAGACAGCTGTACAGAGAGTTGGAGAGACAGACAGACAGATAGCTATACAGAGAGAGAGAGACAGACAGAGAGATAGATGGCTACACAGAGAAACAGAAAGAGAGATTCTGAGAGATACATAGAATGTTATATAGAATACATCCATAGACACACCCTAACCTTTCACATCCTAATTCCTAACTCCTAACTCCTACACCCTAACCCCTACATCCTACTCTCTAACCCCTAAATCCCAAACCCTAATCCCTAATACCTAACTCCTACACCCTACCCCCTACACCCTAATCTCTACTCCCTAACCACTATGCCCTAATCCCTAACTTTAAAGCCCCTAACCCTAAAGCCTCAAACCCTGACCACTAATCTGTAAGCCCTACACACTAAACCCTACACCCAAGACCCCATACACCCTAAACCCTAATACCTAACTCTTAAGGCCTAAACCCTAATCCCTAACTCTTAAACCCTAAACCCTAACCCCAAAGCCTTAAGACCTGACCACTATGCCCTACACCCTAAGCCTTAACTCCTAAGCCCTAATGCCTAACCTCTAAACCCGAATGAATCATTTTGTGTTTGTGACAAACTTCCAGCCACTATCAATTTCTTTAAACAACAAAAGCGTAATGCCCAAAGTATGACACGTTTACATCTCCTGGCTCTGCGGTGGAAGGGAATTTCTGTCTCATCGTCTCTCTTTACGCTGTCCGTAACCCGAGACCAGAGTTACTCAATCACCAGCACTGATTACACTACACCCTCTGAATGCAGACTTCAGACCCCGACTCATTCCCAGAATACTTTGGGAAATTTCTGCCTCGTGCTCAGATCCTGCGGGATGATAACGTGTGTAAATAACGTCGATTCGATATGTGTGTTTTTAATGCGGCGTCAGACGATGAGACGGAGGGCTGTTTATTAAATCGGCGCTATCAAATTGCCGGGATATGAACAGGAAGTCTCGGAAAAACGTGTAAACATTGTCATAGTAACAGCATCAATGGCAAACTGTGATAGGAAAATAATCAACGACTGACATATCTAATGTTAGCTAGCTTCTTAGCAAACATTTATAGAACAGGTAGCTTAGCGGTACATCCTGAGGTGTGAATGTGAGACTGATTTATAGATGTGTGTGTGTGTGTTTTATTAAGTCTGGAGGTCTTTATTTAGCCCTCTACTCTGAGGAGTGTTAATGATAGCCTCTTGCCGTGAAACACTAGCTAGCATGCACTTTAGCGCTGTAAATATCAAACACTGATTTTTTTTTTTTTTTTGAATGAAATGACTCAATGTGAAATGGTGATACTGCATTTAAGAGTAAATTGTGCCTTCATGTGTAAAGAAATTACAGTGTGTGTGTGTGTGTTTAAGTGAGGCGCTTTTTTTTGGGGGAAAAGCAATATGACTCCATGACCACATAAAACGCAGCTTTAGCGCTTGTCGACTTCAAAAGGCTAAAATCTGACAGCAAAAACAATAATTTAATCGCTTCATTATAAATCTGAGGTAAAATTCATATTTCTCTCATCGGTGCCGTTTTTTTATGGTGTTTACTCGGTGTAATGAGGGGGTAGAGTGACACACACACACACACACACACACCCCTGAGTAAAAAAATCCGATCAGCTAATTCACAAAATTTACCTCGTAACAACATTACCACAATAGTTTACCTCAGGTGCTAACTAGCTAGCTAACATTTAAAGACACAATACAGTACTTTAATACGACAAAAATGTTATACTTAGCCTAATGTTAGCTAGCGAAATTGGTTCTTGTTTTAATATTACAGTTAATCTAATGTTACCTAGCTTGATAGCAAAACTGTCTGATTTTTTAATGTTATAGTTAGCCTAATATTAAAGTTAGCTAGTTTGTTAGCAAAACTGACTCCTGGTTTTACTGAAACAATGTTATAGTTAGCTTAATGTTAGTTTTAGCTAGCTTGCTACAAAAGTGGCTCTTGTTTTTATGTTATAGTTAGCCTGCTATATTTGTTAGCTAGTTTGTTAGTAAAATTGGCTCCTAGTTTTAATGATAGAATGTTATGTTTAATCTAATGTACAATAGTTACTTATTTTAGCTATAGCTTGAGGTATAGCTAGCTACTTAATATCAGATTGCTAACACTTGAGAGGAAAATGTTGATGTTAGCTAAGATAACTATCTGTGCAGTGGTAGGTTTAGATAGCTGGCTAGCATAAATAATGGTGTTAAATTGTTATATTGTGTAATTAACGCTAGCATTCTATGCTAAGCACTCAGATAGACTGAAGTTGTAATGAAATAAAATTAAAACAGACATTGTGGATCATCTCGGACACAACATTTAACGCTAAGCTGCACTTGTGTCAGAGCAGTGATGAAAATGTAGCAGGGCTGAAAGTCTGAGAGCGTGTTGTAATGTTCAAATGCATCATAACGCCTGAGGGCTTTTATCCTGACAGCTCACAAAGCTTGTAATTTGAAGGATTGAGAGAAAAAAAATGAGGAAGTGATAAAGCAAAGTCAATTTTGTTCCCTCAGACAACCTCAAGCCAGACTCGTGGGGTCAAAACAAAGTTCGCTAATCGCTAAAGAGTCACGTCGAGGAGATTTTGTTTCCTCAACTTTAACTCATACTCAATAAGAGCTTCTGATATGATTTAAAAGTCTTGAATTGAACAAATTCTTTTTATCTATTTATTTATTTATTTATTTAATTTATTATATGATATATATATTTATATTAAAACTACTTAACGTTAACTAGTTTGTTAGCAAATTTGGCTCAGCGTTTTATGTTACAGCTAATCTAATTTTAAGTGAGGAAATGATAAGATGGTTCATTTTGTTCACCTAACCCCCTTTACTGATAAAAAAAAAAAAAAAAACACACACACAAACGTGAAAGGATTCAATAATATAATCATAGGTTTGATACTAATCCCCAAATTTGAATATTTTTATCTGCCATATTGAATTTTAAAGCCGGCAGTTCTTTCAGGGAAAGGTGTTCTGCTGCTGGTTTAGGACAAAATGTCCGCATTTGATTTGAGGTGATATTGCTGTACAAACATCCGTACACAAGATAGACAATAATATAGTGCAAAATGTGCGATTTGAGACACAGCCAGTGTCTCTCTTTAGCTATAAATGAGGGTTAAATGGTAAATTTTAATAGATATGTACTCTTAATAGATTAAAATCTTAATAAATTAAGAGTTAATCTGCCTGTCTGTTTGTCTAATGAATATGTACCATCTCTGTTTCTTGCGTTGCCATGTTAAAGATGATGTCACGTGACAATTGTCATGCAATTTCATTGGTTGGATGTCTCAGATCTTCATCCAGATTAAAGAATTTGATGATAAACACACGTCGGAGTGTTAACGTGTACGTCCTGTGAGCCGTGTTGTTTGAAAGAAGTGGATAAGCTGCAGAAATGAGCGCGAGCCTCCGAGCGCTGCGCGTGTGTAAACGGAGGGAAATTCCTATTGTTGGCAGGCAGGCAGGCCTCACACGTCCCCAGGCATTGGGTGTGCACGTCTCAGCCACGAGAGACAGACAAAACACATGTGACTGAGAAAGAAGAGGGGAAAAAAATAAAAGAGGGGAAGAATCAGAAGAGGTGAAACTGTAAACTGCAGGAGCACGAGCGAATTAATGCGGAGAGCACCGAAGGGACTTTTAGTAACATGTGAGGACATCAAACGGAAAAGAAAAGAGAGACAGAGAGAGAGAAAGACAGATCTAAAAAAAGAGAGAGAGAGAGAGAAAGATAGACAGTCAGGGCAGGTCCAGTCTCGTCCCAGTGAGTGTTTAATAAATCTGGGAAAAGGCCTGTGAGAGATTAACGGAGTGATGACAGCTTTACGATGAAATGACTATTGTTGTTCTCGCATCACTTATCATTAGTAATAAGCAGTGATATTAGGGGAGGATCGTTTATTTACACGTCTGACATGCTCCTGACAGCATCCCTAAACACTCCTCATGCTCCTGACAGCAGCCCTAAACACTCCTCACGCTCCTGACACCAGCCCTAAACACTCCTCACGCTCCTGACACCAGCCCTAAACACTCCTCACGCTCCTGACACCAGCCCTAAACACTCCTCA
>CM040978.1:26431743-26452713 GCA_022985145.1 Pangasius djambal
CTCCTGACACCAGCCCTAAACACTCCTCACGCTCCTGACAGCAGCCCTAAACACTCCTGACAGCAGCCCTAAACACTCCTCAAGCTCCTCACAGCAGCCCTAAACACTCCTCAAGCTCCTGACACCAGCCCTAAACACTCCTCACGCTCCTGACAGCAGACTTAAACACTCCTCAAGCTCCTGACACCAGCCCTAAACACTCCTCAAGCTCCTCACAAATTGTTTTCTCAAGTTAGATTTTTCCTTTTCTCCCCTTACAACAACCATTGATGTCTTTTTTAACTTTTATACTTTAGCATTTATTTTCTCACACAGTCTCTTTTTTTTATAATATATAATAAAAAAAATAATTTTTTTATAGTTTACATTTCTCATTTTATTTCCTTACACAGCCACTGGTGGGTTTTTTTTTTCTCTTTCATATTTGATGCATATTTTTTTTCCTTTTCTTCTTTTATTTACTTACACAATGGCCAATGTGTTTTTAAATCTTAGAACTTATTTGGTTTTGCATTTATGTCCTTCCCCCGCTGTCGGTGTTCATTAACAGAGCCGCACTCTTCACTCCTTTGTGGTTTGAGGCCCAGGAAAGATCTGCCGTCCTCATGCATGTGCAGAGATGAGCTTAAAGAAGGACCAGACACCCTAATACACACATACACACACACAAAGACAGTGTGTGTTTCCCAGAATACACACACACACACAGCTTTAATCCCGCTCACTTGATGAGAAGCCGAAGCAGAATAGAGGTCTGAAGCTGGAGCTGGACAATGCAGAGACACAAAGCTTCCTCTCATTAGTGCAGGACAAACACTCGAGGACAGGAACAGCTGTCTCTGTGCATGGGGACGGACTGACGGACAAGTTTGTGTGAGGTGTCAAGAGAGGGCAGCTCATCCTGTTACATTACAATGAGCCACGGTGTGTATTGTGGCCACACATCATCTGGATTGAGACGAGAGCTTGTGTCCTGCTTCAAGTGTCCTAGATGAAACAAGATGGTGGGGGGGAAAAAAAGAAGGATTTAAAGTGCACCAGATGGAAAAAAAAAAAAAAAAGCGTTTCACTTATTTTATTTATTTCGTTTATTTAAAAACTACATTTTAAACAAACACCGCTCGTTATTTTGTTGTTATATGCATGTATGTTCGTATTCACGTCTTTCATATGTTTAATAAAAATATAAAAATAAAACAATGATTAAGATTACCTTTAAACTACTTTATTTGAGGCTCTGTTTCATTTAAATGACTGCCCAAGATAGAACTTTAATTTAAGGTCTAATATGTGATTATTAATTTATTTTGAAAAAGAAATTACTAGTCATATTAAATCTAAATAAATGTAATATAAATTTAGGATCATAGGTATGAATTTGTCTCATTCTGTATTTCATCATATATATGAAAATAATAAGGAGTTTAAAAAAAAAACTTTCAGCCAAATGTGTTCAGATTAGATTCAAAATTACAAATTACAAAATACATAAAAAGATGACAATTTAGTATTTAAAAAATGAAGACCATAAAATCTTTTATTATTATTATTATTATCATTATTATTATTATTATTATTGTTGTTGTTGTTGTTTTTTTCATTTATAACACATAACTAAAACCTATTAATGCCTTTATTTACAATTTAATTTCAGACTTTTTTAGAATCTCATAAAAATAATAAGCAATTAAAAAAGACCCCAATATTTAAGACAACAACAACAACAACAATAATAATAATAATAATAATAATAATAATAATAATAATAATAATAATAATTGTAGTGGTGATGGTTGTTGTTTTATTTTAATTTAATTTATTCATATATTATTTATTCATTTATCGCACAGTATAAAATTTTTAAGGCCTTTATTTAAAATTTAATTTCAGATAAAGTAAGACTTTTTAGAAACTGTTATGCAGTTTCAGAGTCACGCTTGAAGCTGCCTTAGTTCATATTTAGACAAAGATTTGAGAAATTATATCATCCAGATAGCTACTAGCTGAGCTAACGAGTTAGCCTGTAATAGCTAAGACTCAGCGCTAACAGCATTGTTATGGTTTTTAATGTGTATGTTTTTCAAATCAGCACCTTATCACTGGACCTTATACTGTTCTACAATCATCAGCAGCTATACAGAGTGTAAAAAACAACACACACACACACACACACACACACACACGTCCTCCTCTGGTTTAAATTAGGACTCTTCTGGCCTTTCAGTGACCTGTGTGGTGAAATGAAGCGACACGCGCTGCAGGCAGGACAATTTCTCCAACACCTGAGCTGATGGACAGAACCAATTTCAGCTCTCGACTCCTCCAGACTGATTATATCGAGCAGGAAGTGGCGTGAGAGAAACCGACCAATGAGAATGAGATCTCAGAGCTGTCAGGGCTGATGTAGAAGGGGAAAAAAGAAAACTGTGTAAACACTTTTTTTCAGTACTCAAAGTTTCCGTAGAAACGGGATGTTTCTGAGAAAAATCTTCATCAATATGCAAAAAAAAAAAAAATCCACAATGCATAGCTTTTCACAAATTTTTGTATATTTAGTAAGAAATAAAACATTTCATGTGGTACTCTCAACAATGGTGTGGTGGAATGAAGTGGTGTTCATGCAACTTTTTTATGACTTTTTCATGCAACTGTGACTTTTTATCTCATAATTGTGGCACATCATTCAACTTTTTTATCTCACGATTGTGACAAAATATCCCGCAACTGTGACTTTTTATCTCGTGAACGCTCGCAACTGTGACTAGACAACTGCAGCTTTTTGTCTCACAATAGCGACATACATGTATCCAACAATTGCAGCTTTTTTACCTCACAATTGCGAGATATTTTCACGACTTTTTATCTCATGATCGCGACATATCACTCAATTGCGACTTTTTATCTCACAATTGCGAGATAATCTTGTATAAGTGTGACTTTTTATATCATAACTGCGAGTTATCTCACTGGTGCAAGATATCACGCAAATACAACTTTTAATCTCACAATTGCAAGTTAATATCACATGATTATGACGTTTTATCTCATAATTGCGACATATCACTCAATTGCGACTTTCTATCTCACAATTGCAAGATAATCTTGCACAAGTGTGACTTTTTTTTATCATAATTACGAGTTATTTTCACACAACTGTGACCTTTTTATCTCACTATTGCGAGATATCACACAAATACGACTTTTTATTTCACAATCATGAGTTAATATCATTTGCGAGTTATTTTAATGCAACTGTGGACTTTTTTCTCAAAATTACGAACAAACATCTCACAATTTCTTCATTTCTTCAATTATTATTAATAATCACACAATTGTGACTTTCAAACCACAACAAACTTCTTTACACAGTGTGTAAACAACAAAATTATGACATCTGAAATATTCTTTTCTGTAGGCACTGGAAGCAGGAAGTTACAGTATCTATAATATAGGTATAGAATATAGGTTTACAAGGGTGGCGCTAAATAACGCAGAGAAACCAAAGTATCAATTCTGGGAGTTGCAGAAAAAATTTATAACGTCCATTTGAGGTTGTTTGGCCAAAAAAATTTTTTAATAATGTACATTTATGCTTCTTAGTGAAAATCTGCTTTTCCTTTTTAATCATTTGCAGATTTGTAATGTAATGGGGGAAATGCAGATTAGATGATTACCGCAAGCTGTATTAAGAAATGAAGAATGTTCCAGCAAGGAAAGTTTTGTTTTGTTTTTTTTTATCTGAAAATATCAGCATGGAAACAAAAACAGATTAGATTAATTGTCTTATAAATAGTTTAATCTTGGGAACTAAACACTGACTGTTAAAGAAAACATCACTCTTTTGTTGTTTGCTCCAGTCAGGGCTCTGTACACGACTATTGTTAGCCAGGTAGATCATTTACTTCAGAACTCGTTAGCATGAGGCGATCGATATTACAAGAAGAAATGAGGAGGCGTAGGTGAAAACAAATACAATGGTGTTATTAATCCATCAACATAGACGATAAAGAGACGATGAAGTGTAAAACACATATAAATTTACCTCACAAATCTTCTTTCAATCAAAACTAGTGACGAATGCTAAATGGAGCTAGTCAATAATCTTGTTAGCAGTTGCGTTGTCTGTTTTCACCAGTTACAATAACAAAATTTATTTAATACATAAACTACATAAAAGTTCCAAAAGTTCCAAATAAAAAAGACATTTTTATTGGATGACATGCAATTTTTACCTCATACTCCAAGTGAGCTAGCATCTCTAACAGTAAATCAGAATGTGTACAGCTAGAAATTCTGAGATCATGCTAAACAGGAAACGTTTTCGTAATTACTAGCCTTAGCATTTACAGTTATGCCCTTGTTTCACTTGTATTTATAGCAACGTTAAAATAAAATAAAAAACAACTAAAAGCTTGTATATCCAGTGAGCCTGTGACAACTGAGACTAGCTTTCATCATTAATACCTTACGCATTTCTGAGCTTGAACCTGAATTAGTCAAGATTTGTCAAGATTAGATATCTAATGGTTAAATACGTGGAGTTTTTCTTTACTCTTTAAGCCCAAACCATTCCCACTCATGAATACAAATCTCCACCCCCAAACTACACGGTGGTTCATCTAGAGTTAGCATGCTAACTAGAGTGAGCATTAGCAAGGATTGTCATGACATCACTTTCAAGCGCATTCGGACATTCAGCTGCTAGAAAGCCAAGTTACAACACTATAAATATGCATAATTCGTGTATAATTAGTGTAATTACTGTGCTTTTTTTCTTTGTAATAAGCCCTTTTGAGCCCTAAGCTCTGAGAATTAGCATGTTAGTATCACTAGCTAAAAGATAGGCTATTCATTTGCTTGACAGCTGAGTTACAACTCTATAAATATACAAAACTGCTCATAGGAGTGTCTTTAACTGTCTCATAAGACATAATACAGTTGTGCTGAGACCGTGGCTTAAACCATTATCTTCGATCATATTTTACATATTTTTTGTATCATTTGTATTAGTAAAAAAACATTTTTTGCACCTTTAAGTTGATTTTTGCCTGTAAACACATTCAGGAAAACAATGGAATAGCATTTGAGGGCAATATTAAATACACATATATGAAAAGGTATGGGTTTTTTTTTAGCAGAGGACATCGGAGGAGACATCTTAATCAGAGAAATTGCTTAGCTCTAGGACAGAATTTTATTAGCAGATGAGTGCTTGGTCAGCTTATCCTTCAAACGTTTTCTTTACAGGATTAACAGTCGCATGCACAATATTAAAAAAGAAATATTTTTGTTTTCTGTTCAGTCACTGTTCAGCTACACCTCTCAACAGTACATACATGTTTCACACTTTCTGCCATTCATCGTGGAAAACAAAAGGATGTGCTGCATCAAGTGCTATTTTATACACTGCTGAATAATGAGTATGGCGGCCATTTTGTTAAATCATGCAGTAATATATCTGCAATATACTCGACTCCTAATACATTGATTTCAATCCTCACCATTTTCACATTCGTATATCATCGTACTCAAGTTTATTTTTAGTCTCTTCAGTAATCTGCTTCTTCAGTCCGTATTTTCTAGCCTCATTTTTTTTCAGGTCTAAATGCAAGTGCTTGAAGCAAGTAAACGCTGAAAACGTCACTCTTGGTAAATTTATCCACATGAATTTTTTTTCAAAGGAAGAATTTTTACCTTGACCTCACCTCCGGGTCACGCCGGTGTGTTTTCCAGCTCTGACCTGCCTTGGAAAGGTGTGTGTTTACTAAATTCACTGTCCTTCTCCTACACAGCCTTGTAGCTGAAAGATGAAAGCGTGACTGAGAGTGTTGTTCACGTCGTCCGAGCTGGGTTTGTCACTCCGAGCTCATCGGCTGTCACTGGAACAGGTGTGTGTGTGTGTATGTGAGAGATGGGTTAAAAGTGAGCCAGAATGAGTATGTGTGTGTGTGAAGAAGACTTATACTTTGATATGTTCTCGTGCACTGAGCGCATGCACTAGGGCGATGAGCAGGAACTTGTTGGCCCCTTGATGGTTTGTTTATTAATCACGGCCGCTGTGTGATACGTCTCTCATCGCCCTAACAGCTATAATTAAGCTTTAAAGAGAACGCGAGAGCTTGATGTGTCTGAGTCTCGTCTGTTTTGTTTCATCTCTGCCTCATGCTTCCCTTTTGATGTGTGTGACGAGGGAAAGGGTCAAAAAACGGGAATGCCCCGTATTTATGTAAAGGACATAAATAACACACCACTGCCTCCTATCTCCTATATACATCCACTTTGTACACATTTTTTAAATGATTTTATCTCCAACAACACTCAATCATTTAACAACCATACATGTGTTCATCCATCACCCTTCTCAGGCTACCATTAAAAATAATGATAACTTGGTAATAATCAGGATCCAGTGGTGTTTCCATGTCCAAGTACAAATTTCATGTCAAATCTTTCCCCAAAAATGAATACATTCCCGAGTGAAAATAGCTTAGAAATTATGAAAGGGATTCAATATTTCTCATTATGAGATGCAGAAATAAATGTGAGATTATTAAGATTATTTCTAAACCTTTTTTTTTCTCCTTTCAAGCTCACAGTTCTATAATTGTTTTATAATTATAGATCATTTTTAGTGCTTAAAAGAAACACAATGATCTGCCAGTAGAAGAAGAGAACAAGATTCATCAAACATTAAAATTAATTAAAAATATATATATATTGTAATTATCATATAGTATGAATGTACTGATAGAATGTATATAGATATAACAGACATAAATGTAACTTGCACACAATGCTTCAATTTAATAATAATAATAATAATAATAATATTTAAGTCATAAAGTGTTATTATCAAGGTGTATTTCCAAATCAATTTTTTTTTTTAAATACTAATATCAAATTTCACATTTTGTACCTCATGTATCATACAGTAAAGTCGGATTTGTAATTATAGTGTAACAGTGATATATTTCTTTTAAGTTTCAGCCATTTGTAGTCTCAAGGGTTCCTCAAGTGTTCTTTAGATGACTAATGGTTGTAGCTACAGTGTATATGCAGTATAGTGCCTTTCTCACCATGCAGGAATTTCAGCTTCTTCTTCTTCTTCTTCTTTTTCTTTTTTTTTTTTTAATTTTCAGAAGTAGTAGTGATTTTGTAATAATAAATAAGTAAAACAGTTCAGTGGTGAAAATTCAAGACGTCAAGAATTCAGGTGAGCTATAAACTCTATTCCAAAGTTAAAAAAGAAAAAAAAAAATCTCTATTACAAAATCAAATTTGAGAATTTACATTATTTGCATCATCATTATTAAAATAAAATATTTAGTCGAAATTTAAGACAATATTATCCACTTTAGAGTATACAGTGTTAAAATAAAACAGTATATATATATATATATATATATATATATATATATATATATATATATATATATATATATACACATACATATTGTCAAAAGAAGTTTGTTCATAATAAATTGGTAAAACTATTTATACGTATATACTGTTTATGCACATAAATATAACTTACATAATATATAAATATACATCTCACAAATGAAAGAATAAATGTAATAATAATAATAATAATAATAATAATAATAAATGTAAGGCACAGAGATGAACGGCACAGCACCACTTTTTCCTAATTAAGTAAAATATATAATAATAAAAATCCAATTCCAATTTCTTTCTATTCGTTACAGGATCAGATTGAATTCATTTTTTCCCCTTTCATATCTGAGCTACCTTTTTTTTTTTTTTGCTCTGTATTAAATCAGTGCCATCTCTAGTATATACTCTATATATAATTTTTTTTTTAATCAGTAGTAACTTGGTGAAATCTGTATATACTACTACTACTAATAATAATAATAATAATAATAAAATTAAATATTTTAGTTAAATTTCAATCACTGTTA
Organism: Pangasius djambal; assembly: GCA_022985145.1. Classification (NCBI taxonomy): domain Eukaryota; kingdom Metazoa; phylum Chordata; class Actinopteri; order Siluriformes; family Pangasiidae; genus Pangasius; species Pangasius djambal. The sequence continues at coordinate 26,439,669 of CM040978.1, forward strand.
ATCCAGAAAAGTGTGTATATAATATTCCTCATCCTTAACACTTCAAGCCAATGCAAAGCAGCGCTCAGGAAGTACCAGCAATACTTCGCACGTTTGTCCAGTCATATCGTCTTTCTCGAATTTTTAGAAATCAGAATGTAGAGCTCAGAGCTGCCTGAAATAGCACAGGCCCCTGTGGAGAGGTCACATGACCTGGAACCATTCTGATCTTCCACTTCATCCCTCGGCCACTCTTTCACTCGTTCAAGCCGGGCGGATGAGAGACGTGAAGTGGGACATCACAGAAGAATGTAAACATGTCGAGCGTCTCTGGCCTTGATCTTACTCCTCCCCGTCGCTCGTCAGTCGGCTAATCAGGAGCGTCGCTGGAATCCGACAGCCAATAGGGCGGATTTTATCATTTCACCTCATCCTGGTCAGTACATGTTTGCAGGTGTGAGAAACAGCTTCTCATCATGTGATGACGAATAAGTTAATAAGAATAAAGCTCTGATTTTTTTTTTTTTTTTGGCAGTCTGATGGAAGCTTCTTCTGTTTTCCGTGCTTCATGCAGTGAGACAGACTGTGCTGAAGGAGGTGTGAAGTGACAGCAGAAACACACCTGTTTACTTTGGAAGGTAAAACGGCTAGCCTACAAAAACGACGGCCAATAAACTCTCGGCTCCTGAAGCCATCAGCCAATCACGTTAGACATTCGGTTTGCAAGATCGGATGAACTTGAGGTGTCAAGAGGATTCCAGCACCCTTAATGGATCCACGTCTTCACGGCACGTCTGTGGCATGCGTCGATACTCTTTATATTGATTATACGATATTGTGATGTTTGACATAATATTAATCTGGGAATCTTTGGAATGAAAATCTGCTAATGCTCTTTATCTCGAGAGGAATTACAATCCCATAATTCTGTTTCCGAATTCATGGAAGTCCTGGAGAAACATGATTGAATGAACTGCCACTACAGAGTGTATCGCTCACACACCGCAGGGCGTCTCTCACAAACACACACACACACACACACACACACACACACACACACACCACAGTATGAATAGCGTGAGACGAAACACATCACACTGTCTGTTATTTTTCCAGCCACAGATGATGAGAAAGACGCTACAGCACGGCCTGGCAAGCGTCCATTTTGAAAAACGCACCTGTTAGCGAACGCCAATCAAACATCCGCGTCTTTTATTTTCTCTGGCTCGACTTTGGAAGAAATTTCCGTACCGATTACATCATCAGTTTCCATAATTATCATCAAATCAAAAAGTATTTATCACGTAAGCAGTCTTCATATGTAAAATCAGTTTGGAAAAAAAAAAAAATGTCCGAATAAACTTTATACTACAAGCACTGTAGAATTCTGGATTCTGATTGGTCAGGCTGGAAGGTGTTGATTACTTTTTTTTTTTTTTTTACGTAACAGCAGCTAGCTAGGTTTATATCAATGCACTCATTGTAATACGTTATCGTTTCCATAGTAACGACTTGATTTTTTTTTTAAAGTGTGCAGTAGTTTTCGCTAAGGCGATGTTTATTTAACATTTATGGAAGGAGTCTCAGCTCTTTGTAACAGTCAGTACATTTTCCCGACATCTTCAGGAAAGAGGAGTTTACGCTTTTTGTGCCTTTTCGGTAACATGACAAGCTGCGGGGTTTTTTTTCTTTGAGAGAAAAGTACTCAACACAAAGTGTTTATTACTTACATTATTATCTTTCTGGTGTACAGACCGTGATAAAAAAAAGTCATGTAGACTTATCACTCAGTCATCTAACGTTTATAAATGCGAATGTTTTTACATTTTTTATACAGTATAGACATATACAGTACATACATTAGAGCAAGGACATAGAATTAGAGTTTATATAGAATTCAGATAAATTTAGGCTTAACTGTAAACACAGATCGTAAAACATAAAAGCAAAGGAAAGAGCAGAATGGCAACGCGAGAGCGCAAAGGATTGTGGGCCGCGGAGGCACGGTGATGTTCTTCTGGTGAGATGAAAAACACGTAAACATGCAGCGCTAGTTTATCTGTCGACGCCGTCTGAAATTACAACACGAGACCGGAGCAGCTCGGCTTTGAAGTGTGAGGGACGTGATGAGTGACTCTCAGACTGAACACTTACTCAACACGGCACACTTACACACTTACACACCTCTGCACCACTGCAGGACATTCACCTCACTGCAGAACAAGGGCACTACCCTGTAGGGAGCTAGTGAGGGTGCACACTGAGGGGCGACACAGAGAAAGAGACACAGACAGACAGACAGACAGACAGACAGACAGACAGACAGACAGATAGATAGATAGATAGATAGATAGATAGATAGATAGATATGGACAGATCTCTCTCTCTGTTTCTCTCTGTGCCTCTTTTTCCCTATTTCTGTCTCTCCCTCCTTTGTGTTTTTCTCCTTCTCTCCTAATAGATAGATAGATAGATAGATAGATAGATAGATAGATAGATAGATGTCTCTCTCACTTTGTATGTCTCTCTCTTTGTGTCTATCTCTTTCTTTCTCACTCATTGTTTGTGTGTGTATCTCTCTCTTTCTCTCTGTCTCCCTCTGTCCCTCTCTCTCTTTGTCATTCTTTCTCTGTCTCACTCTCTGTTTCCCCCTCCTTGTCTCTCTCTCCATCTCTTTCTCTTGATGGATAGATCTCTTACTGTCTTACTCCCTCTGTTTCTCTCTGTCTGTCTGCCTCTCTCTCCCTCTCTTTCTTTTTTGACTCTCTCTGTCTCTCCCTCTCTCTCTCTCTCTCTCTCTCTCTCTCTCTCTCTGTCTTGCTCTCTTTGTCTTCTCTCTTTACCTCTCGCCATACAGATAGATTGATACAGGCAGTAGACAGATAGATAGATCTCTCGAAGTCTCTCTCTTTCTGTCTCTCTCGCTCTGTTATAATTCAATGTGCAGTTTTATCTCTCTCTGTCTCTCTGTCTCTATCTCTCTGACTCTCTTTGTGTGTATTATAATTCTGTGTGCACTTCTATTCTCTCTCTCTCTCTCTCTCTCTGTAAGCAGTGACCCTGAGCTCTGAGTGGATTCTCGCTTTTTCGCTGTAATGGTCGATAATTGAGCAGAATCCATCACAGAGCTGAAAATAGGCCCTAAATGACCATAAATTGTAGCTCAGGAAGGTTTTTAACACACGCTGTGCCTGAACCCGGGCCTCGCCGCTCTCTCTTCCCTCCTGCTGATTTCTTTCATATATACGTGATTAAAATTATAGCTTCTGTCTCACTGAGACGCCGCGGCACGCTTCAGAATGACGCATCAGAGCTCAGCTCCGTCCTAAACGCTAGAATCACGGCTAGTTAGCATTCTTACTCCAGCGTCCGCTATTAAGAGACTATTTAATCATTATTATCTAGTGATTATGGCATCTATATTCCTAATCAGGGCACACGTGTAAAAAAAAATTACGCTTAAGATTGCTATTTTTATATTTTCTGCTAGCCTGGTGAAGAGTGGCACAATTGTAAAAAAAAAGGGGGGGGGGGCGGGGCTTGAATAAATATATTACAAAGAGGTGGGGTTAGAAGCGCTGATGCAAAATCACGTCTGTGTTTAGTTTTGCTAGACATTTTATAAGTTCTGATTTACGCAACGACGTATCAAGAGTCGAGGAAGTAATCAAACTGGGGAAAAATGGTTTAAGATGAAAATAAATGTCTGATTTTAGCTAACGTCGTGTTTCTTTAGACGATTTTATGACAAATATGTCTACCAAATATTAGGAACATTAGCAAACTGACGTTGAGTTATAGAGAAGCGAACTCCTGCATTAAAATGATCATATAAAGATAAATAAAAAACAAACAAACAAACAAAATATATTGATATCATTTTGGGGGAAATGAGTTCTAGTTCTGGCTTTTTTTGTGGAAAGTTCTTATTTTAAGCTCTAAATCAAGATGGCGGCGTGTGTGAAGCAACACAAAGGGTGCGTCTCAATAAGCTCCCTAGTTCAGTAGTCAGGGCGCTGGTCAGGGAGTCGGCCATTTTAAGGGCTGTCTCAATCGCAAAATTCTTCCAGTGCACTGGAACGTTCGCTCTGGAATGTTCGCTCCCTAAAAAATCCCACAATGCACCACAAAAACCTTGGCTTATCGATGCTCACTATGTTCCCTTACTGGAAATGATGTCATATTTTCTCTCCGATTGAAAAAATGGCGGAAGAACTCTCAGCCAACTTCGTTTACAAATTTAAGTAGCTTGTTATATCATTGGTGTAGCTCTCAAAACATTACTTACGTTAGCGATTTTTAACTTTATTTGACTTTCCATATATACGGTTTGTTTGAGTCTAACGCCTTTTAAGTGTTTAATGATTTTTTTTTTTTAAATCCACTAGCTAGCCTACGATCCTGCTTGAAGTACCAGGACAGAAACGCATGTGATTAAGCTAAAAAATGTATACTACATATAATGTCCAAAAGATATCGGTCCTTCCTTTTGTTGATAAATGCCAGTGGTGATGTCTTACAACACGACTATGTAATCATGTCCCCAGAAATTGAATCATCCGTGTCCTAATGAGTAGTGAGCCAGGGTCCTTACCAATGCCTGAACTAGTGTACACAATATAATGTTTCACAACCTAGGGCACTGATTGAGACGCACCCAATGACATCTCGTATGGCAGCCATCTTGCATAGACGTATCCATAGTGTAATGAACGTGAGCAAGATGGAGTAATCACTTTAACATCCTTTACCCCGCTGGAAGAAATATTAAAAGTAGTTAGACTACGTGCACGTCATCCAATCAAAGTACAAGTTACGCAAAATGTTTAGTGCTTTTTTGAGTTGAATCAAAGAGTTACAACTTTTCTGTTTATCACGTTTGGCGTTCAGAGGAAACGCCACACGAAGCTAGTTGAGTATTACAGACTCTTAAAAAAATTAGAAATCATGGATACATCTGTCTATCTGCCTTCAAGTTTGTCCCACTTTGTACTTAGTTACCTTACGATACGTAAGCATTATTTCGAAGTATTACTGAAAATGAAATTGAAATTGAACACTTGTATTTTTATTTAATTATATTTCCAAGAAAATAAATGATTTTTTACCCCTTAGATCTTTATTTAGATCATCAATGAACTTGCTACTTGTCTCGAAGGGCTCATCTTCCGTCATCCAGCTAATGACTTTACGCTATATATATATATATATATATATATCAAATGGGTTCAGTTTAGCCTCCAATCATTTCAGTTTAGCTTCCAATCAGGTTCATTTATGTAGAAAAACTATGCCAATTCGTCATCTGAGGTTACCTTCTTATGCTCCACAGTAAATATAGCTATCCGTGTACGTTTGAACACAGATAATCCACCAGACTGCAGTGTTGAACTTGAGGAGGAACACCCCTGGCCCTACCTCAGTAAAATGATTCAATATGCTGGAGTAAACAAAGATAATAAAATGAGACATCTCCTGTACCTCTCTAGATGGCATGAACTTGAGACTGTTGAGGTTAGTTTTGCTAATTTATTAACATTTACTGGCTAGTTAGCCTGTTTTTTTTTTAGACTAATATAGATTCCAGTAGCTAACATAATTAGCTAGGCAGCAAGAGATTCTCGCTAAATAGTAACAAACAATGAATGATGTTTTCAAACAAAACGGCGTAGCTATTCTAAAGAAAATCAACTTCTAACAGTTTTAAATGAGTAATCAAAGTTAGTTTTGACACGCAATCATCGCGTTAACTTAAAAAGTAGTGACTTTTTGATTTCACTTTACACTTTTGGCTGGAAACTTCCACTTTTTTAACCGAGTAAGATTTTGACACACTGTCTACACTTTGACTTTCTCAGAACTTTGTCCACCGCTGATCCCACATCATTCCTATTATGTCATCGATGAGACATCGTGATATAGCTCATAAAGCTCGATGCTAACAGCATAATTTTTGAGGTATTGATATTGAAGGATATTATACAGATTTTAGCCTCTTGTTTAATATCACGAGTGTGTACTGCAGTAACTTCCTCTACGGTTTTATATCTAGTTGGACGTTGTGTACTGTGATCTGAACTGAGGCCAGACTGTGAGGTAATGCAGCACTTTAGCAGATGAAATAAAACCCCAAAGCCAACTGTGATTTGTATTTCATTTACTGACGGGTTTTGGACCACCAATATATATATATATATATATATATATATAATTGTGTGTATATATATATATATATAATTGTGTGTATGTATATATATATATATATATATGTGTGTGTGTGTGTGTGTGTGTGTGTGTGCTTTAGTCAGCCAATATTATAGGAACCTGCTCATAAAATACTATGAATAATAGCAACGATCTGCTCTTCATCAGATTATTATTATTAATAACATTAATGAAATATGAAACCGTCTTCTCACCTCAGGCTAATTCCATTATTCACAAATAGCAGATGTTTAATTAGTGCAGCCTTCTGTTGTACTAAAAAAAATGTTACTTCTGAAGCCAGCAAGTAAGAAATAAAACACTCTGCGTAGTGCTGTAATAGGAAAATAATCAACATTGAGGTGATCGGATGAAGCAAAGTCACTGTTACCACGTGATCATATTCCACTAACAACGCATCCAGAAGTGTTTTATTCTTCCTATACCACAGCAGTTTGCAGACGATTACAGCTTTATGTTTTATGTTAAGGAAAGATGCTGCCATTTTTATCCAGTAATAGTTGCACTTAATGTTGTGGAGGAAAAAAAATGGAGCATGCCATGTTAATGAGAATCTGCAAACTCCTCTGTCCGGGAAAACAAAGCGGACTGTTGAACAAAATATTTTTCGAACAAAGCTTTTAGGGTGAGTGGAAAAATTGGGTGCGTGTATTAATTTTGTTTATGTACATTTATTATTCTTAAAATGTTCCTGATGAAGGTGGTTTAAGAATATTGGAAATTGAGTTAAGTAACAGTGGAAAAGTGTCCTTTTATTTTCATACTCTAACAATCTGAAAAAGGCACTTAATACCCTGTTTTTTTTAAACTATAGTTATTATAAGGATTTCATTTTCAGATGTTGTGTAGTCACGTTATACCTGCTTATTTTATTCTATTCTTTTTTTCTTTAGCTTGTTCTTCCTGTGTACCTTCAGCTGCATTTGAAATAGATGAAAGATGCTGTATAAATAAAGTTGTTCTCATTGTTGTCCTCTTACAAACTGGGTAAACAGCAAGCATTCATTCAACATGTCCTTTTTATTATTTAAAAAAAACAAAAAAAAACGATGGCATCCAAGCACGCTGCTTTTTACCTGCCGGCTTTGAACAGAGATAAATGGCCGGATTACTGGTCCCCTTTCAAGCAGCCAAGTTTGCAGAGGAGTTCAGCGAAGGCGCCCTATTCAAACCGAGCTCCTTTCTCATGCACTTCTCAAGTTGAGAGCTGTTTGCACGACAAGGAGACTTCTCCCTCTTTAAAAAAAAACAAAAAAAAAAACAGGTACAGAGGCTCAGAAAGCCAAACAGAAAAGCTCTTTAAAACTGTATTTATGGACAAGACAAACAGAGTCTCTGTTGAAAACCAGAGAACCATTCCGATGACAGAAGGACTAAAAAAGCCATCTCTCTGTCTGTGCTTTGCTTTTTCAGAAAGTGATTAGTTCCTTAAAAACACAAACCAGAGGCTCAGAGAGACAGGACAGGGACAGGAGGGAGACTGGTGAGAGACAGAGGAGAGACAGGAGAGACACAGGAGAAAAATGGGAGAGAGACAGGACAGAGAAATGAGAGGGAAAGGAGAGAGACTGGAGAGAGTTGGGAGAAAAGACATTAGAGAGACCAGACAGAGACAGGAAAGAGAAACAGGAGAGAGATGGGAAAGAGACAAGAGAGAGCTGGGAGAAAGACAGGAGAGAGACAGGTGAAACTGTAGAGAGACTGGAGAGAGACATGAGAGAGATGGGAGAAAGATATTAGAGACCAGACAGAGACAGGAAAAAGAAACAGGTCAGAGGCAAGAGAGAGACAAGAGAGAGCTGTGAGAGAGACAGGAGAGAAACAAGAGAGAGATAGGAGAAAGACATTAGAGAGACCAGATAGAGACAGGAAAGGGAAACAGGTTGGGGACAGGAGGGAGAGCTGGGAGAGAGATGGGAAAGAGACAGGGGAGAGCTGTGAGAAAGACAGGAGAGAGACTGGTGACACTGTAGAGGGACTGGAGAGAGATGGGAGAGAGACAGGAGAGAGACAAGTGAGAGACAGAAGAAATACATTAGAGAGGCCGGATAGAGACAGGAAAGAGAAACAGGTGAGACTGGACAGAGATAGGAGAGAGACAGGTGAGACTGTAAAGAGACTGAAGAGATGTGAGAGAGACAGGAGAGAGACATTAGAGAGATTGGATAGAGACAGGAAAGAGAAACAGATGACAGACAAGAGAGAGACTGGAGAGAAAGACAGGAGAGAGACAGGTGAGACTGGAGAGAGAGAAAGGTGAGAGACGGGAAAGAGATGGGGAGAGACAGGAGGGAGCTGGGAGAAAGACGGGAGAAAGACAGGTGAGACAGGAGAGATACGGGAGATATCTATAATTAGTTATAACATATTAATATATTATTAGATATAATACAATAATATTAATTATAATATTTCTATAATTAGGCTATTTATTATTCATGTGCATGAAGAATTCCTCCAGTTCACTCACTCGCCAGTAGATTAAAATTACAGACTGGCTTAAACGAGTTTGTGAATCTGAAGGGAGATGAAAGGTTGGATTATTTTCATTTTAGACTTTTTTTGATTACGTAAACGAAGCAGCTCCAGTACACAAGCAGCAGAAAAGCTCTTATAAATGCTTAAATAAAATTAGCAAATGTAATTGTATAATTATAAAATCATAAATGCTTCAACACAATAAAGCTTTTTCATTAAAAAAAAAGGTAAACAAAAAGTTTTTTTTCACGACGACGCGCATGCGCACTCGCGAAACCCTGCTGCCAGCTGTCACGCTGTTGCTAAGCAACCGAGTAATCAGAGTAACCAAGGACACCGGCGCTGCTTCACGACAATGCTGAAGGTACAAACACCGTTTGCTTTCCTCTAATTAAAGCAGAAATGCGGTTTTATCTCACATTACTGTAGTCTTTAAACACAGCACAGTTTTAAACCGTCTTTCAGGTGTTTTTGTTCTTGTTTGTTCAGTTCTTGTTTTATTTTTGAACTAGTGTTAGCTTGCTAAGTTTGTTAACACTGACTTAGCCGCTAACGCTAGTTAGCTTTAGTTCTAGTTAGTTCTAGTTAGTTAGCTTTACTTCCTGTTTTGAAATATTTATGGCTAGTTGTTGTTAAATGAGTTAATTGGTGTGTTCATATGTGTTAAATGTGTTCACATTTGTGTATATATATTAAATAATATTGCACTATAATAATAATAACAACAACAACAACAACAACAACAATAATAATAATAATAATAATAATATCGTGATTATATCGTCTAACCGATGATCAGGACAGCTCTAGATATAAGTTCTCAAATGTAGAATCAGGCTTTGGAGAGCAGAAGTGTGTGTGTTGTGTTTCCACTGATCTCTTTGTGTGTTTCTCTCTCACACATTCTTTCACACCTGTGTGTACACACACACACACACACACACACACACACACGCAGGGCCGCAGTTCCAGAGCAGACGGCAGGAAGCAGGCCGTGATGGCTGGAGCGCTTCAGGATCACATCATCCGGAGCGTTACACACCTTCAGCGTCCCAACCTTCCCTCACCTTCCACACGCCTCACACACACACACGCACACACACACCGTGAGGACGAGCAGGAGTTTGTGCTGGACTCGCCTCAGCCTCCGCTCACACTCGGTACTCTGGGATAAATACCCACACTCACATACACACACACACACACACACACACACACCCTATTAGTGATAAACAAACTGCAGAAAACAGTGTGTGTGTTTGTGTCAGTGCTACTGGAGGTCTCTTAATTATTAATAATCATAAATAATAATGTACTGAACTAATTAACTATCAACTATCTCACTGCAGAAACTGTATATTATTGATATCATTTCTGTCCGTCTGTCCGTCCCTTGTGCCTTGCTTCTTGTCTGTCTCTTTTTCCTCCTGTATTTCTGTCTGTCTGTCCGTCCATCTTTCTGTCTGTGTCTGACTTTCTTCCTGCCGGTCTGTCTGCTTCATGTGTTTTTCTCTCTGTCTTTTTTCTTGTCTGTCTGTTTGGCTTATGTTTTTGTCTGTCTGTCCGTCCATCCATCGTTCTGACTGGCTGTTGGTCTGTCTGTCCATTTTTCTGTCTAACTGTCTATGTTTCTGTCTGTCTGCCTTTCTTCCCATATATTTTTGTCTTGTGTGTCTGTTTGTCCGTCCATCTATCTTTCCGTTTGCCTGCCTGTCTGCCTTTCTTCTTGGCTGTCTATCCATCCTATCTTTCTTCCCATTTGTCTGTTTGCTTTAAGTGTCTGTTCACCTGTCTGCCTGCCTGTCTGTCTGCCTGTCTGTCTGTCTGTCTCTGTCTTGCATCCTGTCTGTCAGTTTGCCTTTTTGCACTGGTTTATTTGCCGTATGTGTCTGTTTTTCTATCTATCTGTCTGTGTGCCTGTCTTTCTGTCTGTCTTTCTTCCCAACTGTCTGTTTGTATACGTGTTTGTCTGTCTGTCTGTCTGCCTTACTTTCCACCTGCCTGTTTTTGCTTTATGTGTCTGTCTGTCCATCCATCTTTCTGTTTGTCTGTCTGTTTGCCTAGTTGTCTCTCCGTCTGTCTATCTGTCCTTCCATCTAACTTTCTGGTTGTCTGTCTGCTTGTCTATGTGTTTGCCAGTCACCCTGTCCCTCCACCTACCTTTCTTTTTGTCTCGCTGTCTTCCTGCCTGTCTGTTTGCTTTATGTATCTGTCTGTCTCCGTTTGTCCATCTATCTTTGTCAGTCTGTCTGCCTTTCTTCCCGTCTGTCTTTCTGTCTGTCACATCTGGTATTTAAAGAAACTATATGTTATTGTTTACATTGTTGTCATTACTTTCAGTCTGTCGGTCTGTCTCTCTATCTCTTTATAGTATATGTGTTTGATGGTGTGTGTTTTTGTTTATCATGTGCTATCATGTTGTGTGTGTGTGTAGCTCAGAAGCTGGGTTTAGTAGCAGCTCCCAGCAGCAGAAGGCTGACTGCAGACCAGTGGATGGCGGTGAAATCTCGCACCCTACTGAACGGAGACTCCACTCAGCCCTGCATCATCTGCACCGAGGAGTTCCGCCTCCAGCCGCAGGTACAGACTACCCTCTCCGTGATTTTTAAAAAAATTCTTACAAGGGTGGAAATCACAACCTGATCTTATCAAACCTGTTATATTTGAGTTCTCGCACCACAGCGCTGCTGAATTCTGCATTCCGATTGGTCAGAAGGTGCTGATGAAGTTTCCGTAACAGTAGTGCAGGTTTATGTCAATGCGCTCGTGATGGTTTCTATAGTAACAGCTTGTTCACAGGGACGCGTACGGCGGCCGCTCCACATAAACTGATTAAAAACCGCGTGTCGCCGTTGATATCTGAGGAGACGTTTATTTGACACCTAGAGACGGAGTCATCTGTCAGCAAGTTTTCCACCACGGTGAAGTTTTCAGGAGTTTACACTTTTTGCAGTTTCCTCGGTAACATGACTTTTTTTTTTTTTTTTTTTAACTTGATTATTTTCTTATAAAAGCACAGCCCCGAAAGTTTGCTCACTGAACCTAGTGATGCATTTTAATAAATAGGTAATATTTAAATAACGAGTGTAATATTTAATTAGCGGGTGTGTAGGATTTATTTGCCATTAAAGGGTCTCGCTCTAGATCAAATGTAAAGATGTCACAGGAGGGCGTGTGCTGAAATTTTGAATGTTTTTGAAGACCGAACTTTTTTGTTATACAGATATCTGTATTTGTTTTATAGACCGTGTGAATATACTTTAAAATATATTCTTTAAAATAAACGCCTAAGTGTGTTTTTAAGAGTAACTCTCAGGAGAGTGTTGCACGTAGTGGCCCTGAGCAGACGGCTCTCGAGGTCAAGACACCGATCCGCCCAGGAATGTTGGGAAAAGAAAGCTGTACACAGCCACAAAGCCCAGTTACCATAGACGCTTATGTAAATATTAGCTCCTGTGTGTGTGTGTGTGTGTGTGTGTGTGTGTGTATGAGAATTCGACCCCGAGGCTTGGGGAAGGAGCCCTGCATTCACTTCAAATCAATTAAAGCGCAATAACAGCTTGGGTCTGAAAGAGGAGGAATTAAGACCAATCCGAGGCGAGTGATTTTATGGCGAGTTAATAAGCACTTCTCATTATCAAAGTTGAATCAGTAATTGCAGGTTTGGTTAATAGTAATTCCCGCAGTCATAAATCAGCACCAATATATATATAAAAAAAACACACCACTGACATGATGACAGGTTTTTGTGAACCTGCGCTGCGTTACCTGTGAAACTTCAGACAGGCAGCTTCGTGTCCAATCGGTGTTTATTTCTAGATAACAACTAAATTAGACAGTGGTGAGATTTCAGAGTGGGAGAGTAATCACCACTCTTACGTTACACACACTCACGTTCAGGCTTCCAAATCAGCTTTCACTAAAATAACCACCCAGGATCCGTACGTCAGAGCGCACATCAGAGCTCCACAGCGCTGTTCTCAATTCTGACTGACACTACGAAAGACAGGAAGGAAGGAAGGAAGGAAGGAAAGAAGGAAAGACAGGTAGGGAGGGCATACAAGAAGAAATGAAGGAAGGAAAGACAGAGGAAAACAGGAAGGAAGGAAGGAAAGAAAGAAAGGTAGGGAGGGCAAACAAGAAGAAATGAAGGAAGGAAAGACAGAGGAAAACAGGAAGGAAGGAAGGAAAGAAAGACAGGTAGGGAGGGCAAACAAGAAGAAATGAAGGAAGGAAAGACAGGGTGGAAGGGAGGAGGGACAGGGTGGAAGGAAGGAAAGATAGGAAGGAATGAAAGACAGACAGGAAGAAGGAAGAAAGGACAACAGGATGGAAGAAAGGAAAGACAGGAAGGAAGGAAGGA
>CM040978.1:26452813-26473950 GCA_022985145.1 Pangasius djambal
TTGAGGAAGTTTGTTATATATGTTTAACGTGTTTGAGGAAGTTTGTTATATATGTTTAGGTGTGTTTGAGGAAGTTTGTTATATATGTTTAATGTGTTTGAGGAAGTTTGTTATATATGTTTACGTGTGATTGAGGAAGTCTGTTATGTTTAGGCGTGTTTGAGGAAGTTTGAGCGCTTTTCGGGCAGAAAGTGTTGTCCGCTGTGCAGGACAGAGCAGTATGAGACCCGAGTGATACACGATGGAGCGAGACTCTACAGAGAGAAGTGTGCTCTCAGGTATAACATCACCTCTGTTACATGTGTGTGTGTGTGTGTGTATATATATATATACACACATACATATATACATATATATTTATTTATATACATAACACTGAACATTATGGAGGAGAAATGGACTGAGGGATTAGTATCAGGACTGTACTGAAGACCTCAGCTAAAGATTCGGGATTTTTATTCATTCATTCATTCATTCATTCATTCATTCCTTCAGAATTCAGGCCTGGTGGCGAGGCTGCGTTGCCCGAAAGTGGTACAGAGGCGTGAGGAAAGTCGTGCCACCAAATGACCCGCAATTACGGCGCAGATTCTTCGAAGAGAAGGTAAACTGACCAGGAATAGTTCATCCCTAAAAAAAAAAAAGAAATAAAATATTTGTGAAATTGACAGTAATAATGTCTGAATTTTTTATACATTGAGTTTGTAGGTCTGTACTTTAGTGTGGAAAATTTATTTTTAATACATTTATAAAAACATATAAAATGTAAAAAAGGAAATGTGTATATATAAATATATTTTCTTTTAAATGTTACATAAATTACACACAAACCTTTTCATTCTTTTTACGTTTTAAAATATTTTAATGATCATGTTAACCAAGTCTGTTAAAAAGTAATTGTTTGATCATATTAATTTTTCATATAAATAATAAAAAAGCAGCAAAATTGTATAAAAATGTCATTTAAATGTAAAATGAGTCATGTTCATTGCTTTGTTAGTATCTTTTTTTTTTTTTTAGACTTTATTTCTCAGGTTTTAAAACCTAAATTACACAAACATAAAGCTAGAAAATGTTAGTTATTTGTTAAATTTTTTTAAGTGTGTGTGTGTGTGTGTGTGTGTGTTAGTTAGTAACCTCATTAGGCAGAGTGTGTGTGTGTGTGTGTGTGTGTGTGTTAGTTAGTAACCTCATTAGGCAGTGTGTGTGTGTGTGTGTGTGTGTGTCCGAGTCAAACACACCAGACATTCCTGGGGGACACACAAAGCCGTGTGTGTGTTTACACGTCCACTCCAAAACATACTTTCTCTTCAGAGAGTGCGTACCAGGACACACACACACACACACACACACACACACACACACACCGTGAAATGAGCTCTTATTTCTGCTGTGTATTTTGTGCCTGATGCTCAGATAAACACCTGCTGTTGTGTTGACAAAAAAGAATTCCTTCATCACAAAGTGTTTGTTTCAGGATAGCCTGTGTGTGTGTGTGTGTGTGTGTGTGTGTGTGTGTGTGCGCGCGCGCGCTGGACTTTAGCTCCTCCTTTGATCGATCAGTGATTTGATTCTCAAAAACGGATGAAAACCCTATAACCTCGTGTTCATCTGTTCCTGTGCTTATTATAATACAATACAAACACATTTTAAACACATGTTGCTATGGTAACGTGTATAAACTGTACAGTCCTGTTATTATTGGAGCTTAAAAACAGCAGGCCACGCCCTCTCGCTTTTTTTAGTATGATTTTTCTTTCTTCCATCTCTTCCCCTCTAAACTTTGTCTGTTGTCTGTCTATCTGTCACATTTCTTTCTCCTTTTGTTCATTTTTCTTTTATTCTTCTTTCTCTTCTCTCTTTTTTTCTTTCGAGAATTCGTCCCCTTTTTCTCTTTCATTTCTTTCTTTTCTATCCTATCCCTTTCCTTCATTCCTTCCCTCCCTCCTTCCAGAATTCCTTCCCTCTTTCTTTCTTTCTTTCTTTCTTTCTTTCTTATATGGAAGTTAGAGAGGGGATAACAATCAGTTTTCCTTTAAACACAATTTCAGGCTCTTTAAGACGAGTCGACACGTGACATCGAAATATCAGAAAGTTAACGAGTGTTGATCTGTGTGTGTGTGTGTGTGTGTGTGTGTGTGTGTGTGAGAGAGAGAGATGTGTGTTTCAGTAAGTGAAAACTGATTCAGTAAATCCTGAAAATCTCTACATGTAAGTTCAGAATTATAGGAATCTGCTTTCCTGCTCTAAGGTCAAAGGTTGAACGGGAGTGGGCAGAGTCTTGTGGCTGCACCAGCTTCTTATTTACTGCTCATACGTTTATAATCGTGAATAACAATCATATTGAAGCGTGGCTCAGTTTCAGGAGATGAACGAGAGCCTGGTGCAGTCGTGCAGCAGCGACGTCGACTCGTTCCTGCGTGAAATCGACCGGAGCGTCGCCCAGAGCCGAGACGTCTTCCACCTCTTCGATCGCCTACAGACCAGCACCAGAGGAACGGAGGAAGAGTTGTGGATGAAGGCTCAGGAGAAGGTACGTCTTCATCTATCTATTTATCTATCTGTCTAACCTATCTATCTATTTACTTACTTACTTATTTACCGAGAGGCGTAAAAGCAGGCAAAAATCTTATTCGAGTAAAAGTATGTTAGAAATATTACTCAAGCAAAGGGAAGTCATCTAAATACCCACTCAAGTAAGACATGTTGACACGGGGAACACATCTCAGGTGATGAAAATGCTGAAAGAATTGATATAAAAATGCTCTTCAGCTCGTGTAACACGATTATTAACATAACGCTTGGCCTTCTCTGGATGGCTAATTAATATTCATTATATTAGACTTCACCATAATAAGCAAAACTTAATAAATATGATGTTTTCATTTCGAAGTGGTGGAGCAGGAAATACATTTTAAGAAGATGTTTAGAAAGGAAAGGAAATGTAATGTATGTCTTGTGTAATGTCCTGATTGGTTAATCTAAATTGTGACAAAATGGCTGCCTTGCATCTATTTATGGTTTTTTTAAAAAAAAAAACCCGGGCTGTTTATCAGTCAACGTCGGAAACGTTCCATTCACCTTTGCGTTAACATCGGAGCTAGCTTCCATCTCGTCTGAAGTTTATCCTTCACACATCCGAACATAACTTCACAACTCGAGCGCGATCAAAGCGCCGCTCCTCAATAGCCCTAATCCCTCTGGTCCCTGTTGGTCCACGGCATGTCCTCACCTGTCTCCACGCTGCAGATGTCCCAGCGCAGCCTGAATGGAGCTCGGCTCGCTCATAAATCAGCTCGAATTGTACACAGCGTTCACAACACAACACAGGACTAACCACACGCACACAATACACCCACAGGCCAGGAAATTAAACCAACAGCAGATTTGTCGCTGCCTTTGTCGTTTATTAGCTGCTGGTTTCAAAGAAAGTGAAAGCAGGAAGTTTACATTTTGCGGTGTCTTAAAAAAAAAAAAAAAAAAAAAACCTGCTTTATTTACTTACTGAAGTCAATCAAAATGTCCTTAAACTTTCCATTAGTACAACTTCAGTACTGTCAATGTGCTTACAGTATATCTTTACAGTACATAATTAAATTAATTAGTTCTTAATTCAGAAAATACACCTTTCTAGGTCAAAGTGTAAAAATGTGTAAAAATGTATATAGATTTTTGTAGTAAACGTATATAAAATTTTGTAATAAATCTTTAAAATGTTGTAATGTATATAAATGTAAGTAATACATTTTAAAATGAGGAAGTTTGGTAGTAAATGTATATAAATTATAGGATTAAATGTATATAAAATGTAGTAATTAATGTGCACAAGTGAAAGTAACAACTGTGGAAGATTGGTGATAAACTTTTATAAAAGTTTATATGAATCTGTATAAGTTTATCACCAATCTTCCACAGTTGTTACTTTCACTTGTGCACATTAATTACTACATTTTTATATACATTTATTAATAACATTTCTATACATTTATTACTAAAACATATATAAAATTTTATATGAATCTGTATAAGTTTATCACCAATCTTCCACAGTTGTTACTTTCACTTATGCACATTTATTAATAACATTTCTATACATTTATTACTAAAATTTATATAAAATTTTATATGAATCTGTATAAGTTGTAGTAATAAATGTATAGAAATGTTATTAATAAATGTATATAAAAATGTAGTAATTAATGTGTATCAATTTCAGTAATAAATGTGTATAAATTGTAGTAATAAATGTATATAAAAATGTAGTAATTAATGTGTATCAATTTGAGTAATAAATGTATATAAAATTTAGTAATTGATGTGTATAAATGAAAGTGATGATAATGAATGTAATAAACATATATTTCAGTAATAAATGTGGAGATTTAGTTTTTTTTCTTTTTTTTCTTTTATAAATGCCATTAATGTATTTGTCCTTGTGCTTTTGTCACAGGCGGTCCAGCGGGACACCCGCGACTGTCCGATCTGTCTGACTCCTCTGAGAAGTGCACACTCGTCCGCTCCGGTCGTCCTGCTTTCCTGCTCCCATCTGTTCCATCAGTCCTGCCTGAGCGCGTCCGAGGACTTCCGCCAGGAGGGCGGCGCCACCTGCCCACTCTGCCGCTGTCACTACGTCTCCGTGCCTGTTCACGCCTTCGCCGTCACCATACCACATAAGGTATGACGCTGACCGTTAGATATTTAGTTTGCGAACATTCAAGAAAAAGGGAGCGAAATTGTGAATAAACCTGTATAATCAGCCAAGTTTTAGTGACAGAAACAGGATATTATAACACGCAGTTCACAATATCAACAAGCGATTTACTTTGAACAAATCCACACTTTATTTGATTCTTTAGAACGGGTCATGGGACTGGTATGTTAATTAGGTTGTGGTGAATCGAATACCGGTCTGATGATTTGTTCTAATGATTCAAATAGTGAAATCATCAGAATGGTATTTGATTCACCAGAACTGGAATTAAATCTTTGCTAATTGAATCATTAGAATAAGTGATGATTCAGTTTGTTAAATCAAGTACCAATGTGGTGTTTGGTTCTGGCGAATCAAATACCAGTGTCCTGATTTGATTCACCAGAACCACTCAATTTGTTCTGCTCCAATTTGATGAATCAAAGACCAATCAACACTTTACTACTCAGTTTAACAAAGTGAATCAACACTTTACTGTTTGACTCATTAGAACAAGTGTTGATTCAGTTTGGTAAACTGAGTACTAACTTGCTTCTGGTGAATCAAATACCAGTCTAATGAGCCCTTCTAATAAATCAAACAGTAAAATAATCAGACTAGTATTTGATTAGATCTGATAAACCAAGTAGCGATATGTTGATTAATCAGATCGAATCAACACTTCACTATCTGATTCATCAGCACTCAATTTACCAAACTCCAGCTCGTCACCCTGCTAAAGAGAAAATCTGTATTATGGACAGACAGGTCACTGTTAATTATGGTCAAAGATCTCCACACGGATTTGCACTGAGAAAGAACATTTATTTCCAACATTCTGAACTGAACGTGAGAAACAGACTAGAGAACAAAAAAGAAAGTTGGCTGCTTGTAATGGAATAAAAGAATGAATTGCCGTTTTCACAGTTTAACATTCAAACCTTCCCTCAGTAACAATATTATGATCCGTGCATTTATATTTATGGTCCAGAGGCTGTCGACGAAAATAAAGCAAGGAAGGGGAAAGAAAAAAAAGACATTTGATGATTTGCATATTAGACAATGACTGTACAAAAAAAAATTTGCATACTCTTTACATACGCTTTACTACAAAAACGTTCATCCTTCAGACACGCGTTACATTCAAACATAAAACGTGACGAGTCAGCTTTTTATTTATTAATATTTAATAAATGACCTTTTCACAGGTTGTAAATTCAGTGTCCCTCATGTGAGATCTGTTTAAAAAGCCCAAATCTCATTTGAACAACATTTAAAACACATTGATGTTTGATGTCATCATTGGCATTGTAAACTGGCTGTTTAATATATTCGACGGTCACATGAGGGGTCACAGTGAATTTGTCTATAAAAAGGTGCTTGCAGACGCAGCCGTCCCACATTAACATTCACTAGGCATGTGCCGATGATCAGCTCCACGATGTATTGGACCCACACCCTCAGAAATACGCACTGTACTGTCTGATTCATTAGAACAAATCATCAGACTGGTATTTGATTCATCGGCACCAATAAACCCATTGGCGCCTCACTGGATTTACATCATGACTCTGGGATTTGATTCACCACAACCAATCAGTACACTGCTACTTAATTTACCAACATGAATCAACACTTATTCTAAAGAATCAAATAGTAAGGTGTTGATTCATTTTGGTAAATCTAGTACCATTGGGCTCATTTAGTTCTGTTGAATCAAATACCAGTCTGAAAACTTGTTCTAATCAAATAGTAAAATACGACACTGGTATTTGATTCACCAGAACCAATTCACATTCACCAAACTGACTCATCACTTGTTGTAATGAATCAAACAGTAAAGAGTTAATTCAGTTTGGTGAATCAAGTATCATGTCACTTTGGTTCTTGTGAATCAGATACCAGTTTTTAATTTTTGATTCGATTTGGTAAATCAAGTAGTGATGTGTTCATTTGTTCCTGCTGAAACACCAGAACCAATCAACACTTGTTCTAATGAGTCAAACAGTAAAGTGTTGATTGGTTTTGGTGAATTAAATGCCATGAATCAAATAGGAAAATCATGACGACACATTGGTACTTGATTTAACACCTCACCTGTTCTAATGATTCAGAGAGAAAGAGTTCATCACGTTTGGTAAATTAAATACCAGTATGTTAATTTGGTCCTTGTGCATCAAATAGAAAATCATGACACTGGTATTTGATTCACCAGAACCACATTTGTACTTGATTTATCAAAACTTGTTCTAATGAATCAATAGTACATAGTTCATTCAATCTGGTAAATAAAATACCAGCTTCATGTTCTTATGAATCAACACACCGGTACTGGATTTAGCAAACTGAATGAACGCCTTACTGCTCAGCTTTTCTTGTTAGCATTGTCTTTACCTCGGGATAAACAGCTAGCGCGATAGTGAGCTGCTGTTTAGCAACTCGACTGCCAACTCCCTGGTGCGACGCTTGCTAGCTCTATTTAACGGCACTGTTACACACCATAGAAGTCCAATAGAACCAATAGAACGATATCTATAACAGCAGAGTCGACGGGGTCAGCAGAGGCACCGCGCACATCGGCACATGCCTAACACACGCATACTCACTGCGTGTGACGACTATTAAAGCGCCTGTAAAATCCTCCCCTGTTTCGTAAGGCATCAGAGGTGAATTTCCGGACATGGAAAAAAAAAAAAAAGAAACAAAAAAACAACGCACTGTACAAAAGATTACACAATGACAAAAGAATATATACAGACATAAATACAACATTTACATGACGATTATGCTTTCACCTTTACCCGAGTCCGCTTATTCACAGCATGAAGAAGAAAAAAATAGAATTTAAAAACTGCATTAAAATGCGCAAACTTCTAATGGCGCGTGTGTGCGCGAAAACAGAAGAGACAAAAGGAAAAGAAGGGGAAAAGTGAAGGTAGGACCTTAAATAAAGTGGCTTAATGAAAGTCTGCACTGTAAACGTCCTGCTGCAGGGGACGCACCCGTCTGATGGGACAGTGTGTGTTTATGTGGTAATAAGGCGTCTTAAAATCTCCAGCCATACGCTATTTTACTGTGTGATTGAGAGAGGAGTTCAGAGTGTCTTCTGATGGCCGTTCGCTGCCAGCTTATTTGACTCTGGTTCTGTGGGACTAGTGGACAGATTCAGTTTATCCAGACCTGAAAAAGGAGGAGACAGAGTTCAGCTCAGGAGAAACGTTCTGTAGAAGCTGATGATAGACAGACAGACGGCTGAGGAAAATGTTGGCTTAAGTGTTTGTAAACGGTGGAATATAAACAGCTGCTGGTTTGTGTGGTGGTGGAGTGTTTATTGATGGGTGTAGGTCGTGTTTGTAGGTGTATGTGTTGCGGTTGTAGGTGTGTTGGGGTGTTTATTGATGGTTGGATGGTGTGTGCGTGTCGTGTTTGTAGGTGTATGTGTGTGGTGGTGGTTGGTGTGTGTGGGGGCTATGTGTCGTAATTGGTGGTTGTAGGTGTGTTGGGTGTTTATTGATGGTTGGATGGTGTGTGTAGGGGGGGGTCGTGTTTGTAGGTGTATGTGTGTTGTGGTTGTAGATGTGTTGGGTGTTCATTGATGGTTGGATGGTGTGTGTGTCATGATTGGTGGCTGTAGGTGTGTTGGGTGTTCATTGATGGTTGGATGGTGTGTGTAGGGGGGGTCGTGTTTGGAGGTGTGTTGGGTGTTTATTGATGGTTGGATGGTGTGTGTAGGGGGGTGTCGTGTTTGTAGGTGTGTTGGGTGTTTATTGATGGTTGGATGGTGTGTGTAGGGGGGTGTCGTGGTTGTAGGTGTGTGTGTTGTGGTTGTAGATGTGTTGGGTGTTCATTGATGGTTGGATGGTGTGTGTGTTGGTAATTGTGTATGTGTTGGGATCTGTTCGTGTGTGTGCAATAGATGGTGTGTTGGGATGGTTAGAGGTGTACTGCGGTGGGTGTGTGTGTGTGTGTGTGTGTTACCGAGAGCTTTGAGCAGCTCCTCTCGGACAGCGGAGGTGAACTTGGTGATTAAACACAGCGTGGTCACCACGGCGAACAGCAGGTTGTACGACAACACGATGTAGAAATTCCCCAACCAGTTAAACCGACCAAAATCCCCCAACAAGTCGAACCTCGTTATTCCTGACACACACAGAGGGAAGATGGGACATACTCACCAACACATTATTAAACATCTCTGAGACAGCAGTGATCGTGTGTGTGTGTGAGAGAGAGAACAGTCGTTTATTACAATAAAAGTCTTTCCCCACAGTGTGACAGTGTTACTGGTGTGTGTATCCAAGCGGAGTCTGCAGTTTACCATTCCCACATTTTAAAACACACACACGTCCGTGTGTGTGTGTGTGTGTGATGGAATTCTGATTCATGCAGTTACTTCTTTTCATCTATTCAATGCTGCAAATTTTTTGCTGAGTCACACACACACACACACACACACACACACACCTATTTAAACAGCTGTGGCAGTAGCTTAGCATATTGTTTATTGTTACTATTGTTACACTTGCTAGCCTGCCATTTCCACACACACACACACACACAGAGCTCTCTTACCAAGAGTTCGGGACATGACCGGGAGCGCAGAGCTCAAGACCAGGATGGACACACAGCAACCGATGATCTGGAACAACAAATAAAAACAGGCAGTTGATCAGTCAGCCAATAATTTAAAGCTGATTGTGTACAGCTGCTTCATGGACTTTCCACAATATTAAGTGCAACTATAAGAGGATAAAAAGTATGATGTTCTTTAATAAATAAAAAATTATAATCATTGGAAAAAAAACTGCTGTGGTATAAGAGGAACAAAACATTTAAAAAAAAAAAAAAAAAAGTAACTTACTTTTATAACATGGCATTATATTAAAATACTCAACTTCAGTTTGGTGACAGTGTCTTCGCATCACCACACCAACTCGTTGTTGATTATTTTCCTTCTATAGCACCACACCGATTGTGTGTGTGTGTGTGTGTGTGTGTGTGTGTGTGTGTGTGTGTGCGCGCGCACGTACTGTGGTCATGGTGGTGTCGTCCTTCCTGGGCGTGAGTCCCTGAAAGATGCGAAGGCTGTAGAATCCCACAACAGAGGAGACCATCAGGTAACTACAGCACAGTTAAGGTCAAACACACACACACACACACACACACACACTTCCAAGCAACACACGTTCATCATTAACAGTGTTGGATACATCATGAGGACGATTTCAACCACAGCCTGCACGACACCAAACGTAGAGAGAGATGCATTCCCAATCTCGGGATCCTGGACACACACAGGGAGAGAGAGAGGGAGAGAGAGAGAGAGAGAGAGAGAGAGAAAGAAAGGCAGGGAGATATGGGGGGAGTCAGAGAGACAGAGAGAGAGAAACAGAGAGAGATGCAGTGAGAAAAATGAACAAGATTTGAGATGTGATTTGACATTTTGACCTCTTGCTCGCTACATATCCAGCAGCTCTCTGAAGCCCAGAGTTAACTGCTCTAATCCACCACACTCTTTCTCTTATTATCCTCCATTACAGCAGACGAACATCAAAGCAGTCTGCGTCTCACCTGAAGGAACGTGCAGCGTGCGCGCGCGCACACACACACACACACACACACACACACACACACACAGGTGGTTTTCAGTGCACTGTATGATGATGTTGCATGCCATAAGTGACATCATTACCAGCACAGACCATTAACGGTACGACTGGGTCACATGACCTCACCACTGTATATCGTCATGGCAACACATCACCACACACACAATGATCTCACAGTGTTGTCACCCTCATGAGAGCCAGGTAATAATCCTGTCTGCTCTACCCATCCATCTATTTATCAATGCTCTCATCCATCCTACCATTCATCAATCCGTTTATCAAGCTTACCAGCCATTCATCAAAACATCCATCTATCAAACCCTCCATCCATTAAACCATCCGTCCATAAATCCAGGCATCCATTAATCAATCCAAATATCCATCCGTCAATCCCAACATCTGTTCATCCATCCATCCTTCCATCCATCCATCCATGCATGTATTCATTCCTGCCATCCTGCCATTTATCAATCCATTCATTCATCCATTTACAAATTCAACCATCCCTCCATCCATCCATCCATCCCATCCTTTCAAAAAAAAGCAATCTGTTTATCAGCTTGCTAATACATGACATTTCTTCCACACTGTTGGTCACTGATGTGTTTCCAAACGCATTTCATCAGAGTGAAAGTGTAAAAAGCTGTCAGAGGTGTGCTCGATTGTACAACCTTTAAATTAAAAAATAAAAAAAATCAACATAACATCCAGTCAGTCACGGGCTGCGTCCCAAATTAACGTCCCAAAGTTCATGACGGGACAGGTTTGTGCAGAAAGTGTGCACACTTCATCTGTTCTGCAAATAACAGTCCAACATGTGTATCTCTGCTCACACTGCAGCTGGAACAGTACACAAGCGTGTGATGTAAAACACAGCTTTAGAGATTATGGATTGTTATTTCAAGGCACCTGTAGTGCTTCCTGGTTTGAGCTGTATTGGTACGAGTTTATTCAGCACATTTCTGCCGAGTACATTACGGCTTATTCCTTTCCCCCCCATCCCATCTTGTTTGAACACCTGTTTACACACCGAGCGCGACTGGTGATTTGGAAAAAAGCTCGTTTCTGTTCTCTCGTCTTGCGTCGTTAATCTGTTTGATTTGTTCATAAAGCCGCCCAAACAGAACATCCTTCAACATTTTTCCCCCTCCCGTAACGTGAAGCTAAACGTGTCCATACTCTCCTCTCAGGTCGCCTCGGGACTTGCGGAATCACCGTTAGCATGCTTTCTTAGTTGCCAAGCCTATCCATGCAAATATCTTAGATACTGTTCAACCGTCTGACATGAAGCTCACATGATTATCATACTCGAACCGTACTAGAGTTACCTTGCTATTACTAATGACAGGCTGTCACTGGAGGATGGTAGCTAAACAAACAGCTAGCTAGATAACGATGCCACAAAATAGCGTATTGCATATAGCTAGCTGTCAGTGACGTAGCTAAGTAAAGAATAAAACACTTTTTTTGTGCTGTTATAGGAAAACTATCAATGATTACAGTTACAAATCTTCCAAAAACAGCGTGTCCCGAAGTGTTTCATTCCTCTTACGCAACAGCAATTTGCCAACAGTTACAATTTGTTATTATTTAAACGACGACACGTCATACTTTTTATCCATTTAGTTACATTTACTGTTGTGGAAAGTTAATTCCAGTTATCACTTACGTTGAAGTTGCTATAACTCGGTCTTTCTTTTTATTACAAAGGAGGGAAAAAAAAAAAGGAAAAAAAAAAAAAAAAAAAACAGCTTGTCACGTTACCAGGAAACTGCAAAAAAAAAAAAAAAAAAAGCGTAAACAACTCTGTTCTGAAGATGTCCGAAAATTCACAGTGTTGTGTAGATGTGTATGCATGGTGTAAGTGTGTTGTACAAGTGTACGTTGTGTAGGTGTGCGATTGTGCATTGTGTGTGTGTGTGTGTGTGTTGTGTAGTGTAGGCATGGGTGTTTTAAGCATGTAGGTGTGTGTTGTGTGTGTAAAGTTACAGCTTTACCTCTGACTGTTACAAAGCACTGACACTGGAGACTCCTTCCACAAATGTTACATAAACGTCTCCTGACAGAAAACTTCACCATATCAAAATTATTATTATTTTTTTTATGTACAGCATCTGCCATGCAATTTCCTGCGTAATTTGTTACTATAGAAACAATGAGCATGTTAATGTGAGCCTGTGATTTGCAGCTGCATTACTCTCAGAGCTGATGTTATGGAAAGTGAGTCAACCCCTTCTGACCAATCAGAATCCAGAATTCAACAGCTATAAATTAACACATGGATTAACGCATCACTGCAGTAGCTAAACAGAGCCTAGCTAGCGCAAGGCGTGTTATTAGACAATGATGGACACCTGTTAGCCAATCAGAAACGAGGATTTTACATTAAGTAACCAGTTCATCGGAGTATCTATAAAGTCCTTTTGAGCCGACGAAGCGGAGCGGCAGTGTGTGATGTGAAGTGAAGTGTGGCGCGGCTCCAGCTCGTCAAACACACAAAGCCGTTTCCAATTTCAACACAGCGCGGCTCTTCGTGCCAGGACAGAGATCCCTGCGCTAATCAAACCGTTAAAACTCTGCAGCGCAAACATGCAGAGAGTGAAACACAATCTGTACCGTCGCCTCTGCAGGGCGGGGAAAGCTCGCGCACACGCGCGCACACACACACACACACACACACACACACGTTAGAAGGGACTGGATAGTTTGACATCATCAGATTTAGATATCTACCTGTAAAAACATGTCTAAAATACAACTCTGAGGTGCTTCTGAGGCAGGTAAAGCTCGATTCTGATTGGTTGCCACGCTGCGTCTAAGAGCCAATCAGTGGACTTTAATCGATATTTCAATGACAGAGACGACAGCCATTACAGCAGACTTGGTGTGTGAACAGGTTCCATTAGGTGAGCTCACACACACAGCGGATGAGGTACGTGTGTGTGTGTGTGTGTGTGTGTGTGTGTGTGTGTGTTGCCTCATCACGTCCGAGTGACTCTGAATGCCGTACAATATCAAACACTCGAGCCGCCAGATACCCATCTGATTCACCCTTGACTCGCCATCACACCTGAGCATATCTGGAATTCTATTCACACTACCCTCTGTGTGTGTGTGTGTGTGTGTGTGTGTGTGTGTGTGTGTGGTTTCTTACCGCTGATCCCTTCGGTAGCGCAGTTTCATCCACCAGCAGGTACAAAATGTTCAGAGCCACCAAAAACACAGAGATCGCCTACAAGCAATTAAACCAACAAACAAACAAATTAATGTTATCTTAAAAATAATAGATAGCATATAAAAATAATAGTAAATAAAATAAACAAACACACTGTAATTGAGGTGTGTGATTGTGTGTATGGTGTGTGTGTGTGTTGTGTAAGAATGCGTGATGTGTGTTGCATAGGTGTGTGCAGTGTGCATGTGTAGGTGTGTGTAAGTCATTGTGTAAGTTGTATAGCTGTGTATGTTTCGCGCAAGTGTGTGTGTGTGTTGTGTGTGTGAGAGCGTTTTGTATAGGTGTGTGTGTTGTGTAGGTCTTGCAATATGGTGTTGTGTAAGTGTGTGCAGCTTTTGTGAAGGAGTGTGCGTTGTAAGTGTGTAGGTATGAGTGCTGTGTGTATTGTTCTGCAGTGTGTGTGGTCCGAGTGTTGTAGGATTGTGTGTGTGTGTGTGTGTGTGTGTGTGTGTGTGTTGTGTTACCGTGCCAGCGAGCAGTATTAACATGACGATGGGGTAGAGAAGGTTCTTCTCCCAAACTGACGCTTTCTTCCTCCTCTCTGACACACACACACACACACACACACACACACACAGTTACACAAAGTTATACTCGATTGTAGAACTTGACACACTTTCCATGCTGACGTTTTCTAATCAGACTGTGTGTTAATTAGACTCTGAGGTGCAGCACGCACATACTGCGATCCTGACTGAAAGTATTGGCACCCTCGGGTCAGTTACAGTAACCCTGTTCATCCCAGCGCACTGCACTGTAACTGTACATCAGGCTCTTACCCAGCTTGTGCCTCTGCGAGCGTATACTCTCCAGTTCTTTGTGGAGATTCTGGGAGGTGGCGAGTAAAAAGGACCCTGAACCTGACAGGAAGAAGAAAACACACACACACACACACACACACACACACACACACACACACACACACACACACACACACACATTAAATCAAGACGGAGAAGGATTAACAGTGTGACTGTAGCAGGACGTGAGCGGTGGTGATGCACTGCACGTGTACAGTAAACGTGTAAATTTAGACAGGTGCGTAAGCGAGATGACGGAGTGTAGCGATGATGTTTGCAGTACGCACGTGAAGATTCGGGCTCGCGTTTAAGGAGTGGTGTTTTTAACTTTCGTTTCGAAACGTCAGACAGGAAGTAGGAACAGGAAACACTTCCGTCTGATCCGCTGTAAACGGCAGCATTTTTATTTTCATCATTCTGTGACAGACATTTCACTTTCACTGCTCACAGATCTGTGTTGGAAAACTAATTTCTCTTTCATTCAAGTATTAATGACACTGCCTCTCTGTCTATCTATACATCTCTCTTTCTGTATCTGTCTCCATATCTGTTCATCCATCTGTCCATTTGTCTCTGTCCATCTGTCTTTCTGCCACTCTGTCTATCCACCTGTCTCTCTGTCCATCAGTCTCTATATCTGTCCATCCACCTCTGTCTGTCTGTCTCTCTGTTGAGCCATCTGCCCATCTCTCTCTCTCTGTCTGTTATTATCTGTCCATCCATCTCCCCATCATTCCAGCTATCCATCTCTGTCTGCCTGTCCATCAATCTCTACATCTGTCCGTCCGTCCGTCCCCATCCGTCTCTCACTACACTGTCTGTCTCTCTCTCATTCTCAGTATCTCTCTCTCTCCATCTGTCTGTCATTCCTTCCATTTCTCCCCCTTTCTCAGTCTCTCTCTCTCATTCCTTCGATCTCTCTCTTTCTCTGTGTGTGTGTGTGTGTGTGTGTGTGTGTGTGGAAGCGAGACAGGGCGTGTTGTTCTAATCATCTTAATAATCGCATTTTGATCAAAGCGATTGGGGAAGGATGACAGATCGACGTTTTATTGCGCGCCAGTAACGCTGTAACACAAACTAATTGCTGTGTCTGAGTGTGTGAGTGTGTGTGTGTGTGTCTGAGTGTGTGTGTCCTGGGGCGATCCTCGGCTTTTGAGGAGTGACAGAAATGAGGTAGGATTTTAAAAATAATAATAGCAGCTAAATAAGACTGCGGTTTTCCTGGGGAACCCCTCACACACATATACACACACACACCAACTTCCCCTCAGGCACGCGCACACAAACACACACACACACACACAAACAATTTACTCTTGTTCTTTACACTTCACAGTATTTTTGAAAGCCAGTCTGAGCAAATTTATACCGTTAACAGCAAATGCTTCCTAATGACCTAATAACAACATTAGCTAACTTAGCTAGCTGGCTAACTAACCGCCAAGTTTTTTTTTTTTTTGAGTGTCTTTCTCTCAATGTAAATAATCATTTTCTCAGTAATACATTTAACTGTAGCTAATTAAACCTTTCAAAATACATTGTTGCCATAACAACCATGACTTCATTCATCACCAAGATTAGCTAGCTAGCTAGGTGCTTAACGCGACTGTTCTATAGCTGAACGTTTCCAGATACTACACTGTCCTGTAATAATTTGCACATCTAACATGACTGGTTTAAACCCAATGCTAGTGACATCGCAAACTGAGCTCATTCTTAGCCCCGCCCCCAGAATCAGTTTGAATACAAAAATAGGACTTTTGTGTTTAATCTTTTAAATGCCTTCAGAATCAGTCGTTGAGGTTCAAGGGGAGTTAGCCAAAATGAGTGTGTCCTTCACGTAACGCTGTTTGTGTGTGTGTGTGTTGCAGAAAAGATGACATCGGCGCTCGCTGTAAAGCCATTTCTGCATTACATCAGCTTGGATTATGCAAAGCAGGGAGACGATGCAAGGTCACTGCGCATCTGGACAACAAGGAAATGCAGGAAATGAGCCAAGAGCAAGAACACACACACACACACACACACACACACACACAAGGACCTTTAAAACACAACTGTGTTTAGAGAAAGTTTGTGCGTTTTATGATTAGCTTTTGTATGGAGGTGGTTGGAATTATAGTACTTTGTCTCCATATTTTGCAACCTTCTTTCAAAGGCAGGTTCATGGATTCATGATGTTGACACCAAATTCTGACCCCACCATCTGCAGCCTGTCAGAAATCAACAGGAATCTAAGGCTACAGCGGGAATCCGGACAGGCTCCTGGTCTGATCTGATGAATCTTGATTTTCGGCGGCTCAGGCTGGTGGAGGTGGTGTGGTGGTGTGGGGAATCTTTTCTTAGCACACATCAGCCACCTTAATGACCAATCTAGCATTGTTGGAACACCACCTCCCGTATTGTTGCTGACCACGTAAACATTCCTTATTATATCATCTTCCTCACATAAGGATAAAGCAACAAGAAGTAGAACTCGATACCAACAGCATCGACGGGAATGTCTAGTCTTTTTGTTGCTAATTTGTATGCCAGAAATACTCTAAAACTCCACTTCAAATTTGAAGGAAGTTATTGAAGAAAACCTACTTCAGACATTTGACCTTGCTGTGACCTTGACCCTGTTCAAACAATTCCGAAACCTAATCGGTTCATCTGCTGTTTACAATAAATCCTACAAAACGTTCAATCATCCATTCTTGAGATGTTGCGCTTACGAGACTCTCAGACGGATAGACAACCGGAAAACATAACACCTCGACTACTCCGTGGCGGCGGCATAAAAAACGGCGACATCCTCACCTGCTATTCCATTTACACCAGAACGACAACATTTGTGCTTTCACATATACATATATGTATTTTGTCATCCACTGATAAACCTCATAAGGATAAAATGTTCTTTTACAGATTCATTTTGTTCCCGCAGAACCCACGACGAGGACTGCTCTCAAAACATGAAAGACTGCGCAATAAATGTAAACAAAAACACACCTCTCTGTTTCTTTCTACCTGCAGCACCTGCCCTGAAGAAGAAGGGGGGAAAAAAAAAAAGGAAAAAAAAAAAACTCCCTGATAAGCTTCATTCTTCTTCCGAGCCTGAATGCTATTTTTCCCAGAATGCCGTGCGCTCAGGCATTCCTCATCATCACGGAGCTTTTGTAGCACTGCACATCAAACGTGAGATTGAAATAAAATAGAATATTTTATCGGGCTTTCAAAGCGGCCGAGAGCGGACGGTTAGATGCGCGTGTATTGAGGAGCAGCGATGAGGATTAATCAGCTGCCATCTCATCAGTGCGCTAACTCGCTCGCTTGCGTGCTTCACTGGACGCTAAAAACCTGAAGAGAATGACTTTATCTACACGTAAAGCAAAATAACTGCATGTGTGTGTGTGTGTGTTTGAACGTGTCAGGGTACAAAAACACTCCAATGTAACACACTGTGTTGCATCTCTCTGAAACTCTCCAAAATGCCATGAAATATTTTGTACATTTTGTATTCTCAAGATAATTTATCATTTCTGGGAAAACTGGACATGACGACTCGTACTGTTCTAGTCCAATTTCCTCCAATCAAACGCTCTCTAGAATGCATCTGTCCCGCCTCCATACACAA
This sequence comes from Pangasius djambal, assembly GCA_022985145.1. Classification (NCBI taxonomy): domain Eukaryota; kingdom Metazoa; phylum Chordata; class Actinopteri; order Siluriformes; family Pangasiidae; genus Pangasius; species Pangasius djambal. The sequence goes on from CM040978.1 coordinate 26,470,767, forward strand.
TCTCCAGGTATCACTGGAACATGGGTCATTCGTGTAGTTTCAGTCCAAAGATGTTAATTCCTTTTAAAAACCTTTGAAAAGACAGTGTGTGTGTGTGTGTGTGTGTGTGGTGTTCATTCCCGCAAAATTTGTTTGATCTCTGCTCAAGCGTGTGTTCTTACCCCAAAAAACATAAATGGGTGTGATGGTCTATGCACTGTGAGTAAGTGTGTGTGTGTGTGTGTGTGTGTGTGTGAGAGAGAGACGTGGAGAAGCAAACAAGAAAAAAACCTGCCCTTCAACAGGTTCCCCCTTGACTTCCTGTTTCAAAAGGAAATACGTCAACGTAGTTAATCAAATCATGACCATCAAGCCGTTACATTGGGGCTTTAAAATAACGTACAGTAGAACGTATTGAGTAAAATGTGGGCGTGGCCAGGGACGAGTCATGTGACGATACTGTTAGAGCAAGAATCTCGCAAACAACCATGTTGTCATATCGTGTGTCAGCCGTTTCAAACGTCGTTTAGGAAATGCATGAGTGGCGCTTTATGCTGCATTTGACTTTCATCGTAAGTTACGATTCGCAGGTCGGAATGACGTCATTTCTGACATTTGACAAAAAACATGGACGCCTCCAAGAGCTACCTAATGACCGATGTACATCTTCCTCCTCAAACAGTGAATATGCACTTTTATAGATCTAACAAGCAAATATGTCTGTATGTTGACTGATCTAAACATAAGCAATTACTTGTATATACACAGTATAACTCATTTAAACATAAGAAGTGCTTTTTCGTTCACATCTGATGCTGAGCGCAGCCATGTTGATTTGACGTCACTCCGTAAACTGGGAGGAACTCGTAGCTGAGAAGACTGCCCCCAGCTGATGGGTTGGAATTTGAAGTTTGCTTTGGCTTTTCCTGGTTGGAGGTGGGGAATTCAAAGTTGCGACCTCGAGTCTAACAGCATTATTATTATTATTATTATTATTATTATTATTATCGGTACGTTCTGTATTAAGGTAAACCGTAAACAGCTAGCTACGTTTTTCACACATGGTTAGCTAGCTAGTTTAGATCAATCGCCTGGAGAATGAACACAGCGGCAATAAAATAACTAGCATGAGCATCATGATGAAAATCGTGACTTTATAGTGTTTGTAACGTATATAAACACACTTTATGGTTTGTGGACCTGTATGTGGTATACGCGTGACGATACGACAGGTTTGCCGTATCGCCCAGCCCTAGACGTGACGATACGTTGTGAAAGTTGCTCCCCACTAGGGCAGCAATCCGAGGCAGTTTTTTGATGCGTCACTGGAGGTATCACTAGTCTGTGGTCCACTTTTCTAATCCCTCATTTCACACTGAGCGTGACATCACAGGCAACATGGCCGATGTGTGGACGTGAATGTGAATGTGAATGGGCTCACCATTGAGCTTGTGCTGTAAAGCTTCTTCCTGGAGCTGAATGCAGTACAACTGTTCGTCTAAATCCTCCAAAATCTGACAGAGAGAAATAAATTTCCATATCAGTTGGCAATGTTCTAACGTACCAGAACGCAGCCATTATTTTATCCAATAACCTCTAATAATTTCCAGATTAGCTAGCTAGCTATTTCCTGAATACGCTTCAGTAGTGCATAGTTCTGGTGTTTGTAGCTAGAAAAAGTACAAAAATATTCGATACACATGCTGTATTTTGCCCGTCGGGTAAAATCCAAATATTGTAAATGAGTAAGAAATAAAATTAAAATTAAAAAATCTCATTAGATTAACGAACTTAATGTGGTCGTTTACAGCTTTGATGCGTGTTTGTAATTTTTATAAATATTTGAAGGTTATATTTAGTAAATCTGTGCAAGACATGAACTCTCCACACCCCGACGTGTGCAGGACGCAGTCTTCAGTGTCCTTAAATCAAAATAGAGGACATGCTCCTCAAGGAAATTGCGATCTTCTACGATATACAACATCTAATCAAAGTTTCCAGAAATCACACGTACCGTGGGTTTGACCAGCAACTGGCCCATGACGGTGAACATTCGGGACAAACCCACTGGAGTACACACTGCGAGAGAGAGAGAGAGAGAGAGAGAGAGAGAGAGAGAGAGAGAGAGAGGGAGAGAAACACACTCATGGGTCACAATCTCATCTGTAATATCACATTTTCACTCAGGAACACATTGTTCGGCTCACACAGAAACGGTTAGCGGTGGACGCTAAATGTCATCGTTATCCATACAGAATCTTTTTTTTAAATATTTACCAGCACACCTGAGGTAAATGTTGATATTCCGTGTCACTCTCTCTCATTTGCGCCGACGCCACACCTTTAACGGCCGTGTTCTACCCAATCGACATGCTTCATTAACTAACTTATGCGTCCATATTCCGCCGTTGCCTAGCAACAGCGCTCATAAGATTTTACCTGCCTGACAGGCGAGTGTATTGTGTACAGCCTAGCTGTCTGGCTCGATGCAAACACTTTCTTGACCTTTTGAGAGATGCCGTTTCCGTGGTTACATTTAGCTGAGTAAATGAGCTAGCTAGCTTGTGTGTGTGTGTGTGTGTGTGTGTGTGTGAGAGAGATACTCACTCAGAAGCAGCAAGCCGCCCATCAAAGAGATACATGAGTACAAGTAGGGCAGGTAGAACTCCCACAGGTCTGTAAACACACACACACACACACACACACACACACACACACGTTCAACAAAAACTAGAAAAGATATTACATACTTTTGACCTCTTTTAGGTTTTAAAACTATATGGAAAAATTTCTATTCCCACACAGTGAGGAAAACATCACACAGACAGACACACAGACAGACACACAGACAGAGAGGAGCGTACCGTAGAGAGACTCCATGCTGGCAGCGTCGTTGTCGACGAGCGCTGATGCGACCCACACGATGCCCAGGATGAGCAGAGCGAGCAGAAACAGCATCACAAACGTCTCCAGGATACGAGCTTTCAGGCCCTGACACACAGACACAGACACAGACACAGACACACACGGCATTATTAACTATCTAAAAGCACACCCGAATACACTATTAGTAACAGACACCATGCACACACACTAACACACAAGGCGTGTGCAGGTGTAAATGAGGTTCTAATTGGTGTGTTAGCTCTAAAAGCTGCAGGAGCTACCTCCATAACACCCTCTCACACACACACACACACACACA
>CM040978.1:26481280-26501062 GCA_022985145.1 Pangasius djambal
GGGAGAGAGAGAGAGAGAGAGAGGGAGAGAGAGAGAGAGAGAGAGGGAGAGAGAATTAGGTTATATTTATTTACAAATAATTTTTTTAATTAGTTCTCAACAACAATGCTGGGACACTTAATAATAAAATTATATACATATATATAAAATATGATTAAAGTACATGCACCATAGCATTAAAACCACTACATTTCTAGTGTTTTTTATTTAAAAAAAAAAAAAAAAAAAAAAAAAAAAAAAAAAAAAAAAAAATTAAAAAAAAAAAAAAAAAAAAAAAAAAAAAAAAAAAAAAAAAAAAAAAAAAAAAAAAAAAAAAAAAAAAAAAAAAAAAAAAAAAAAAAAAAAAAAAAAAAAAAAAAAAAAAAAAAAAAAAAAAAAAAAAAGAAGAAGAAGAAGAAGAACAACTTTAAAACAAGGTGAACTGCGAATAACCTACGATATTCTGTTAACGACTGCATCTTCATCTTCATGGTCATCTGTCGAAGTCAGAAAGAATTCTGAATTTAAATAAATAAAACATACAAACAATACAAATACAAATAAATATTCAAACAAATATTAAAATCAATCATTAAAAAAATGCATTCGACTGACAGCCGTGCAAAGATCATGTTTATAATCAATCAATCAATCCATCAATCCATCAATCCATCAAATAAATAAATAAATAAGTGCACTTACCACTCTTCCTCTTGTAGCGAGTTATGATGCAGTAGGACACGATGTACAGCACAGCAAACAACAGGAAACAGATCTGCACACAGAGAGGAAGGAAGAAGGTTCTGAAGATTAGACAGAAGATGAAAGTTCAGAAACTTGGAGGAAACTGGGAGGTAAGACTGAAAGAAGGACGTCTGGAGGCTCAGACGGAGGTTTCAAAGCAAGTTAAGAAGGAGTTCAGGAAAGAAATTGGGAAGGAAGTTCAAAAGGACGTGGAAGGAAGTATGGAAGCTCACAGGGAGGTTCGGAAGGAAGTTAGGAAAGAAATAAGGAAAGGAGACTCAGAAAGCAGTTTGAAAGGAAGTTCGGAAGCTTGGAAGGAAGGAAGTATGGAAGGAGATTTGTAAGGAAACTATAAATATGGAAGGAGGTTTGGTAGTTCAGAAGATAGTTTAGAAAAAAATCTGGAAGCTTGGAGGTACGTTCAGACAAAAGTTTGCAAGGAAGTTCAGACAAAAGTTTAGAAGGAAGTTCAGACCAAAGTTTGGAAGGAAGTTCAGACCAAAGTTTGGAAGGAAGTTCAAAAGCTTGGGAAACGTTCAGAAGGAAGTTTAGACGGAAGTTTGGAAGGAAATTCGGAAGCTTGGAGGGAGGTTTGGAAATAAATTTGGAAGGCGATTCAGAAGGAAGTTTCAATGGAACTTTGGAGGAAAATATGAACCTCCATCTGTTCCATCTGTCCATCCATCCATCAGTCTTTCTGCTAATCTATCCTTCTATCTATCTGCTAATCTATGTATCGGTCCATCTAGTATATATTTATCCATGTATCCGTCTGTCTCTCTATTGATCTGTCTTTACTTCTGTCTATCCTTCTGTTCATCTTTCTATCCCATCTATTCCTCCATCAGTCTTTCTGTCTGTCTATCTCTGTTTCTCGGTATCTGTCCATCCAGCTAAAATCTAGTCTGTCTGTCCCTATTCCTCTATTCCTGTCTGTCTCTCCATTTCTCAGTCTGTCTACAAAGGTGTCTATCCTTCTCTCTATCTGTCTGTAAAGATATCCATCCATCCATCTTTATCTGTCTATCCATCCCCCTTTTCATCTGCCTATACCCATTCGTCCATCTGTCCATCCATCAGTCTTTCTGTCTGTGTAGCTCATTCATCTACCTTTCTCTCCATCCATCTACATATCTGTCAATCCATCTAGTATCTATTTATCTGTCTGTCCTTCTATTCACTTGCCTTTTCCTCTCTCTACATATTTGTCTGCATTTCTGTCTATCCCTCTATTCCATCAGTCTATCTTCCCATCTATCTGTCCTTCTGTCAATTTATCTTTCCATCTAGGAATCTGTCCAGCCCTATCCATCAGTCTAGTCCTCCCTCTCCCTGTTCATCCATCCATCTGCTTATCCCACTAATCCATCTGTCTAGCTCTCCCTCCATCTAGTAGCTGTTTATCTGCCCCTCTCTTCAGCAGTCTATTCCTCCATCTCCTGTACATCCATTGGTCTGTCTATCCATCCATCTAGGCATCTGTCCATCTACCTAGTAGCTGTTTATCTGTCCCTCTGTTCATCAGCCTGTTCCTCTATTTTCCTGTTTGTCCATCCATTAGTCTAACTAGTCCACTGTCTATCTGGTATCTCTCAGTCCACCTAGTGTCTATTTATCTGTCTGTCCCTCTATGCATCTACCTCTTCCTCAGTCTCCCTCTCCACCAGTCTGTCTCCCTCTCCACCAGTCTGTCTCCCTCTCCACCAGTCTGTCTCCCATCTGTCTCCCTCTCCACCCGTCTGTCTCCCTCTCCACCCGTCTGTCTCCCATCTGTCTCCCTCTCCACCAGTCTGTCTCCCTCTCCACCAGTCTGTCTCCCTCTCCACCAGTCTGTCTCCCTCTCCACCCGTCTGTCTACTAATCTTATATATCTTTTGGTCAACATTCCTTTCTGTCCTCCTGTGTTTGTCTATCCATGAAGCTATTTGTTTATATATCTATCTCTCCGCATCATTTAGCTAGTGTCAGCTAAACTAGCTGAAAGTACAAACGCAAATGCAAGCTAGCTAATTAGCCATATTCGGTATAGAATGTGACGTTATGCCACAAAATCCTAAACCCGTTGCATCTTTCTCACAAAACCCTGCAAGCTAACGATTCCGAAGCTAGCCAGCTAGTGCTAACGGTCACACCAATGCACAGGCTCGTTGCTAGCCGCTTTAGCTAGCATTACAGTTAGCTAATTTGACTTACAATGTACTCTCGGACTTGGCTGTGGAAATTCTGCTCTCTGATCGTGACATCGTCTTCTTCCATTCTTCATATTGCACATGCACATCACTTAGCTCATAGACGTCCCAATACTGCCGCAAACTAGCTTCAAACAAAGATTAGCTAGCAACCGAACAAACACTGCGCGCATCCAAAGGGGCGTTATTACTTTCCCACCGCATTCCGGTGAATCCCGCCTCCTGCGCTAGGATTGGCTTGTGTAGCAAACGCTCGCAAACTCTAGCCAATCACGGCGCACATTGCAGCGCCGTGTTACACACAAAAGGCGGAGCTTATCGCAATATGATTGGGGGGAAAATAACGGCGTAAAAGGGCTCGTCTATCGTTCAAAATAAATTGCGTCATCATTCCGCGACACATAACGCGTGATAGCATAATCGTAGCTATCGTAATAATAATAATAATAATAATAATAATAATAATAATAATGCATTTTGTGTTGACGAAAATGTTTCATAGACAGATTAATTTAGAATTTTAGCTTTTTATATCAGATAAACCTTTTTAAAGCCTACTTAAATATATTAAACTCTACATTTAATTTAATTTGAGCTAACCTTTTAATTGCATTGTTTTTATCATTATAATTATTTTTATTTATTATGTTATAAAATATATTTACACAAATTATTATTACATTTTATTTCAATCTAAATGTTATTATTCGTACATAAATTATATTATTTAAAGCTACAACTTGTGGGATTTTATCTATTTATTGTTTAAATTTATTTGTTTGTTTGTTTACTTGTTGGTTTTTGGTTAAAATTGAGTCAGGTGTGTGACAGGTCAGAATCGGTGGGAAATTTGTACGTATACGTATCATTCGGCAGCTCGGATACATCAAGCATCACACCCCAACTTCAGGCATGAAAGAAGTCTGACGACAGGGTGGCTGGAACCACAGCCAATCAGCAGAGAGACTGAAAGTGTCCATTGTTACACTATAAGAGGGAAAAGACTTCAAGATTGATGGGGTTTTTAGATTTTTCTTTAGCTTAGTTGATAGTTTGAAATTCTTTTAGAACAATTTAGTTGTTCTCTAATGATAGATAATTGTCAGACGAATTATCCTCGGCATGGAATTTGTATCATTACCATGTTGTGAAGTTGTTGAGCTAGAAGATTCATGGCTAACAAGAGGTGTTGGTGTGTTTCTCTCTATGTTAAACTCAGTCATGTTAAACTCGGTTATGTTAGATGAAACTGATACATGCACACATTATATTCTGTTACCAGACCTGCCAACCTCTAAGCATTTTGTGTAGGAGCTCCACAGTTTAATTTCGCACTACACTAGTATGAGTTAATGCTTAAAATAAAGCATCCTCCACAATAAAGCAGGAGATGAGCCGAGCAACACATGAATCTGGAATGATTTGCGCACTCTCTGATTTTAACTGACACCTTCTGGAAGCCCCTCCCCTTTCTCCCATGTCACACATGCTCTGGACTGGAGTTGCAAAGCACTCTCGCCTGCAGTCACGGTAAATGGAGAATGTTTTGACTTAATTTATGTGGGATAAGATCTATTATGTCTGTTCAACATAGCTAACATTTGACAAGTATACAGTTAATATAAATTATTAGGGATGCCACGGGGGGCTGGGGTGTTGTTACACTCTGGCTTAGTGGTTAAGCGTCGCACCTCCAGGGTTGGGAGTTTCATTCCCACCTCCCCCCTGCGTGTGTTGCGTTTGCATGTTCAAAACCCCCATTTGGGGGTTTCCTCTGGGTACTTCAGTTTCCTCCCCCAGTCCAAAGACATGCATTGTAGGCTGATTGGCATCCTGCCTTGTGCCCAGAGTTCCCTGGGATAGGCCCCAGGCTAACTGCGACCCTGTGTAGGATAAGCGGTACAGAAAATGGACGGATGACAAAACCCAAAAAACCCCCAGAAAGATTAAATCTAACACATCTAACATTTTGCAAATAACTGCACAGCTGGTAGAATTATTACACACATCTGTACTCTCTTTAAACCTGGTATGGTGGAAATGCTTGTTTTCTTGGTTCCTGATGATTAAAGTGTGTATCACGGTATTTTAAAACGGAAAACCGCAATTAAGAAAAAATGGATATCACACAAGCCCATTATAAACATAAAATATTCCCACTCGCTTTCTTCATGGTCATTAACCTGCATCAGACCTCCAGCTCGCTCCTTGCCTTATATTTATTCAAATCAGCCAACAGTAACGGCAGCAACGGTATTGTTTTAACTCTAGAAAAAGGAGATCAGAGATAAATCATCTGATGTGTTTGAAGGATGTGGCCCGAATAAAATGGAATAAGTGAAAATCATGTTCATGTTGTATTGCTTATGTATTAAAAAAAATAATAATAATAAAAAAATTTTTTTTTAAAAATACTGCCTTATTTCTTATGAATTCTTACCTTATATTCTTACCTTAGCTCTATTGTAAATGCTCAAATTTGACAAAACATTCACAATATGGCTTAAAAATTTTCTTTTTTTTTTCTTTATGAGAGATTTCAAGAGACTCGTGATCTCCTCACAACAGGACAAACAATTTTCTGTTGCGCCACTCGGGAGAATCTCACTTATTATTTACAGTCCAAAGATGATGTACCATGAGTACCTTAAATAAAGAGATGACACACTGGAGTCCACTCATCTCTGGCTCCAGTTTGCTTCCGTGCCAAAGTCCTTGTCTACTTCCACTGGTTGAAGTAACAGAACAAATACCCAAAAAGGAGCAAAACGTGTCAGATATTAAAAGCAAGCTGTAATGTTGATTTTCGCTCTGTTAGTCTTGCTGCTTTGTGCATCTGCTCATCCAGGCATGCAGTACTCCCAGCAGTCTACTGACGTGATCATCGGCTGCTGTTTACAATGATAACTCCTTCCAGAAAAGCAGCCTATCTGGGTCTTTACGGAGAAGTACTAAGGGACTCCAACACAAGGGGGAGATCCAGCGTCTACTCCTGGGAAGCGAGGTGGACGTGGGGCACCTAGCTCCTTTCAGAAACACTGCTACAAGCTTAAAAGCTCCCTCTCCAGTCTGCCCACTGTATCAAGGGGCCACATCTATGGGTGCAGATATCACTTATCACCCTCATCTGTGACAACGAATCTGCCTGGGGACAATTCCCAGCGTGAGTCCGCGACTTGATGTGCAATGTTCTAATGAAGGTATGGGCGATTTAACGTAGAAGGTGAGTGAGCTCAGGTTCATGTAGGTTCACACATGGTGGTGTTTGTAGTAGTGTGTTGTGGGAAACAGAGTCCATGGCAGAAGTGGTTCACAGTTGTGCAGGATTCTGGAAATGGAGTTTGTGTTGAGCGCCGAAGAGGACGTGACACGGTGGCTATGAATTTTGTACAGCTTGCTAGACAAACAAAAAAATGTTGCTTAGTTGTGTGCCGTTTATGTCGGATGAGGATCATACGCAGGCCTTACACAAACAGCGGAAGTCACATCATGCCATTTTCTGCAGATTAGTGCAGATTAGTGATTTGTCCCACCCTGGACAGAGATACAATCGAGTCATTGGTTCTAACATGGTGTGGCTATGTCCCTGAACCCTGAAAAAAAAAAGTGTCATGGGAAATCGCAAATAAAGACACTGCCCATTCATCTCTGGCTCTGGTTTTAACAAAGTACAAAAGTACAAAAGTTTTTGTTTACTTTAGAAACCACAGATTTACGCAAGAAAAGGGAAACCCAAAGGAGCAAAAATCAAAGTGTCAGCCATTAACACGAGATATAAAGGCAAGACATGATCACTACTGATCTAACCTTCGATCCTATAGCTGATCTACAGAAACTGCAGCTGGGTTAAAGCACAGTTCAACCCAACATGCTGATTATCGCTCAGTTAGTTTTGCTGCTCTGCGCATGCTGCGTCCAAACGCAGGATATCTTGATGCCCAGTGTGAACATTCTTACTGAAATTGGAAAAATAAAGAACCTGGAAGACGGGCTGACGGAGCTGACCTCAAAACTGGAGGAGCTGAGGAGTGAAAATGGAGGTATTAAAAATACCTTAAATCTATAAGATAATATCTTACAGATCTTACTCTTTAGCTATGTTAATTTAGCTAAAACAAGTCTCCTGGAATGAATCACCCATTTTTGGTCATTTAGGTGTATCAATACAGTGACTTGTGTGCATACAAACCACCAGTTTTCTTTTTTTTTTTTATCAAAGTAAAGTATGAGACTGTTAAAGAATAATACCACCATTAATCGTTAATAATGTTTAAATAATTAAAAAAATTTAAAGGGTAATTAATTGGATTACAGTTAATTTTTTACTACATTTTAATAATAATAAAAACTGATATATATATATATATATATATATATATATATATATATATATATATATATATATATATATATATGCTAAAAGTAAAGTCCATGCAATATCCATAGTCACTGTGGTATATTGTATATAGTTATTGTATAGTATATTGTCACAGTATACCTCTCTACCTTTGTTAAATCAAACAAATAAAAATCTATTTTATGATGATTTCTACAGTGCTGAAGACGACAGTCCAAACCTTGCAGGATACAGTTGAAACTCTGCAGAATGAAACAGAAGGTAAATAAAGATGTCATGATGCTAAGGGTTAATAATTTCTAATAAATACTTTGTTTAAACAAATCTGTTGTGTTTTAACAGCCAGGAAGGTCGCCTTTTCAGCATCGCTTTTAGCTTCTGGACAGGGACACAACGGACCCTATGATTCTGTGCCGGCCGCATTAATCTACAAAAAAGTCGCCACTAACTTTGGAAATGGCTACGACTCAAATACGGGTAAATATGCGCTAATGCTAATCCATTACACAAATAGGTGAATATTTTGGTTGGGTTTTTTTTTTCTTTATCAAATTTGTAACACTGTCTTTCTTCCATGTTTCAGGGATTTTCACAGCCCCAGTGAAAGGAGTTTACTATTTCCGATTCTACGCTCACTGTCACAGCGGCATCAAAATGGCTGTCAGTCTGTATAAAAACGGAAATGTTCAGTGCTCTGTGTTTTCCTGGAAGCCCATCACGAACGGCAACGCCAGCAACGGGATTGTCTTAACTCTAGAAAAAGGAGATCAGATCTACACGAGGCTGTGGAAACAAACCTGGGTTTATGATGATCCAGCAGGCTACACCAGTTTTGGAGGCTTTTTACTTTTCCCCTTGTGAAATGGCGGCCCGTGATGTTCCATTAATGCGCGGTTACTGGGATGCGATACACAGAAATTTCTTTCATAATTTCAGCTTTAAAATCCTAAAATTAATTTTAGATTGATTGTCCACAATTACTCACAACCTCAAGGAATGTTGTTTGCAATGTACAGACACTCGAGCAAATCAGATGTGATAGTGAGTGAAACATCACAGAGAAACATTTTTTACACTTATGTTTATTGTTTTTTTTTTTTTGGGGAAAAAAATTAGAAAAAAAAAGGCACAAAGAAAAGTTTGAGTTTATTAATAAAGCTAATGAAGAATGTTTATAAAACTTAAATGCAGTCCCTAGTTAGTAAAAGACTTTAATGAGTAATTGGGGATATTAAAAGGTTTGTGTTTGTGTATTATATTTGTGTATTAATGTGCAGACACGGATCATATCACAATCTGAAAACATGTCAAAAGTAATTAGAAAATTACAACATTAAAATGCTGGTAGTATATAAAGGAATATATTTCACACTGCAATCTATGGGTCATGGATGAAATGTCTCTTTTTTTTTAATTCCACTTTATCGAAAATGATTAATATGCAAATACCCAAAGCCCCATTCGGACACGAGTCGATAATTTGCAGGTGAAATGATTCTATTTCCATCTGTGTCTCCGTCTCCTTCCTCCGTTCTGCCATGAACGCCTCTTTTTTACGAAACCGCTGTCGTGACATGGCGGTTGTTTTTCACGGCACAAGTGGCACAATAATAATTTTTAATAATGTAGGCAGCTAGCTATTTATAATACCATTGCTGATGATACTATTAGCTAGCTAGTAAGCAATTTACGTTTCGTTAACACAGTCCAGTGACAGCACTTTGTGATCCTAGCTGGATTATTTAACAGCAAGCAAAAGATAGCTAGCTAACTTTAGTGACTCTTTTTTTTTAACAGTTAAGCTGCTGTAAATATTAGCACATGCAGTGAAGAGCTTCAGCTTGTCGAGTGATTTTTCTCCAATCGAGGTGAAATAAAGTGTATGGAATGGAAAAGTTTTGGTCGCTTCACTCTACTGAGCATGAGAGAGAGCACCGGCTCCTTGGCCATAACCGAACCCTTTTGGACCAAAGCTTTTAGCATAGCAACCTGTGTGGAACACAAAATTATGTCATTAATACACATATACCATATTTTCGAGACGATAGGATGCAATAAATACTATTATTTTTTAATTAGATTAATTATAACCTGACTGTTTTTTTTTTCTTCAGGGTTTTATGGTAAGAGCAGGTGAGTTTCTCCAGCAGTTACTGTAGTTAGTCTATTTTGTTAGAAGATTTACGGTAGGCAGGATATTCTAGCAGTTACGGTAGTTTCCCTATTTGTTAGTGTGTTTTTTTCCCCCTAGTAAGCAGGTTACTCCAGCAGTTAAGGTCGTTTTTCTCATTTGGGTTTTTGTAAGAATGTACACTGCCGTTAACTTGATGCTAGCTTAAAATGGAAAAGCCTGTGAGCTACAGAAATTAGCTCAAGAGCTGCTACAAAGGCAGTATAAACATTACAGAAAACAAAGACAGCTCTTACTTTAATGTGAATCATACAACAAAGCATTTCTTTCTACTAAGCAGGCAACATTTATGTGGTTTTGTCTTACACTCTTAAGTGTATACTATTATACTATTTTTTTTTTTTTTTTTTGCTATTATATACTAATAATAAGCATTAATATTACAATAAAGAGACAGAGAGAATTAGAGATTTAAAGAACGTCGTACCTTTGCAGTAGATCTCGCCATCTTTGTCCGTCATGGTGGTGGATTCGAGGCCCTTCCCACATTTAGCACAGCGGAAACAGCTCTTATGCCACGACTGGAGAAGATGAAGGACAAAAAAAATGTGATTTACGTTCTGCACTCAGTGTACAAAAATTTATGAACTTGTGTGAGCCTGCTAGCTCATTTTAATAAATCCATATAAATCTGTCAATATTATCAGTTTTACAACTGGCTAATTCAATGAGCCTGACAGGCACAGAGGCCACGCCTACTTCTATGAACTTGACAGGCACAGAGGCCACGCCTCCTTCAATGAGACTGACAGACACAGAGGCCACGCCTACTTCAATGAGACAGACAGACACAGAGGCCACGCCTCCTTCTGTGAACTTGACATGCATGGAGGCCACGTCCACTTCTATAAGCCTGACAGGCACAGAGGCCACGCCTCCTTCAATGAGACTGACAGACACAGAGGCCACGCCTACTTCAATGAGACAGACAGACACAGAGGCCATGCCTACTTCTGTGAACTTGACATGCATGGAGGCCACGTCCACTTCTATAAGCCTGACAGGCACAGAGGCCACGCCTCCTTCAATGAGCTTGACAGGCACAGAGGCCACACCTACATCTATGAACTTGACAGGCACAGAGGCCACACCTACTTCTATGAACTTGACATGCATAGAGGCCACGTCCACTTCTATAAGCCTGACAGGCACAGAGGCCACGCCTCCTTCAATGAGCTTGACATGCAGAGGCCACACCTCCTTCACCAGGCACGACAGGCAAACTGGGTCTGGAATGTTTTTGGTCCTCTCCTACCTCTGTTGCATTTAGCTAGGTATGTTTAGCTACTTTAACAACAATCCTTTCAGTATAACCAGCTAGATATAATTAATATCATATTTTAATGTTATTCACTAGGCAGCTATTTATGTTTAGCTAATCCTTTGATGTCATTTTTGCTTATAATGCTAGCTAAAGAGCTAGGTTATGGTAACAACAGACAGTTAGTAACTTATTTGACATTCACCGCCCCTGCTCCAATAGTCTTCTCGGCTGCGTACACAGCTTTGCCGCAGCGAGGGCACACATCAGAACCCCCCAACTTCTGGGCGAACTTGGACGTATTCGGGTTGTTGGTGGGCTGGTGCGGCTGATCACTGTGAAGATGCAAAGAAAAAAATTTAAACAGGTGGAAATATAATGCTGTTGTGCTAAATATTCAGTCTGACACTAAAGAATTATGTTACAATCTTTAAATAAACAGCTCACACTTTATGTTTGATTCCCAGAGACTCTCCTTTGTCCATGCTCAGCGTCCCGGCACCCGCACCGTACCCATAGCCTTTTGGTCCGTATTTCTTGCCGTAGCAGGACTTGCAGTAGACCTCATTTTCATGGGTGGCCAGAGTAGTGCTATCTAGGTTCTTCCGGCACACCACTGATACCAGGAGGAGGCGGAGAAAAATGTCAAAGAAAAAAATCCAGTGTTAAAACTGATTTGTGTTTGACAGATTTTAGGATACTTTTTTTCACCATAGAAGGTGCTACAACTTTATACAGTAGAGCAATGTATATATATTAGCATTTTTTAATGAAGTAGTCATAATGTGAACCCTAACCCATTTGCTAGTGGTTTTATAGTGGGCTAGCTACTCCAGCAGTTATGGTATTTAACTCATTTGCTAGTGTCTTTACGGTAGACTAGCTACTCCAGCAGTTACGGTATTTAACTCATTTGCTAGTGTCTTTACGGTAGACTAGCTACTCCAGCAGTTATGGTATTTAACTTATTCATTAGTGTCTTCATGGAACCTACTACAGCAGTTATGGTATTTAACCCATTTGCTGTTATGCTAATGTATGTATGGCAGGCTAGCTACTGCAGCAGTTATTTATGTGAACTCATAAGGTAGTGTCTTTATTGTAGGTCTGCTACTCTGATATTTTATGCTAGTTAGTTAACATATGTAGTTTAGGCTAACTACTCCATCAGTTACAGTACTTAGTCCATTTGTTAGTGTCTTGGTAGGCTAGCGACTCTAGCTGTTATGCTACTTAACCTATTTATTAGTGTCTTTGTTGTAGGTCTGCTAGTCTAGCAGTTATGCTAGTTAGTTAGCATAATTACCTTAGGCTAACTACTCCAGCAGCTGTGATTCTTAACTCCAGGCTAACTACTCCAGCAGTTACGGTACTTACCCAAATTGTTTGTGTATTTATTGTAGGCCAGCCCTCCAGCCATTATGCTACTTAACTATTTATTAGTGTTTTTGTTGTAGCAGTTATGCTAGTTAATTAGCGCATTTATTGTATATTGGCTACTCCAGTAATTACGGTATCTAACCCACTTGTTTGTGTCTTTGTAGTGGGCTACCTACTCCAGGAGTTAAGTTACTTAAGCCATTTGTTTGTGTCTTTATCGTAAGCTAGCTATTCCAGCAGTTATGCCATTTAACCCATTGGCTTGTATCTTTATTGTAGGTCAGCTTCTCCAGGATTTTAGTGTATTTATGGTAGCTGGGCTACTTGAGCAGTTACGGTAGCTTACCATCGAGATATGAAGTGAAATTGCACACTTCTATAATAGTTCATTGTCAAGTATTACGATATGTTTTTTGACATATTTCCCATCCTTTTAGTTTGCGGTTCTGCTCAAGTATGCCCTGATGGCTCACCACACACTTCCATATAAGGAGGACAGAAAAACGTCCTGCATTCCAAGAACATCCTCAAATCCTCACATAAATACCAGAGCAGGGTTGTGATAGAGATCTTTATGTCCTTGAAGGTTCTCGAGCAAACAGCTTGCAAATGAGCAAATTTCTCACACATTCCTTAAGCGTTGAGTCATGATGCTGTCTGGCAAAACCTAATTCCACAAAGCACTGTGTCGTGGCTTACTGAAGATACTGTGACCAGTGACCTCCAGAAATGTGTTTAGAAATCTGTATATGTTGACTTTGATAAGATCGAGCCGGTCAGTCTCAGTCTCAATTGCTCTGAATTGCAGTGCCTCAGGCCACTAAAATGATCTGCAGTCAATCAATAGGGGGCGCCAATGACTAGCCAGCTGAACTTCTTTACATTTCTATCAATATGTCATGCAATAGTCGCATGCACGCGTACTTAAAGGCACCAAAGGGAACTATTTGCTTGTGTGTCAAGATTGGGAAATGAAACATGAGGCTGTTCAGCAGGTCATGGTTTTAAGGAAACGTTACATGTGGCAATCCCAATTCACCATGTCATGTAAGAAATAAAACACTGTGTGTCATACTGTTATAGATAAATAATCAACTACAGGGTGGAGTGATGAAGCTGAGTTACTGATACCACCCTGAAGCACATCCTGAAGTGTTTTATTCCTCTTACACCAGAGCAATTTGCCAAATGCTAACAATATTTTTATTTATTTAATGTCTACAAAACAAGTTTGTTCCTATCGGTTACGTTATAGCAATCATAAATAGTCATTCCCTCAAAAGCCTCTCTTTTTCTCTTTATAAGTTAATAAGACAAAAAAACGTAACCAATCAGGTACACTGTCATGAAGACTTCACCTACTGACTGTTACAAAGCGCTGACACTGGAGACTCCTTCCATAAATGTTAAATAAACATCTCCTTACCGAAAACATCACCATATTAACGATTATACGTTCTTCTTTGTTAAACAACACTTTTTAGAATCTGGTTATTGTTAGTGTTAGATGACGTAACATCATCCGCCTTACAAGTCCCTGTGAACGAGCTGTTACTACAGAAACGATGACGTATTTGAACAAGCGCATTAATATAAACCTGCATTACTGTCAGAGCCGATGTTATAGAAAATTAATCAACAAGCATCGGTGTAAATACAAGTTTTAAAAAAGTGAACTCACTACACAGGAAGCATGATTTATGGAAACTCCGTCCATCGCACTGAACTTCCTCCGCAAAGTAGACAGTCTTCTGACAGCAGCCACACTTGTTTCCACCCCCGAGAGGCATCCTGAAACACACACACACACACACACACACACGTTATCAGGGTTTTCACTGAGAACGACGACTTCCTCCAGAGAATATTGTAATAGTTGTGGATTAAACTAAACTAGCCATAAGTGTTGTTATGGCCCACACACACACCCCTCTGATTCCTCAAAAACTTCTCCTCACTCCAGTACTGTTTTTAATACACTTTCATTAATTCCCCTCACTGAACAATACTAGCTTTTAATTTTAATCAAAATATCTTTGCTAACTTCTGTCTAAAGCTAGCTTTACCCAAGCTAGCTAACTTTGCAACCAGGAGTATGTTAGCTAAGCAATAATAGCTAGCTAGAAAATCAAGTGTTAAACTATAGCGAGCAGGTTAGCACAATGAGAAGCTGGCGTTGGAGTGGTTAAACAAATAGCTAGCTATTATCACACTATAAAATAAAATAAGATATTACATTAAATAACAGGTTAAATAAGCTGGCATCAGTGCGATAGCTAAACATTTCCTTCAGAACCTAGTTAGCTCACTGAGGTAATCAAGGGTCTCAGTGGACGCCATATACTAGTCATCATTTTACACATTAGCTAGTGAGCTAACTAGTGTGGGTGTTAATCAGCTTGTAGATTATTTTGTACTTATTTCATTTTACGTTCTGACTTGTGTACAAAGAGAGTAATTAATTTGAATGTGAATATTTACACTTTTATCCTCAATAACAGTGCAATAATGTTAATCTGTTGGTAATGGAGCATTTTTAGACTGAAATGGTCCTGACGTTAAAATGGTTAAAGAAGGTAACTGAGCTACTATTTCTGTCATGAAATAGAAGGTTGGCCTAGTGGATGATTTGGCCAAAAAATAATAAAAATAAATAAATAAATGCCCCCCTTTTCCTCAAAATCAGTTCATCAGTTAAATCCAGAGGTAAGAATTAACAAAGTACATTTAATCAGTGATTCGAAAATCTTAAAATTGCCACTTCTTTCAACACTCAATCTACAAAAATGTTTATCTAACCATTCAGAAAATGTGCTAACCCATCTCAGACAACAATATCTCTCTTTTTTCATATTTCTTTACTGACATTTTACATCCTTAAAGATTAACAGTTGAGGTTTTTTTTTTAAAGTATAGAATTACCAAATACACAAATTGTAATTAACCATCACCCCTATTAACAGCATAAGGACATTAAAATCTATTTATTTTATTAATAATTTACTTTCAATCTCTAATTTATATAACAAGGTTGTACTTTCACACTTTCGGAAACCAGGTGAGTTTAATTTTCTTCCCGAAGCTTACACTGATTTAAACTCCTAACAAAGCTAAACTCTAAAAGCTGTAACAAGAATAAGAACAAGAATCAAAAGAAAGCGCGCACACACACACACACACACACACACACAGAGAGCTCTTCGTGTTACTGAGAAACTGCGAAATGTCCTGAAGATGTCAGAGAACTTAACGTTACATCTTTACCTCTGACTGTTACAAAGCACTGACACTGGAGACTCCTTCCGTAAATGTTAAATAAACGTCTCCTTACAGAAAACTTCACCACATCAACGATTATACATGTTTTTTTGTTTGACACTGTGAATGAGCTGTTACTATAGAAACAAGTACATTAATAGAATCCTGTGGTTTGCAGCTGCACTATTGTCAGATCTGCTGTTATAGAAAATGAATCATCACCTTCTGACCAATCCGAATAGAGAATGTGGTTAAGTTTTGCCCAGGTTTCTTGGCGACTAATTTACAGGTGATTTCTATTAGTTTGAAGTACATTATAAATAAAGTCTAACATGAGTAAGGAATTTAATTTGAAGATTACCAAAGTCAAAGAACTTTGAGGTTAAACAGATTATTCAAAATTTGTACACCCGTGTCTGAAGTTTGGTTCTCTCAGTTTTGAACTATAGACTACAATGTTTAAACTGTTTTATTGTTTCACTGCTCTGGTAAACTTGAGCCATAATGAGCTTTAAAAAAAGGCCCTTCCTGAGTAAACAAGAACGTGTTTGAGCAGGAAAAGCAATAAAATATGCAGGGCAATGGTTCTGCAGGATTATTACGAACCACCGAGGAGCTACGCCACTACACAGGAATTCATTGTTCTCTGGAAAATTCCTCCTGAGAAACCATCAAGTGTTAGTAGTAAGCAGGCGAGACAGGACAAATCACACGTCACCTACGCACACTGTTACACAACAGTAAGTCAAACAGTGCGAAATGTCTGTGTAGAGCAGTTTGTACACAATAAAACTTCCCAGATTAGCTATCTTGTATAAATGTGTTAAATGTTAAACTTAAAAGTTCTTTTGCTTATCTCTTGATTGAAGCTTTCGAAAACAACTTCAGACTAATGGGTGTGTTCTGACTCGTTCTACAGCATCGTTGTGAGCATAAAGCACAAAACCTTTCCTGCCAGATAATAAGATAAGAGCAGAAATCACACTATACCTGTAGTGCTCGAGTAGGTCAGGCAGAACAAGGTCAAAACAGAAGTGTGAGATATGTGTGTGTGTGTGTGTGAGAGAGAGAGAGAGAGAGAGAGAGGATAGGTGGAGAAGCTGCTCTGGCCTGGTGGAGCTCACTTCCTTCTACTCAAAGTTTTGTGGCAAAAAAAAAAAAGAGGCAGAGACAGAAGTGAAGTCAACATTTTTTTTTTTTAGGGTTGGACACTACAGAAATACTGCCCCCTGGTGGCATCCCCAGAAGTGCACAAGTGCCCTGGGTGTTATAGTGAGGATATGATATAACATGTTAGAGATATATTACACATTGTACTATTGGATAAAAAAAATAATACAATGTAATAATTATATAATAATTAGATTAATATCCAACTCTTTAAATTCCCATAATTTAACTACACACCATTGTATTACTTTCTCTGTACGTTACTAAACATTTCCTTATTCCTTACAAAACATACTACAGTTAAATATGTAGTAAATATACCATGTCTATAATTACGCTACTGTCATGGCTCTGGCTTTTAGTCTAGTAACTTTGCAAGGTTAGTGATCCTACACACAAACGTTGTGCAGATAATAAATGTTGCAATATCTGAAGAGACCGTTGTTGCATCTTCTTTAATCTTCACCAAGATAAAGCAGCATGTTAATCCCGATTCTGCTTCGACCTTCGTCCGCTTCTTCGAATTCTTTTCATTTTAGAGTTAAAAATTTACAATTAAACACCTGATCTAACAAAAATATTAACACACTTACACTTTGTCCCCCAAATCCATTTCGCTTCCTTCACAAAAAGTCAGAAATCTGTAACACTTCATTCAATGTGAGACAAGAAGACAATATTTTGACCATTTTATTGAAATTCATACAGTGATTATCATCTTGAACAAGACTGATATAAAAAAGGACATGTAGAGAGGAACGTACACGGGGGGAAAAACCAACCAACCAAACAAAAAAACTCTAATGGAGTTGATAATCTTATTTTTTAGAGAGAACGGTTACACTTGGGAGCTGTTTGAGGAAAAAAAAGAAATGTTACACACATGCACACACACACCTGCTGATTAGGGGAACAAACAAAAACAAGCGAAAAATGGCACATTGGGAAAAAATGAAACGTTTAAAATGGGTTTAAAAGTGTAACTATTATAGCACTGATTGTTTATTCGGACAGACGATAGACTTTAAAAATTGCTTCACAAGAAAAGTGTGTGTGTGTGTGTGTGTGTGTGTGTGTTCATCTACATTCTTTGTGTTCCTTATGTTTTTTTTTTTTTACGTAAGAAGTAGTCCAGACTTTGACATTTCTTCACTCTGGATGCTGAGGTGTTGGTGTGTGAGAGAAAAAGAAGATAAACAGTCTATGGGTCGTCGCCGTTTACGCTGTCTCCGTCGTCCTCGCCTTCCTCGTGCTCGCCCTCTTCCTCCTCCTCTCCGTCCTCTTCCTCGTTCTCCCCGCCGATACTCTTCGCCTGAAACAGACAAGAGTGCATCAGCATTAAAGACACCGTTACGCTCCATTACTAGTGTATTTTACTGTACATGGTATCGCTTATGAATTCTGGATTCTGATTGGTCAGAAGGTGTTACGTTTCTGTAACATCAGCTACAAATCACAGGTTTATGTTAATGCTCTTGTTTTAATACGTTTAGATTCAAGATGGTGGAAAGATTGTCAGTTGGACCCTCAGATTATTATAAACACGACTTAACACTGTATTCTGATGAACTCGTGATGAGATTGAATGGAGCGGTTATTAAAATAATTATAAATTATTGTAATGCTTTTAATTCTCCTTGATCAGCCTCAGGAATTAAATGACTTCATGGCAATGACATCAGGGTTTCCAAAGGCCAGTTACAGCCACTGCTGTTACTCTGAGCAAACTGGAACAAACCATTTCTGAGCAGTAGGGGAGATCTGCTTACAAAACCATGACAAAATGTTAAACTGTGTGTGAATCGAGTTGTTTTCCTATTTTCAGTACAAATGAAGAACCCTGAGTGACCGTTAAACTCTCACACTCTTCATCATGACTGTGTGTGTGTGTGGGGAGAACGGAGAGAACTCTGACCTCCTCCTCTTCCTCCAGCAGATCTCCTTCTTCTTCAGAGTCGTTGATCTCCTGCTCCTCTCTCTCACGCTCCTTCTTACTGCTCGAGTGCTGCTGAGAGACTTCACCCACCTCCGCCTTCACCACCTTCCCTTCTGCAGCCAGAAAGAGAGAAAATAAAAGAGAAAGAAGCACATGATTGTTTCTGCCGGCGATTTTTTTTTTAAAAACCATTTTATTCTTATTCTTTAGATATTTTTTATTTAAACTCCAAATCCGAATCAATATCCAGTGATGGGAATAAACGTGAATTCTGAGGAGAGAGAGAGAGAGCTCTCCTAAACGCTCTGAACATTCGGCGTTTTTCAGAGCAGTGGAAAGATCTCGGCTGTCCATCACACAAAAGGAGTAGGGAGTAAAAATGACTATAAAATGTTCACATTTTTGCTGTGGCCTTATTGGAGGAGGACGATACAGAATCGCTCTGTCTAAATGCGAGATATCTGAAATCATGTTCTGAATAAAGCTGTTGGTGTGTATTATAATTTTGAGGACTCTAAACGAAATTCTGAACATGTTGAAAAACCACAGAGGTGCAGATTTTGGCTACAGGAAGCACATTCACTGTTTTAGAAAGCAAGTTGCATTATTTTTAGATATTAGATGATAGTAGATAAATAGATGAGGAGGTGAGGGAGGCCTGTACCCGATTTCTTGCTGTGATCTTTCTCCATGCGCTCTAAACTTTCCAGAAGATAATCCACTTTGTGTTTGATCTGAGCCAGTTCCCTCTTTATGGTCTGAAGATCATCTGCTTTAACTGAGCACAGGAGGGGGAAAAAAAAAAAAAAAATCAAATGACATGAAAATTACATAAAGATTAATGAAGACGATGATACATCAGTGTGACTATAAAAGCATTATGCTGATATAAAACCTAGAGAAACGTTACGAGGAGCGTGGGAATACTGACTGGCCCGAGATGAAGAGCGCTGGCTGCTTTTGGAGGAAGAGGAGAAGCTGGATTTGGTGCGTCGGCTTCCTCCTCCGCTCAGACTGACCCGCGCCCTCTTGGAGGGAATGACGGCCCGAGAGAGAGGTGGAGGAGGAGGTGGCACGCGGGACGGGTACGCGTACATCCTGAAAAATAAAGATGAAGATGTTTGCACAAGCATTCTGAAAAACTGCGCATGCATCTTGAGTAAAATGTGACGAACACGAACACGAAAAGGAAGAAATAACCAGGAAATACACTTCTCTTCCGAGAAACATGAAAACGGGTACGCATCAACACTGACCAATTAAATAACAACCTGAAAAGAAAGGAAAAGGTGGAGGGGGACAAACAGGAAACAGGCA
>CM040978.1:26501162-26511301 GCA_022985145.1 Pangasius djambal
AAAAAAAAAAAAAAAAAAACACCCAAGCACACACTTTAAAGCATCGAGCCAACACACAGTGAGTAAAAGATAAACGCTATACCTGTCGTAGTAATCTCTCTGGAAATCGTAGTCGAGCTCAAACGTGGAGCTGCTGTGGTACAGAAACGGGAAAAACAACAACAAGTGAGAAACCAAAAACACCAAACTGCTTCAAACCCAAGAAACGAGGACGAGTAGAGGAGTGGCGCACCTGTACATATCTCCTGCTGGACGTTTGGTGGTTTTCGATCGGTGAGGTTTGGGCTCGCCTGCCAGGTTGATGTCTGAAAGTGACGAGAAATCAGCGATTAATTCAAGATTACAACAATTTAGAGAAATCTTAACACGCAAGAGGCTATTCGCAATGCTACATTTATTCACAAGAAGTTACTCGCATTGTTAAATTTATTTTCAAGAAGATACTGAACTTATTCTCAAAACGTTATTGGCATGGTTACATTTTTTTTTTTTTTTTTTTTTTACAAGACTTTATTTGCATCGTTAAATTTATTTACAAGAAGTTACTAGCATAGATAAATTTATTCGTAAGAAATTACTAGCATAGTTAAGCGCATTCGTAAGTTACTAGCACCGGCTAATTTATTTGAAAGACGTTATTGACAGTTATCTGGATTGTTAAATTTATTCGCAAATAGTCTCATTTAATTGCAGAAAGTTATTAAAGCATTGTTAAATTTATTCACATCATTAAATTTAGCTACCTAATGGAACAATGCTCCACAAACAAATAACAAAATGTAGGTGACCGAAGTGACATTTCGTATATTAACGCAAACCTATGTTAGCTAAGTGTTACATTTTGTGCGCCATATTTTCTGCAACACTAGCCTATTTGTGTCGATTTACCGATGGGAGCGTGTATTGAGGAGCATTAGTCAAAAAGTTAAGGTAGCTAGACTATTTTGTTAAACGTTAGCTAGCTATAGCAGATGGCTCGATTTAAGTTGTAATGCCTGGGGCTTGGGTGAGTCGCCCCTCCTGTGTCATGACGATCGTCTTTATTTTAAGATGGACTTTCACGATTATCCTGTGGGCGTGAAATCCGGTTCTAACCCCGCCGATCTACTGACATATCATAAAATACTGAACGTACAAGTTATGATCCTATAGTGAGAAAACACACTTCAAGACTGAAAGATGGATAAGGTGAAAGGTGAGCGTAAACTACAAGCGTAGGATACGTTCTCACCCAGGACTTGTCCGACGATCATGCGTCCGTCCTCTCCGGCCACGGCGGCTCGAGCGTTCCTCTCGTTCGCGAACTGGACGAAAGCGTAACCTTTGTGGACGGAGCAGCCCACGATCATGCCGTACTTGCTGAAGATGGCCTCCACGTCGGCTTTGGTCACCAGCATGGTGTTCAGGTTCCCAATGAAGACGCGCGAGTTCAGCGAACGAGGGTCCGTCTTATTGGTCACGTTGCTGGCCATCTCACTTGGAGAGCGGCTAGACAAAAATACCACCTCTATTACTGATTAGAAATAAAAGTCAATATCTAATGACACTAAATTTACTGACTTTAGGAAACAGCTGGAGCTATTTTCACATATTAATTATTATTATTATTATTATTATTATTATTATTCCACAATGCTAATGATTTTGCGATTCTGATTGGTCAGGAAGTGTTGATTAATTTTCTATTATAGCACCATGGCTACATTAACACACGTTATCGTTTCTATGGTAACAGTTCATTCACAGGGACTTGCACAGCAGATGCTCCACATAAACAGTTTATTTATTTATTTATTTAAATTTACGTACTCATTGATATGGCGAAACTTTCTGCAAGGAGACGTTTACATTAAAATTTATGGAAGGAGTCTCCAGTGCCAGTCAGAGATAAAGCTGTAACTACATTTTCCAACATGGCAAGCCATCTTATTACCTTCCAAGGTGATGGAATGACTGTTTATAGCAGCTATAACGTAACCGATAACTTGTTTTATGGACATTCCACAACATTACATGTAATTATAAACAGGTTAAACACCTGGTACCATGTATCATTCTTTAATAAATAAAACTTGTTGGCATTGGCAGGTTACTGTGGTGTAAGAGCTATAAAGCGCTTCAGGATATGTTGTTACTGGAAAATAATCAACTTCAAGCTGATAACAGTAACCCGGCTCAATCACCGTTAATTATTTTCCTCTAACAGCATGACACAGTGTGTTATTCCTTATATAATTGTGTTTTTTTTTTTTTTTGAAAACCAAGAAAGAAATCATAAGCAAATGTTTTTCCTGTGGGAACCATGATCATGCTGAGCACTGGGAAATAAAAATAAAATAAACCAATCAAACATTTTTTTTTTATACATCAATTTTTTTTGTTAAGTTTTCACTCACTCCATGGTGTGTGTTGGCCACTCGTCTGCGGTCGTCCCACAAGATTTACACTGAGGTGAAAAAGCTGGGCAGTTAATTAACCACACACAGTCAATTAGCTCGCTAATGAATTAAACACAGGTGGTCATTAGTGCGCTAGCTAACAGGAACCAGTCAGTTTCTGCATTTTGTTCCAGTCAGAAAAGTGTAAAACGAATAAAAACTAAACAGCTGTAATGAATTCATTGTGAAAGGATTGCTGTTGTGCCTTTACTTTCTGGCTTTATTTATTTTATGTTTTTTACTCCATTAAGTGCAGTATATGTGGCCCAACAAAATATAACTTCAGTGAAATATTTGATCAGAATGTTAGCATTACACTTCCTCAGAAACTAGCAAATTTAGCCATCCAGTCAATTAGCTAGTCAGTGAGCTAGCATGCTAGTTAATTAATCCTCAGTAGTCAGTCGATAATCACTAACCAACATGATTGCTTTAGTTAATTAACGTTAGCAAACCAATAGCTATGTAGCTATTTACCCATAAGCAATTGATTAGCTTTAGGTAATTGGCTAATTAATTACATTAATTGGCCATTAGCATTATCAAGTTAGCTAATATGCTGTAGCTAGTAAATCAGCTTAGATAGAGAGCACTATATTGTAGCTTTAGCTATGTAGTGCACTTTATAGGGAGTACATGGCCATTTTGGATATAGCCATGTAGTACACTAGAACAAGGTGTGAAAGCTATATATATAGTGCACTGTATAGGGACTAGGGGGATATTTTGGATAAAACCATGTCCTGCTCCATAAGAGGTGTAAAATCTGTCATTTCAAATATGTAGATGTAGTTACGTACCTATATAGTGCACTATATAGTGAGTAAAAAGCCAGATTGGGGTTTCTGCCATGTAGTACACTAGAACAAGTGTGAAAGCCATTATTTCAGACCATTTATAGTGCACTATGTAGGGAGGAGGGGCCATCTTGGATACAGACATGTAGAACATTATACAAGGTGTAAAAGCCATAAACAGTGCACTATATAGAGAGTACGGGAGCCATTTTGGGTTGAGCCATGTAGTGCACTAGAACAAGTGTGAAAGCCGTTATTTCAAATTTATTCAAAGTATCATTTCAGGGGGTTGGGGTCACCCACGTAGTGCACTATAAAGAGTGTACAAGACATATATCGTGCCCTATACAGGGTAGAGGGGGCATTTTGGGTTCAACCACATAGTGCACTATATAGGGAGTATGCATCAGTTTAGGATTTAGCCATCTAGTACACGACAACAAAAAGTGTAAAACCAATATTTCAAGCCACTCAAAGTGCACTATATAGTGTATATAGTCTATACAAGGAATAGGGGGCCATTTTGCATTTACACCCAGTGAGAGCACTATGAAGAGTGTACAAGCCATATAAAGTGCCCTATATAGGGTACAGGGGGCCATTTTGGGTTCACCCATGTAGTGCACTATGTTGTTGTTGTTGTTTTTTAAACTATATAGTAAGTATGCAGCTGTTTTGGATTTAGCCATCTAATACACTACAACAAAAAGTGTAAAGCCAATATTTCAAACTGCACTATAAAGGGAATAGGGCCATTTTGGATACAGCCATGTAGTGCACTATAAATGGTGTAAAAGACATATATGTATGTAGCACCCTATAGCTGGAGTAGGGGGACATTTAGGATTCATCCATGCAGTGCGCTATAAAGGGTGTAAAAGGAGGATATTATACAGTAGATGTAGTGCACTATATAGGGAGTAGGGAGACATTTTTGGACACAGCCATGTAGTGCAGTAGAAACAGTGTAAAAAGCATTATTTATGGATTAATCCTCTGAGGGTAAAATGAGGGCATTAATTGTTGCTTTTAAAAAAAACAAATCCAGACAAAAAAAATGTATATTTGCAAAAAATATGTGAAAAATATATTTTAAAAAAAATTCTGCAGGTCATCAAACAGTCTATAAACATGAACCGCACAAATCCTGTTAAAAAAACAACATAAAATCTCCCATGCTGCCGAAATAAAAGCTAATTCCGCATTAAAGTGCTTCACATAATCCGCAAAAATGTCCAGAATAATAATAATTATTATTATTATATTAAAAAAAAAGACCTGAAACGCCGCCTAAAGAGAAACAAAGACAACCTGCAGGCCCAAAACTGCACGCGCAAAAAAAGCTGCACAGAGGATAAACAGGTCAAGAAGGAAAAAAAAAAAGAAAATCCCCCCCAAAAAAATCGCTGATTTAAAAAATAAAAATAAAAAAAAAATTACTCACCGAAAGTTCAAAGTTAAAATGCGTAAATTTGGAAGGATGTAGATATTTTAAGGCACAGGCGCAATGAGTCGGTGTGAAGCGAGAGAAAATACTAGTAGCGAACAGTAACTTGTCTTCAAAATAAAAGTCTCAGGCTAAGTATGCTTTTTTTTTTTAATGCTAGCAGAAGTAGCACAAACTATAGACACTTTTGAATATCCAACCTTTAACTCAGTTAATAATAAAAAAAAACAAAAAACAAAAAAAAAAACAGTAAATCGGTGTTTAAAAAAGTCTTCAGAACTGAGAACTTTTTTTCTTGTCTTATTGCCTTCAAGAGAGAGAGAATAATATAAATATAGTGAAATGGAGTTGATCAGAAGGTTCTTGGACAGTGTTTTCTTTGGAACAGATGTATGAAGATGAGTCAAATGAAAACCTTCAAAGTGTGATGGCACATTCAACCTGATACTAAAAGCTTTTTTTTTTTTTTTTTTTTTTACAATAAACAATGCAAAATAAACGCAATGAAGGTTTTCACTTGACTCAATCTTATATTTCCATTCAGAAAACAAAAAACTCAACTTTTTTTTTCTTTGTGGGGGAATAGAAAAGCCCACTCTCTTCCTCAACCGAGCTGTATCCGAAACCCGCTACAGAACCTGAACATATACAGAACCTTTAATTATTTCATCTGTAAAACTGAAGAACCTCTAAAAGCTCTAGATGTGAACTTGAGATTTTAAACCAACAACTAATAATGACTTTTATTTTGTCACATGGTGATTATTGCTTGTGGTTTGCGTGCTTCATGGAAATAATGGCTCAGCTATGCAGGGTGCAGAGCCCACAACTGTGATTAACCCCAAATGTATTAATCCCAGATAGCAGCCTGTTTGCTGATGACGTCATCAGGAGACAGAGTGTATTATTACTTACCCACATCAGCCTACTTTTTGATAAAATAATAATAATAATAATTTCCCTTTACCTACTACTCTGGAATTTTCCCAAACCCTCAAACAAAGTGCACTAGATGTAAAAGAGGACTCTAATGTACCATCCAGCGCCCTATTCCCTAAAGATCTACCCTACATTAGGAATAAAATAATGACACATTACATCCTGTAGTGCTGTATGTGAGAATTACGACCGAAATCCAAAAGGATTATATTTAAAAAAAAAAAAAAAAAAAAAAAAAAAAAAAAAAAAAAAAAAAAAAAAAAAAAAAAAAAAAAAAAAAAAAAAAACAAACATAAAAAATAATCATAAAAAGCCTTTTTTATTTTTTTTTTTTTTTTTTTTATAACTGCACAAGTTGTACATGTTTTCTCAACTGAACCAATAACAGCTATTAGGCAGCAGTGCGATAACTCATCAATCCAAAATCCAGGAAGCAAAAGAAAGGAAACGGAAAACTTGAAAAGCCATTTTGCACCAAACTGTGGGGCGTGGCCGAAAACAAATCAAAAACAAAAACCAAAAAAAAAATGTAAAAAAAAATAATAAAAGTGATGTTCATAACGTTAGGGGATCTTTCCGAAAAGAAAAATAAAACAAAGTAAAAGAAAAGAAATGCTTATGACTTTAGGGGATCATTCAGAGGAGGGAAGAGGAGAAAAAAAAAAAAAAAAAAAAAGAAATTCTCCTTTTTAAATCTGTTTCCGTATACAATATAAATCTCTGAATCTCATTCGGATGATGATGGCGGTGGAAGTGGAGTTCTTTACAGTTTTTTTAATATATATATATTTATATTTATATTATATAATTATATATTCATATGTACATACAAAGTCATTTAACTTATTTTTCTTGTACAAAAAGCAAAAACTTTTCATACCCCTCTTGAAAAGAAGAAAATTAAGGACCGCCCCCTCCTAAAGCGGGCCGATGGCTGCATCTGAAATAGCACACTTCTAAATATCACGTCAAAATAGTACAGCAAAATAGTCTGCTATTTAGCACGCAGCCGTCTACGATGAGACGGGTGCATGCAGATCACGATTTTCTCCTAAATCCGCTGTTATGATAGAAAAGAATCATAGCTGGGTTGAACAGAACGCGTCGTCGACCTTCTCGAACGCAGCGTTGGTTAAAGACGCAAATGACGTGAAAGTATCGCGT
This sequence comes from Pangasius djambal, assembly GCA_022985145.1. Taxonomy (NCBI): domain Eukaryota; kingdom Metazoa; phylum Chordata; class Actinopteri; order Siluriformes; family Pangasiidae; genus Pangasius; species Pangasius djambal. The sequence continues at coordinate 26,507,948 of CM040978.1, forward strand.
TTATTCTCATGCTGTTTGACCGAAACACGTCACCTCCTCAGTTCCGCTACACGATATATAACGCAAAAATTCAAAACGCTGCATCATCAGGAACGTGCCGACATCACCAGTTGTCGTTTCCATGGTTACACTAATCTAGCTAGCGTTGCCACACGTGACTGGCAATGTATATAACTTGCTATGTCCAAGAACTGACCCAGGTTTCGGGGAAAAAAAAGAACGTATACAAGTCATAATATCGTAGTCTGTCATGAAACAATCACGATCTGAAAGTCGGTTCGCGCATACGGTTGACGACGGAAAACAAAAGCAAACCGCAAACGCTAAGCAATGGGTTCCGTCCCAAACAGAACGTTTGCTGTGCTAAAATCTTTACTCGCATGCACACAGGGGGGTTTAATACAGAGATTTTTTTTTTTTTTTTTTTTTTTTTTTTTAAAGGAAGGACTCCACTTTGAAGAGGAGCTCACATCCAGCTTTTCCGTTCAAGTGCAAATATATCTAGTACCAAATCTTCAAATCTTTAATCCCCAGTTTGGGTGAAGGAAGAAAAAAAAAAAAAAAAAAAAAAGTGTGTTAAAAAAAAAAAAGTTTAAATCTGTTACATATTGCAAGCCCTCTAAGTGCACAATCGTCTTTAGAGACTCAAAAATGAACAGATCCCTGATTAAAGAGGGGGAACACGACATACGATTGGGACGAGGCCGGCCCACTTTGTCCTGCTCGGGCGCAGATCTGAGAAATGGGTTCAGTTCCAAATGGATCCCTACTTCATACATAAACAATGGCTTCTCAACCCTATGTAGTCCACTCAGTGTCCAATAGGTGTGTGTCTTTCAGCTCCCGATGCCTATAAGGATGCTACATAAGGTATAAAATAACAACACTACATAGTTACCAGAAGTAGTGCACTGTGTCTCGGGGGGGGAGCCACAGGGAGCCTACACAAAAGTGCACTACACAGAGCAGGAAATAATGCCACTGTACCCTATTTAGTGCACTACAGATCCAGTTAGGATTCAGCTCCATACTGACTTCACAAGTGGACTATGCAGGGTGTAAAAACATGTCCAATAAAGAGCCATAATCTATCATCCTATGAGTGCATTAGATAGGACATAAAATGATGACTCTATACACTATTCAGTGCACTACAGATCAAACAGATAATCAATTGGGATACAGCTAATAAACTTGGTAAATAAATACACCGTATATGCTTCTACACCCAATGTAGTGCACTATATAGGGTAGATATCATCTCCTATGTGTCAAAGAGTCCCTACTGGCTGTTGAAGTGCACTACATGGGGTGTATACATGATTTTCATACCCTATGTAGTGCACTTAAACAGCCAGGAGGGACTCTTTGACACACTGTTATTTATTTGGAATTTAAATCCATACTAGCTACATCAAGGTCCTACATAGTGCACTATCTAGGGTACACTATGTCATCCCCTGTGTGTCCAGTAGTTATCTGATTGGGATTCAGTTCTCTAAATAAGTAAGTGCACTACAAAGGGTTGGAAATGTAGTGCACTACATTATCAAATCGAGATGTAATCCATACTAGCTACATAAAGGTCCTGCACAGTGCACTATACAGAGTACAGAAACTATTATGTGTCCAATAATTATTCATGTGGGATTCAGTAAGTGCACTAGTTAGGGTATAAAAATGGCTTCTACACTCCATCAAGTGTCCTATAGGGAGCCATTTGGGATCGAGCCCAAAGGAATCCAAAGGGCAGCCAGCAAACCTGTTCAACACTTCAATTTGCTGATTTCTGTCCTCCAAACAGAAAAACTCAAGGAAAAGATAGGATGCTGACATGGCTGTTATTTTTTTCACGTTCCTTAGAGACGCTCGAGTTCCACATTCGAGACACCATGTGGTGATGGAGGCTCTTCGGAAAAAGAAGGGCCCAAAGAAGCACACACTTGAACATCATCATCGCTGAATTGTCTTCTGTAGGGTCCACGATGTCCGGAAAAGAGAAACAAGAGAGCAAGAAGCCGTAATCTCGTCCTCAACTGCTCCAGTGTGTAATGTGAAGCTGCTTCCGTGGGAACACTGTGTGTAAAATCTGTGTGTGAAATCTGTGTGTGTGTGTGTGTGTGTGTGTGTGTGTGTGTGTGTGTGTGTGTGTGTGTGTAAGTGAGTGAGTGAGTGAGTGAGTGAGTGAGTGAGTGAGAGAGAGAGAGAGAGAGAGAGAGAGTGTGTGTAGCTGGGCTGAAATGTGTGTGTGTGTGAGAGAGAGAGAAAGACAGACAGAGACTGTCGATGGGCTGAAATCTGTGAGAGAGAGACAGACAGAGAGAGAGACAGGCAGAGAGAGAGAGAGAGAGAGAGAGAGAGAGAGAGAGAGACAGAGAGAGAGAGAGAGAGAGAGTGTAGATGGGTTGAAATCTGTGTGAGAGAGAAAAAGAGAGAGAGAGACACAGAGAGACTGTCGATGGGCTGAAATCTGTGTGTGTGTGTGTGTGTGTGTGTGTTGCTCAGAGTATAGAAACATATAAAAAATGTCAATTCTTTAATCACATTCTTGCCTGTAGTAACTCTGTGTGTGTGTCTACATTCCATTCATCTCTCCCTCACTCTGTGTGTATAAAGCTGTGTGTGTGTGTGTGTGTGTTTTGCTGGCGTTGTACTCGCAGTGTGTATCAGTGCATAACTACTGTGTATGTGCTTAAATACATGGTCATGGGCAGTGTGAGGGTGTGTGTGTGTGTGTGTGTGTGTGTGTGTGTGTGTGTGTGTGTGTGTGTGTGGCTCAGGAGGACATGCACTGGACATGGTCAGGGCCTCCGTCCTCATCATCAGAAGATTCTGGAGAGCTCAAGGACTCTGTGTCTGTGTCTCCGTCTCCGCCTTCTCCATGTCTGCTGTGAGTCTAAAACACACGCAAAAAAATTTAATAAATAAAGATTACAGAAATATACAAATCCTGCTTTAAAAGAATTGTGTATAGAATATCCAGTGTACTTTACTGAAGTGTGCAGGCTTTAAGGAAGTGTCTAGGGCATATCTAGTGCACTTTACTGAAGCGTGCAGGCTTTAAGGAAGTGTCTAGGGAATATCTAGTGCACTTTACTGAAGCATACAGGCTTTAAGGAAGTGTCTAGGGAATATCTAGTGCACTTTACTGAAGCATACAGGCTTTAAGGAAGTGTCTAGGGAATATCTAGTGCACTTTACTGAAGCATACAGGCTTTAAGGAAGTGTCTAGGGCATATCTAGTGCACTTTACTGAAGCGTGCAGGCTTTAAGGAAGTGTCTAGGGCATATCTAATGTACTTTACTGAAGTGTGCAGGCTTTAAGGAAGTGTCTAGGGCATATCTAGTGCACTT
>CM040978.1:26518412-26575159 GCA_022985145.1 Pangasius djambal
AAAAAAAAAAAAAAAAAAAAAAAAAAAAAAAAAAAAAAAAAAAAAAAAAAAAAAAATCAAAATATATCTTGAATAAAGATAATAAATAATAAAATGTATACATGTAAAATGATGGATTTGAGCGAGAAGATTAGAAACACTATAAATATAAATATTTTTTAATATATATTTTTATTTTTATATTTTTTTTTAGTTATTAAATATAGCTTCATGATCTGTAGAATTCGTACAGATTTACAGTCAATTCATTAAGAATAGTTTCTTCAATAACTTTGATATTTTCAGTCTTTTACATGTGAAAGAAACCTGCAGACAAAAAAAATTAAATGTATAGAAATAATGATCATCACCATTATTATTATTATTATTATTATAATTATTATTGTTGTTGTTGTTGTTGTTATCAGACGATATAAAGGTCTGTGTGAGCTAGAGAGATTAGCATTACTACTTGAGGACATCAGTAATGTCATTACAGCAGTCAAAAATAGAAAGCTGGTGCATTAACCATATCAGACACTCCGCTGGCTGGCTAGTGTTTAAAAGTGCCCTGTTTTTTAAAACTTAATTCGAATAATTATCATTTTAATATCATTTGTTTTGGTCCGGTTGCTCGAGGAGATGTTATGTAAACAAAACAAACAGCGGAGCTAGCAAAGCTTTCCTAGCTGTGCTCGCGCAGTAGCATTCACATTTTCACAAGCTTTTTTTTTTTAGCGTATTAGTTGTTTTTTTTAAAACAAAAAGTGCCATTTGTTTGGTATTATAACGAGAATAACGTTGTTAGTGTTCAAGTTCATGTGTCTGTTTTTTTTTTTTTTTTTTTAAATCAAGCAAACAAGTAATAAAAGCTAAACGACAACCTTTAGCACGAGTGTACTTTACAAAACAACGAAACATTAAAAAATAAATACTTGATGTTTTATATATTTATAGAAGAGTCCTTGTTGTTGTGGTGGTGTTGTCAGGTCCTGTCACATGCTAATTTGTAAACACAGCTAGCATGCTAGCCAAGCGTCAGGCTCCAGCACTAGCACTAGCATTAACACTAGCACTAGCATTAGCACTAACATTAGCACTAGCACTAGCATTAGCGTTAAACTACCTGTACCTTTGAGCAGGCCTGAAAAAAAAAATCCTCCGCACTTCTTAAAACTCGTCCACAGCAGACTTGTGCACTTCAGACGCGCCGGACTGAAAGCGGACAAACAAATTTGCGAGACATCTGCAAAATATTAAATAAAGCTCGAGCAGAAAGCGGCTTTAAACCTCCGGCTGCAGCTGTTTTGTTTTTTTTTCTCTTTTTTTATGTTGACTGAACTGCTTCGTAACTACTTTTATTTTTTCTACGTACTTCCGGTAAGACGGTTTTTTTTTTAAAACCGGAAGTAGAAAAAATCTCAACTACTTCGCTACTTCCTGTGTATGTGAGCTAGCAAGTATAGCTACCTAGCTAGCTAGATAAATAAATAAGTAATCTATTATTATTATTGATAATAATAATAATAATCCCATAGAGAACTTCACAGATTACAGAGTATTTTAGAATAATAAAAATAAACAAACATATTCTGTAAAAAAAATATTATAAAATATATAGGATATAATGTGAGTATTGCGTCACACTCACAGATCCTCTGAGTGATGTGAAATTGTCATTGCACATACTGGAGTATTAACCCCCAGGGTGGATGAATGAATTAGTGTAATGTTTGGTGCAAAAGAGCAGGGATGGGATCACTGATGTGCGGCAGAGCAACCGCAGGTGTACGGTTATACAGTGCAATAATACGATCCAGAGTCCAGTGGGTTTGTTCGAGGAATAGGTTCAAGGTTCAAGGTTCTTTATTTGTCACATTCATGTGATGTGATGTAGTGAAATGTTTTTCCTAAGTTCCACGTCACACACTGCAACAATGAACAGAACCACAACGAACCAGATATACACATACATAATAATAACAATATAATCAAATCTAGTAGACTATATGATATAAATTTGGCAGCCTTTGTAGGGATGTAATGTATAGAATATGAATATAATATAAATATAAATAGAATATGTTAAAAAAAAAAAAAGCAAATATACAGAGCTGTACAGTTTATAGAGTTACTATGTTGTGTGCAAAAAAATTGTTTTTTCATAGTGCAGACTGTTTGTGGTCTGTGTGTGAGGGAGAAATATATATATATGTTATATATATAATAATTTAACCCTGGCGCCATGAACTAAACTTTTACACATTTACAAAATATTATATTTTCTATCAAGAATGCAGACAAAAAGAAGCAGTGACAGTAAGTAGAAGGAAGTTGCTCATGAAGGAAACTGTTTTTATTAGCTACCATCTCCAAGAAGAGAGTTTGAAACAAAGAAGTGGGATCAGTGATTGGTCATTGGGAACAATGGTGATCAGTGATTGGTCATTGGGAACAATGGTGATCATTGATTGGTCGTTGAGAACAATGGTGATCAGTGATTGGTCGTTGGGAACAATGGTGATCATTGATTGGTCGTTGGGAACAATGGTGATCATTGATTGGTCGTTGGGAACAATGGTGATCATTGATTGGTCGTTGGGAACAATGGTGATCAGTGATTGGTCGTTGAGAACAATGGTGATGATTGATTGGTCATTGGGAACAATGGTGATCAGTGATTGGTCGTTGGGAACAATGGTGATGATTGATTGGTCATTGGGAACAATGGTGATCAGTGATTGGTCATTGGGAACAATGGTGATCAGTGATTGGTCGTTGAGAACAATGGTGATGATTGATTGGTCATTGGGAACAATGGTGATCAGTGATTGGTCGTTGGGAACAATGGTGATCAGTGATTAGTCGTTGAGAACAATGGTGATCAGTGATTGGTCGTTGAGAACAATGGTGATGATTGATTGGTCATTGGGAACAATGGTGATCAGTGATTGGTCGTTGGGAACAATGGTGATCAGTGATTGGTCATTGGGAACAATGGTGATGATTGATTGGTCATTAGGAACAATGGTGATGATTGATTGGTCATTGGGAACAATGGTGATCAGTGATTGGTTGTGAGAACAATGGTGATCAGTGATTGGACATTGAGAACAATGGTGATCAGTGTTTGGTCGTTGGGAACAAAGCTGATCAGTGATTGAATGTTGAGAACAATGGTGATCAGTGATTGGTCGTTGGAAACAACGGTGATCAGTGATTGGTCGTTGGAAACAACGGTGATCAGTGATTGGTCGTTGGAAACAACGGTGATCAGTGATTGGTCACAAGAGCAATACATTCAGGCATTACACACTGATGGTGTGTCGAGCAAACCTGCACTCTCAACTCGTATATCAGCGCCTGTGATGTGAGTTGGAGTTGGCTGTACTGAGTTCAAGACAGTCACTAACATCTTCTTAAAAAGTTGCTAGATTTGGAACACTGACTGCACCCCAGACCTCCTCACCCAACATCAGTGTGTGACATCACTAGTGCTCTTGTGGCTAAATGGACAAATCCCCACAGCCACGCTCTAAAATCTTGTGGAAAGCCTTCCCAGAAGAATGGAGCTTATTATAACAGCAAAGGAGGACTAAATCTGTAGTACTATTTATGTATCTTGTTCCAGTATTCTTGCCCTGATGACAGTTTGAGGCTTTCACACAGCTTCCCTTCATTTACCAACGTCGTAAAATGATCTCATATCATTACATAGTTTGTCATAAATTACGTGTAGCTATAAGAATAGTAAAACTCTATCCTGCTTTAAAGCCTGCAGCACAGAAAGATAGCTTTTTCCCAGAAACACTGGGAAGAATGCAGGAATGTCTGCACTCAAGGTCCCGCCCACAGCATTTGATTGACCGGTCAACCTTGTTGACAGTGAAAATGCAAATGGGATTGCAAAAGCCTTTTATTTTTGGCCGAGTTGTAGGAAGAGAAAGAGAAAGTGCAATCGCAAGTGATAGAATTGCTGTTATTTTTTTCAAAATGGCAAAATCAGACCAGTTTAGATCTTGAAATATGAAATGTAGTTTTAGCAGCCATTGTATGTTGCTGTTCATGAAAATGCCATTGGAAATACAGGATTTACAACTGAATTAGAATTTTGTCTTAAATTACGCGCACACGACTGCAAATACACGTTTGGATTAGCATTTTCCAATTAGAATAAAGTCCAGAATATGCTGCCATAGATAGTACTGTGTATATTTTACTTTGGGAAAGTGAATATATAGTGAATTGAAACTCATAATTGGAGCAGTGTTGTACCTTTGAGGGTACATTCTGATTGTTCATCCCTTGGGGGACAAAATTGCATCCTTGTTTCTGAGAATTCAGTGGTGTGACATCTGGTATTGAACTAAAACCCATAAATATAATGATAAATAATATATAAATATTATGATATGATAAATATGATAAATAATAAATATCATGATCAAGAATATCAACAATAATCAGGTTTGAGTATTCATCAAACCTGAGTCCAGTAACAGTTTTTTGTTAAAAAATGTCATTATGCTACAATATATATGGTACAAGCAACAGAAAGTATATGAAATGGATGCATTTGAATGTTAGTGACAACCGTGAAGTCACGTTTCAGCACATTTGCATTGGTTGAGCCTTGGCTTTCAAAACAACACAAACACTCACCCCAACAATTACAGGAACAAAAAAGGGTTTCATTTTATTTTTGTAGGCTGAAGATAAAGGAATTCAAATGCACATAAAGCAGGATTTACAAGTAACCAACATCTGAATGAAATTCTGGTTCACTGTTGTATCAGAGACTAAACACGATCATTTCATTTCAAAGCTGTTTAAATATGAATAAAGTTACTCACATATACTAAATATCTAGCTTTGGTTAAATTGCTTCATGCATGTATTGTTCTTGAAGGAGGCTGTTCTACTCATAGAAAGCCATCTGTCCAGAAAGAAAGTCAGTTTTTGAGACATCAAACTTGAAGATTTGTTTCTATTGACAAGTCTCTAATGGTGGACTGAGAGTTCTAGAAACTACCATTTCAACACAGAAATATTTAGATGTACAGAATATGCTGGATGGATGTTTGTTACTCACCATCATAAGCAGAGGAAATTAAGCTTCTCATTGGAGTCTCTGTTCTTCCAAATGTGCGTGTTAGTATTGTGAGCTCCACAGTGGTAGTGTGGAGCTGGGCATGAGGGCAGCGAGACCAGGCTCCCCAGCGGCACCCTGCTCACCCAGACCCACTCTCCAGGTATAAAGTGCAGGCCGGTCCATACACACTGACTGTTTGGATTTGCACTGTTGCCTTTTCAGCCAGTATAAGTTGTTCTGGAGAGATCGGGTTGGCCAAGCCTTTTAATAAGTTCTGCAATAATCAAGAGCCTCCTTCCATGTCTTACTGTCCTTCACCAAAACAAGTCTCCAGAGCAATAGAAACGCAAAGTAACTGCACAGCCCAGAACGTTCCAGCCCTTGGGATTGACCATGACACAGTTCTCGCTTCTGCTGAAGTTATCAGGTTGGCCAGTCCTCCGCTTATTTCTCCACAGAAATCGAGTGATTCTCCATCAGACCACTGCCAGATGTTTGATTCAGGTTCAGTTCTGTTCAGACCAATCCAGCCATATGAGATGTTGACCGAAGCAGCAGCCTTCATCAATCTGCTTGCCTGATCCACATATTTTTCCTTGCAGTAACCCTGAGCAGAAAGCCAGATCATTGCTTTAGATATGCAGATATATTCTCTTATCTGACAAACAGCCATGCCACAAAGGAGAAAAATGACAAAGGAAGACTTTGTCTCTGATATGATGCATCTGAGCTCTGTGAATGTTTACTCGTGTCTCTGCTAGCTCCGTTCAGAGATCAAATGAGGACTCATTTACAACACATGCAAAACAGGATAAGCCCTGCAGGTACTTATGTTAACTTTAACTTATAGTGTTAGACACCATCCTTCTGATGGTGCTTGCTATAGCACTAAAGAAATAAAGAATTAAAGCACAACAGACATCATCATAAAGCAGATTTACAGAAATCCCATTTAGATCTTAACGAGCAAGTCAGAGGTGACAGAAGAAAGGAAAAACCCTCTGAAACTTTGAGAGGAACCAGGCAGTGTTGCCAACTATTTTCAATGGAAAGTAGCTAAACGTCCCTAAATGACGTCATACGTCATTAGCATGTTAATGATGTCATCGCATCGTATTCGCATTCTGCGTAATGTCGGCACTTCATAACTGTTTTCTCCCCTAATCCGTGCTGACAAACTGTTTTAATATAATTATATAGCCGAACAGCAACAGGACAGTACTGGTGACATTTGGAAAGTTGCTAAGGTTTGTCCAAAAAGTCGCTAGGTTTGTCGCTAGTTGCTTTTTGGGGGAAAAAAAGTTGCTAAAGGGGTCTGAAAAGTCGCTAAGTTGGCAACACTGGAACCAGGCTGAGTAACACCAGATTACAAATCATTACAGTAGCTAGCTTTAGCCACTTTTAGCCACTTTTTTAGCACACACTGCTAATGTTGTCAACCTGATTTTGGGAAAAAAATCTTTTGGTGCTTCTCCTATTTTAAAACCCACCAGCCACCACTGATATGGGCTATATATTAGTGAAAAACAAAAACAAATATGGATGGGAACAGTGTGAGAGGTTAACCACAGTTAGCGGTGACATCAGTCAAACCCAATGCTAGGACGAAGTCCACCATCTTTTTTCTCCACACGGAAAAAGAAACCAGCTACCGCAGGTGATATGGATGGCTGGATGTAGCCTTGAATGCCATGAATGCAGATATATTCTTCGATGGCTTTAGTTTCAGGAAGGGAAAGTGGGTATGTACGCCCTCTAGGGGGCGTCACACCAGCTAGAAAGTCAATTGCACAGTATCTGGGCAGTGTGGTGGCAGCTTGCAGCTTTGGCTTTACTAAAAATTTTGGATAGGACAGAGTAGCAGCTGACCTCGAGACACAACCACAGAGCAAGCAAGATAAATCAACAGCTCAGGACTCATGAGATTGAACTGGCATAACTGATATAACAGTGAACTAGAATTTCATTCAGATGTTGGTTACTCGTAAATGCTGCTTTGTGTGCATTTGATTTCCTTCATCCCCAGGCAGCAAAAATAAAATGAAACCCTTTTTTTCCTCTGATTGTTGGGGTGAGTGTTTGTGTTGTTTTGAAAGCCAAGGCTCAACCAATGCAAATGTGCTAAAACTTGACATCACGTTTGACTAATGGTTTCAATAACACTCAGACGCTTCCATTTCGTATACTCTTCTGTTGCTTGTTTCATTGAAAATTAAAGTTGTTTATTATAATACAGCATGATAACATTTTTTAAAACAAAAATCTGTTACTGGACTGGATTATTATTGATATTCTTATGTTGATGATGATTATGTGATATTTGTTCATCCAACCATATGAACTGCTTAATGCAACCATATGAACTGCTTAATCAGCCGTGATGGTTGCCAGATGTATGTAGTTCTTCCTGCAGTAACCCTGAGCGTAAGCCCAGGTCATTTCTACAGGAATGCAAGCAGAAAAAAAGACAAAGTTCATCTCTGTTATGATGCGTCTGAGAACTTACTCATGTCTCTGCTAGCTCCATTCAGAGACCAAATGAGAGCTCATTTACAACACAGGCAAAACCTACCTCTATGCCCCACATGTACTCATTTCAACCTTTAATGAATAGCAGCAGCCGACACCCTTCTCACGGCACTTGCTCAGAGTTTACACAAAATGGTGTGAAAAATAAAGAAATCCAGTAAGTTCTGTGGAAGTAAAAAAATCTTGTTGAGGAAGGTCAGAGCAGAATGGCCAGACTGGTTCAAACTGACACGAAGAGTATGGTAACTCAACCACTTTTTACAACCATGGTGAGCAGAAAAGCATCTCAAAATGCACAACACACTGAGGTGGATGGGCTATATCAGCAGAACAGCAGAAGATCACAATGGGTTTAACTCCTGTCAGTCAAGAACAAGAATCTGAGGCTACAGTCTCTACGGTGAAACACTAGGAATGAAAACTTTATCTTGCACCATAAACAGGGTTTACTTTTTCTATGCAATGCTGAAAAACTACATCCCAGAACATTACATGAAAAAAGGAACTTTTTTTGGGGCAGCGAGCTATAATGCGGCATTACTACACAATTTTAGTGTCAGTGTAACTCTTATTAGTACGTATGACTGGCAATTGCAAATATTGACTGTATGAACCTTAAAGTTTATGTTGGATTAACTTGGATTACAGCAGCTAGCTATTTCTAACAAACTACCATTAGCTAGCACTATTAATCTTTCTATGACAAATGTGACAGAAATATATAATTTTTTAAATGTAGATTTTATCCAAATTTGAAAAAATAAAATAAAATTGGCAAAGCAATGGCATATTAAAGGGAAAATGAAACTTTTAAACCAATTCTCTTTGTCTGCTTAAGGTTGCTTACCAAAGTTTTTAGAGAGCTTTTCCTCAGATCAGACCAGCACTTCCTATTAAATTTGCACTGTAATAATAACACTAATAGCACTTTTTCTTCAAGGTTACAAACAGTATGCACCCCAGTGTCATTGAACTAATAGCAGTCACATTAGAAAAGAAACAAATCCCATTTGAAAATGAACTTTGCACACTTGATTTTAATATAAATCTCTCACATGCAAAGTTTGACTTTCAAAATTGGTTCTTTGTGCAAATCTGCTCCAGCAAACAGCAAAAAGGGCAGAGAGTCTAGTTTTCCTTTTTCCATTTTCTAGTTTTAGACTTGTTTAACCTTGTATAACCAAAAACCAACTGATAAACCATATATGCATTGGAGCATTTCTTGGTGTATTCACTTGGCGTATGAATATGAGGTTGCACACATGTAAAATCCCTAGGTTATTCATCACCATGATGGAGAAAATCAAACAGCTTACAATACAAAAGAGATAGATGATTGTTGACCTGCATAAATCAGGTAATGGATACTTAAAAATAAACAGGTAATAAACAAATGAAAAGCAGAAATATTAAGCACAATCACTGCCTCAATCAAAAGTTTAAAAAGCTTGAAACTGTTGGAAATTTGCCAGGAACTGGGCATGTTTAAAATATGGTGGTGGGTCATAGATGCTTTGGAGTTGGTTGTGAAATTAAATTTTTTTTGTGTGTCTACCAAAGTATATTGGAGTTGATGTAATTAATGTTGATGATGACTTGTAGCTTTAATTTAAGAGTATTTACTTCCAAATCACGTGAACGGTGTAGGAATTAGGTGCCAAGGTGCCATGTTCTAAGTTGTTTAACACATCTAGATGTAAATATCAGGAAACGAAGGCTAAAATTCTGATGCATCATCTCATATTCATCTTTTGATCTCAAACCCAAATGTCTTCGGTGTATAGCAAAAACAAAAGAAATAGTCTTGCCGTTCCAATACTTTCGGACAGGACTTTATATATGCGAAGGTTACTTAAAAATAGTTATAGAACTAAAAAATATTCTCACAATTTTAAAAGATGTTGCCGTTGGTTGGAAAGATTTTATGCAACAAGTAGCAATGTGCTCTCAGACTAATAATAAGAGAGAAGCCAGCAGTCTCTCGAAAAGAGTTGCAGGAACAAGAGTTACACGGAGAACGATAAGCAATGAACTGCAACGCAATCGATCTCCGTTTCTACACCTCGCACAAATCTCCTCTGTGAAATAAGGATAGGATGTGGATAAGCTCCAGATCCACATTAACGCACGTCCTGAGCAACAAACACAAGCATCCATTTTAGTATTTACACAAAACAATTGCACCATATAAAATGTATCTACCAGAAACAACAGAATCCCACGGGATTAAAGACAAATACTGGGTTTTAAAAAATAAATACAGACATGAAAATACACAGAGAATAGTAATGGATAGGATCTGTTAAAGGTTTCTAACATGGAAAATAAATGGAAATGGAAAAACCATATTGATATGATGAATTTATATACTGAACAGCCAACAGTACGGCGATGTTTATTAGGTTTATGTTTAATTACTCAGCTTGTTCCAGGAAGATTACAATAAATATTACAATTGGGTTTTTTTAATTAAATAATAATGATTATTTTATAAACTCTTTTTTGAAAATTTTTTTTTTAAAAAACTATGATGTAAACACTTCAACAGAAATTCAAGTATAGTCAATAACTATATAAATTGCAAAAATATAGTGGATAATTGATAACTATTTGTCTTTATTTGACAGGTCCGTGTGCTAATACACTTGTGTCTTTAAAACGTAGTTAAACTGGTTTAATATGCATCTGCGGTCTGAGCAGTAATACAGATTCTCTCCGGTGTGAATGTGCTGATGTGTTTGGAGATTACCCTCACGTGTGAAACTCCTGAAACGGCTTGTGTGCTGCGCGGATGTACCTGTGTTTCTGGAGCGTGCTGTTGTGAGTAAAACTCAGCGATACGGTTTCTCTCTGGTGTGAATGCACTGTGCTCGTTGAGAGCGCCTCTATCACTGAAACGCTTTCCACACTCGGAGCAGAGGTGCAGCTTCTCTCCGGTGTGAATGCACTGGTGTGTCCTGAGGTAAGCTTTATGAGCAAAACGCTTTCTGCACAGCGAGCAATGAAACGGTTTCTCTCCAGTGTGAACGCGCTCGTGTTCTCGGAGATGATTCGGATTGCTGAAACGGTCGCAACACTCCGTGCAGTGGTACGGCTTCTCTCCCACGTGCACACACTGGTGCGCCCTGAGATTATTCTGACAGTCAAACCGCTTCCCACACTGCTCAGACGGATACGGTTTCTCTCCAGTGTGAATGCGCTGGTGTTGCTGCAGGGTGCTGCGCCGAGTAAAACACTTTCCACACTCTGAACAAGGATGCGGCTTTTCTTCTCTGTGAACGAGCGTGTGTCTTCTGAGATTCTTCTTCTGAGTAAAACCTTTCCCACACTGTGAACAGAGAGAGGGCTTCTTTGTGGTGTGAATGCGCCAGTGTTCAGTTGCGGATTTCATCTTGCATTTGTCTGTGAGAGGCTTTTTCTTAAAAAAAAAAAAAAGAATACCAGATTGATGACTAGGCGTACAGTTCAGAATTAAATCTCTCCCTGTTTCAGGAGTCTCTCATTCTCTTTGTAATGACATCACTGGATGTATTTGTAGAGGTAAATTTGAGGTGTATAGGAAATTGGATAGAAACTGAAAGGATTAGAAAGAAAGAAAGTTTCACTGTGATTGACAGCGGCGAGAGACTATGCCCCTCCCACCCAGAGCGCACGGCCAGTTTTGCTCTCTTGGTCACCCGGCCACGGATGGCTGTGGAATCGTTGGAAAAGTTTTTTTTTTTTTTTTTTTTTTTTTTGCACGCATAGATAAGTTCAGAAATAGACTTTAATGATTTTATGATTTTTTTAGCTTGTTGATTCTTAGAGGGGGAAACACAAGCAAGGGGATGGCACGCAGATGGCACCTAAAAAGATTTTTAACTATATTTAAACATATACCAAATCTAAAAAGTGGTATATGTTTAAATATAGTTAAATATATTGTAATGTATATTACATTAATGCTTAACTAAACATGAAATATGTGCTAACCGATCACAATTCAAAAATGAGTACTAGCGTAAGCGTGTAACCTGGCTGTCAGTACTACAGCATTTCTCATTCCACACCTAACTATCTTGCTGAAAACAGGCAAAAAAAAAAAAGGGTCAAATGTGGTTCATAACGCAGACAGACAGTAGAATATCTCTGACTTGTTCAGGATCTGTGATTAAGAGCAAGAATCTGGAGCCTAAACATACACCGTTCCACCTTTGTCGCCATATTGGCACGCTTCACATCTCATAAAGTCTCCTTTTTCACATCACGTTCTCCCTTTTCAGATTTTGTTGTAAATGAATGACTTTTGTCACTGCATTTCACGAGGAGCACATCTGCTGAGATGAATTTCTGTTTGTGTCCGTGCTTGATCTGTGGTTCCAGTCCACTCTGCCACCAACTACAACACTGCTGCGCCATTTCTGTCGTGTTCACTGTTTCGTGTTCATCAGCCCTTGAACAGGACCGTTAACCCTCGACTGCCCAGCTTGGGGCTTGACTTGGATTCTGATTCTGCCTGAATAAAAGCACCTGCCAGTGGACTCGGCTCCTACGAGGGCCCTTCAGCATTCACTCTGGCCATGGTGACCCTGAAGCAGGGCTGAAACACACGCTCGGGTTTGGCCTGCTGCTCGGCGCAGTGTAGTTTGCTACTTGGGAAATGCTTGTGGAAACCTTGAGGTCCGGTGGAAGGGCCGGGAGCAGGACTCAACTCACGGCCTGCATCAGATAAGTAACATAAATAACACATGGGATAAAGGGTCAACGGGAAGTTAGCAATCTAACTACATCAGCTCTCTCTGACTCGAGCTAGCAACCAACATGAAGCATTACATCACTCCTTCCATTTTCTTAACTTTCTGAAAGATTTTATACATGCATTTTTTAAAAAAGAAAATGATGTATATATTAGATAATTCGATTCTGGTATTTCAGTTCTCATAGTAATTTTGCACATTTTCATGTGTGTAACATGGGTTTTGGCGTGACGTTCACTGACCCGGCTCGCTGAGAGGAAGGCCGCTGTCCAGCCGACTGGGTTTAGTGTTGATGAATAGGATGCAGAGAACACACACACTGACCAGGAAGGCCAAGAGCACAACCGCAGCTACTGACAGACCTATGAGAGCACCAATACTGCGGAGGGAGAAAAAGGGCAGGAGACAGATAAATGGACAGAGAATTGACGGTTTATTCATCAGATGATGATGATGATGATGATGATGAAGTCGGGCAGCTGAGCTGCCAATAGACATTTTAGTCACTTTCTCTACCAGGCAGGACGACACGAAACTACACTAATAATCACCAGCACTACTGACAATCCTACACACACCACCAGAGGGCAGCGTCACCAGAACGCTAATCTGTCACTGTTACTGGTCAGCATTATAGCAAACATTACTTTAGAGGTTTAGATTGTAAAGGATTTAGCATTTTCTTCAGGATCAAGTATTTTGCTGGTTTGGGATTTTTGTCTGTTCTTGTTTTTTTTTTTTTACACTGTGTGATTTCCACTGTCTTATGAGATTATTACTTGTCACGCTGGACGAGATCGCAGTAAAAACTTTGAGCTTGAGATAATGGATAATGCACTTTTTATTTATGTCACCATCGTACCGTAATGGTAGCTGTCTCGTGAGTCTGGTGTCCTCCTATTGGTGGATTTTAGATGAGTGTCATGGCACTGCACACACAAAATTTGTCACAGTGACAGAACTTTCGCAATGGCTCTAAATCAGCCACCGGTGAACCCTCCGGGGTTGGGGGTTCGAATCCCACCTCTGCGGAGTTTGCATGTTCTCCCTCATGCTTCAGGGGTTTCCTCTTGGTACTCAGGTTTCCTCCCCCAGTCCAAAGACATGTGTTGTAGGCTGATTGGCATTTCCAAATTGTCTGTAGTGAGTGAATCTGTGTGTGTGTGTGTGTGTGTGCGATTGTGCCCTGTGATGGGTTGGCCCCCCATCCATGGTGTCCCCAGCCTTGTACCCAGAGTTCCCTGGGATAGGCTCGAGACTCCCCGCAACCCAGTGTAGGATAAGCGGTACAGGAAATGGAAATGGAATGATTGGTGTCTGAGTATATGGGCAGCGATATAATAACCTTGAAAATTAATGTAATTCGAAAATAGCAAATAAAGGAATTACTATAGTGCTAATTTTGCAATTTGTTTCCTAGCATCATTTATAGTATTATCATCGTAAAAAGTCACGAGTATATTTAACTGTCGACGCTGCTTATCTTTCAATCAAGCATCATTTTGATACCTTATATCTATATGAGGACTTTTGCAATAAATAAACACATAATCTTTTATCATTTTCATTGTATGTCGGATGTATTCCTGTTTTTCATGAAGTGTCTTGTATAGAAAAGGTACAAAACTGTACCATCAACGATACAGTTCTTCTGTACCTTTAGTGCATGTCGTGTACTTTTTAAAGCGTTACTCTACAAACTAATTATGGTACATAATTACAAAAACAAATTCTCAAATGTAAAAAGTAAAAAGTAAAAATTGTCATTAGATTGAAGTTGATATTATTTAGGCGTTGATGATGGTGCATTGTGTGTGTAAGAAAATTAGGAACTCCATTAGAACCATGGCATTAAATCATTTTTTAAAGGTATACTATATCCTGGTTTCCTGGTGAAGGAGAGATATTAAAGGAACAGTTTAGTGCCTAAATACAACATTCTCATGAAGCAATTTTGATTTGCACAAACAGCTCCTTACCTGAGCCACCACATGTATCCATACTCGTAGGGAAAGAAGCTGTTGGGATCGTCACAGCAGTATTTAATGTCGTTGAAGCCGCAGCAGAACTGCGCGCGCTCGTCTCCGCCGGCTTTCGGACACGTGAACGCACTCACCAGCTCCTTCTCCGCGGTGTAGTAACTCGAGCACACTGCACTCATTCTCACATCTCATTCAAACAGCGCACAGTTCTCTCTCTCTCTCTCTCTCTCTCTCCCTTTCTCTATCTCTCTCGCTTTCTCTTTTCACTTTTCAACAATTCAGAAAAAATCCCAGTGGGGGGATGTAACCTGATCCTAACCCTCATCAAAACGCTTCTTCAGTATCCTTTTCTTCCTCAGCATCTTCTTCTGGCTGTGTTTCAAACGACTCCCTGCTGGAAATGTAGTGCACTACACCACTTCATATCCAAGCACTGATCTTGGCTGCTGTGTAAGAAAACAGTTTTATACCACAGCGCTGTTGCATTCCGCATCCTGATTGGTCAGAAGGTGTACCGACGACAACAATGCAGCTGCAGTTCACACGTTTATATTAATATCTTAGCAACGTGTGATCAATGCAGTTTTTGATCAATTTTAAAAAATGTAACTATTAAGCAAATCGCTGTGGTATAAGAGGAATAAAACATTTCAGGATGCGCTGTTACAGGAAAAGAAACGACTTTGTGACCGTAATAGTAACTCAGCTTCAGTGCACCATCGCACCTGTCATTGATTATTTTCCTGTAACAGCACAACATGGAGTGTTGCTTCCAAGTGTTTCTTTTTGGCTTTGAATTGGAATGAGTCGAATGGAGGAAGTTACAGAGACAAGCTCGATGTGGGCATACTCATTATTAAATAACTGTTACATCATTATTAAAGAAGTTTCACTTATTTAATTTCACCAAATACTGAATTATTCAAGTAGGCTTTAAAATGAATAACTGAATAATCGGAGACTTGGTTCAATAATACAATACTTAGCCTAATTTTAGTGTTCTTATTATATAATATAATAGTTACCTTAGTGTTAGATAAAGGTAACATTACCTGCGGAAGAGTTAGAATTAGCTAGGCTAACTATTTACAGAGATAGCATGGGCATTTGGGGCACATGTGACCATAAACTTGGCAATAGCCAATGGACCTGGGCCACATCTGGACCATATACAGTCTGTTTTGCTGTACATTCAAAGTTGGAGGGAATCAAGTGTTGTGTTATATAGTCCATTTTACTCGCTTACTGTTACTGTAATCAGGACAATCACAGAGTACTAGGGTGAAAACCATGATGGCTTTAATGTCCAGAGAAAAGAAGACCTTAGATGAGCTGATGCTTGATAGGGATTAGGGTGTTGATGATGAGCGTGACGGGAGGACGAGAGACAAGAAGAAGAGAGTGACCTGCCGTTATCCTCAGGGTTCTTCTTTATGGCGTCTCAGATGTTAGAGAAGGTCTCCACACCCAGAGCATCCTGGAATAGTTCCTGCTGATGAAAAGCATGCCTGCAACACGGTGCTACCACCACCATGCTTCACAGTGGGTATTGTGGTACGTACACACACACACAGAATCTGGTTTGATGCTCATTCTTTGTTGTTTTCTCAGCCATATGAAATCTGTCATGATTTTTCTCAAACTAGGAAACAAGAACTACCACCGCCATCAGATATAATTCCAGCTAGCTGCAGTTACACTCTCTAATGCTTTCCACGTCAAAACATATCAGAGCAACTGGAAATTTTTTTATTGTGATTAAGGATTCAGCCAACATAGCCATTCCGAAGCAAACTGACATACCATCCATTAACTCCGGGCTTGAGTAAAGACTTTATAATCTTAATTACACTGGAGCTGTCCATACTTGGCATTTAAGCTCTTTAAAATAATTAACTAACCTTCAAGACAATTTAATTCCTGGAACCTTGGCAGACTTTCATAGGAAAAAATGAAAGCCGTGACAAGGAGCTTGTATAATTACTTCCATTTATTAACATTGTTCATAAGACAAACACGTGCGCGCTAATGATAATGAATGAGTGTTTGGGGAAATTACCCAGAGAGACACCGCATGGAGATTTACTTGGAAAACAAATGACACACACATCAGCCTGATTGCAGCGTTTAGAAAGGACACTTAGCCTGCCCTTGCTGTAAACATTCCTATAAATAAATGCACAAATTTGGAGAGAGTACGTGAAAAAAAGATAGCTGTTTTTTTTTTCTTTTTCAATCAGTTTAGAAGAATTCATTCATATCAGTAAATATAAAATAGCTGGTGAGCATTTGAAATATAGTAAATATATTATGAGAAACAACAGGATTAACAAAGACAAGATGTAGATACGTACTGTGCTGTGATTGGCTGAGTAAAGCTGTCCGCTGCGACGGGATTGATACATGATACTTATCACAAACAGTTAAAATGTATAACTTGGAATATAAGTCCGGTTTATAAGTAATATAAGCTGCTCTGATTGTAGGGTGGAGCTGCGGCGTGTGTGTTAAAGCAGATTGTAAAACTGTCGCCGTGAGTCTACTAACACAGAGACACACACATCACCACACACTGCACACATCTCCCAGCCAGTGCGGTTCTGCGTTTGTTTCGGTTAAGATTATAGGGGTTCTATAAATCTGCATGGATTGTGGTTTGGTTGCTTTTTTTTTTTTTCCTCATCTATATTTCCTAGAACAATCCCTTTTCCAATTGTTCACAGATCCTTAATCCAGCTCCAGATCCTTAATAGGATCGCTGGTATTAACCCCAGGACAGAGCTACCAGCTGTCGAGGATCCCCTAGTGTCCGAAAGGGAAATAAAGAAAGCGAGACACTGAATGGTCCAAGGCAGTGTGATGGGATTTATTCTTATAAACAGTCACCAGGAGTGGACTTGGACCTTCACACAGTGGTTTATCCTGCAAAAAAGGGACTCCAGTTGGCAGCCCTTCGCTCTCTCTCTGCATGTGTGTATGGCAGGTTCGGACTCCTGATTTGACCTGCGTGCGTGTAACTGGAACGAGGACGTGACACCATGCCCCTGGGTGCCACGTGGAGCCGGGTGAAGAACGTATGCCAGCAGAATGGCCTCCTCATCCTGTCAGTGCTGGCTGTGGTGGTCGGCTGCCTGCTAGGATTCTTCCTGCGTTCCAAACACCTCTCTGAACAGGTTGGTCTTCTTCACAAGGGATATATTTCTTACTATCTGTAAATCCTTGTTAAGGTCGAGTAAATCACACCAGTAAGGAAATACACTGGAGTGCAACAGCACCAGGGTATCCATGAGGATAAAATCCAGTTCAAAGCATCATCTCATGTATTTCCAACTGGACGGCTCTGAGTCTTCCTGTTTGGTTAGTGCTTTTAAATTTTGATAGCAAGCAGAAACAGACAAATATAACATATCATTCAACATAGAAGTTGCAGAGAATATCATTAAAGTGAATGGAGCAGGAAATGAGACAGTGATGATTTTCTATCTCCATTGCAGAACTTCGGCATTTGTTCCAGGATAAGAACTGATGATGAACACGACTCCTGATCTTAAAAAAAAAAAAATGGTTTAACGCCTTAACAGTATGACTTCAGAGAACATTATTACCAGCATCCACATGTTTCTTCTCCGCCTTTACAGTGTTATATCAGGCTTTGAATAAATCAAGATTTGTAGTGATGTTCTATCCTGGTAATGTTGTCATTCGAGATACACCATGCCAGAGCTACATCTAAACAAATTTGATAGTAGCTTAGTGAACTATAATATGGAGAACAACAAAGAGTCTTTTTTCGGCTAGGGAGGATTTCTCACCGCTGCCTTCACCCACGCTTGTCCCTTTTTGGAAAAGGGACTGGAGAAGGAAGACGCTTTGCCAAAAGCGCAAAGACGAACTACTAATGAAAAGCTAGGCAGAACAAGATACACCCCTAGGGGTGGGGCATAAACATTCTAGAGAGTTCTAGAGAGAGTTAATTGGACAAATCCAAGACAAGTACTGAATGAGTCATCAAAAAGCAAGCAGACAAAAAATTTAAATCTATAAAATTAAAACAATAATATGTCCTAAACTATTTTTTTAGTACAAAAAGATCTGAAATACCAATTTTCATTTCAGGGGCACTCTAAATGTAGTACCACACCTGATTTAATCATCAAACACTTCTTGGCCAAATTTGTGGGCGTGGCCAACAGATCCAACATGGTCTCATGATGATGAAATGGCTGCGTTTAAGAAATGGAGTCAAGTTAGCAATCACAGCTTATCTTTGTTTATATAAAAGGTATTATTATATAATTTCTATGTATCTTCTACGTTCGGTTTCGGTAGGAGGTGAAGTACTTCCAGTTCCCGGGAGAGCTGCTCATGAGGATGCTGAAGATGCTCATCCTGCCTCTTGTTGTCTCCAGGTAAGAACGCAATGATCCCAGAAGTTTATGCTGCTTGTTTAGAGGACTATCTCTTAGAATAATGAATAACATCCACCATACCAGAGGAAAAAAACAACAAATGACAACAACAACAACAGAAAAAGATAGCTGCAAGCAGCAATTGGTGGGCCCAAGCACCAAGGGTGAAGCAAGGTGTGTTTCAAGAGTATTATTATGTAGGATGTTATTATGCCGCATCACTGAACATACACGTGAACTTTGAGCTACGTTGCCTGATGTATAATGGAAATATGCCACACTTCACACAGAGTGACATATTGTCTTATAATACTGATCACCTGCCACGACAGCACCATTTAAGATTTCTTTGCAGTCTAGCCTCTTGCATATCTTGACATCATACTGTAGAAGGAGTGTCAAAATGCACAAAATACAAAATGGCTGACGTCCTTCTGGGCAGAGGTAATGGGGTGATTGTGACATTTTTCTGTCTTAAGAAATTGTACTTGGGTTGTCTTGTATTTTTTGATGCAATTACACACTTCACCGCACTTCACATTTCTCTGCCTGTCCCAGTTTCCGTTCGATTGTTTTTGAGGTACCGAGACGTGCAAACGCAGCATTGAGTTTCTGACCTAATAATGACATATGACATAATTTAGTGTGCAGAATCAGATGCTACTAGTTATCCAGGTCTGTAACATCACATTACGTGTGTCAGACTTTATGAAAATGAGCAATATTATGCAGAATAGCTTTATCACTTCATAAATGTAAAGTAAGTATACTACATAAAACACAACGATGATCGTATTTATCCGCAGTTGTGGACGTAAGAGCTGAAAGAAAAACAGCATCAGAGGTTTTATGTCTGTAAATTACAGCTCTAAATTTAAGAATGGAGAAAAACAGTGCTCCAACTAAGGGGGACGCTGAAAAGCCTAGTTTTTTTTTTCTGTATGAAAAGGAATTGTGGGAAGGAAATACTGAACAAGGCTATTTTCTGGCTTTCAAGCAGTTTCTGTTAATAGAGAATGAAGTGGTCTGCTTCTAGCTTTTCTACAGAACAGAGGCATTCAGGCATCTTTTCTGGCTGGAGGAAATAAGAAGAGAAAATAGCAGGCTTTTTTTTTTTGACAGTAGAGGTAACCTTTTTTCTGTAAAGTGAAATGAAGTGGGATTGATCATGTGGCATGTGGGGATTCAGTGACCAGCTGTGCCTCAGACACACTATATATATATATATATATATATATATATATATATATATATATATATATATATATATATATATATATATATATATATATATACACATACACAGTATAACACACTCAATCTAAATCAAATTTAACAGTTCCTATTTTTGGTGGTTTTTATTATTATTATTAATATTATTATTATTATTATTTAAAAAAGAATGACTCTATACAGTGGCAATGTATACATGTAAAACAGAGTCTGGGATAAATCATTTAAATTAGCTCGGCTGTGGCAGTGGAAACTCAACAGTTAAAAGCAGTAGTTTGGTTTCTGACACTGTATGGCATACTGTGTTTTAAAAATGCAAAAAGTCAAGGGTGGAAAAATCATAAATATATTTGTTAGCCTATCAGGCAAGTGTGCTGCCCAGTCCCGTGTTTCGGCCTGAAAACCTAAATGACTAGGTTAAAAAGTGAGAGTTACCCTAAGTGTAATTTAGGTTAGTTAATAAGCTAGTATAGTGAATTATTATTTTATTTTATTTTTTTTCCAGAAGCCTTTATTTGTCACGTATACATTACAGCACAGTGAAATTCTTTTCTCTGCATATTCCAGCTTGTTAGGAAGCTGGGGTCAGAGCGCAGGGTCAGCCATGATACAGCGCCCCTGGAGCAGAGAGGGTTGAGGGCCTTGCTCAAGGGCCCAACAGTGGCAGCTTGGCAGTTCTGATCAGTAACCCAGAGCCTTAACCACTGAGCCACCACTGCCCACACACTAAGGAAAACTAATGTGTACCATGATTATTATTCTCTTCTAACAGTGTAGCACGTTGTGTCTGTACAATCAACACGATTTCAGGAAGACGCTGGTGAATGTTTCGGGTATGCGCTGTGGTGTTGTGTCCTGAAACTCTTATCACTCCTGAAAGGGGTTCATTGAGTCTGGTTAGCATCATGATTGTGGAGCGAGTGTGTGATGATTTAGGCATACAGATTTAGCTGGTAGCCCTGAGCTCCTTTTCTTTTTTTTATTTAGATAAATGTCACTTTTGAGTATAGTTTTTCCAATAGTGTTTTCTTTTTAATCAGATTCAATGCTAGTTGGTTTAGCAAGACTTCAATTATGGGACTGAAATCAGTTTTAAAGGGCAAATAAACAGTTTCGAGTCACAGCAATAATCAGTTTATCACCATATCACACAGGCAGCAGAAGAGACTCGAGCAGGAATTTCTCAGGATTAGTGTAATGCTCCTGTGGAGGAGATGTACACAGGAGTAAAGCTCCAGATGGTCCAAAACTCCATCAGAATCAGACGCCATTGGACTTAATTCCATCTCGCTGAGACACACACACACTACTTGTACTGTATGCATGTTCAACTCACTAAGGCACACATGATACCCCGTGTGACAAATATTAAAACCACTACACTGATGTCTGTTCTCCCTATCCTCAAAATATTCCTTTATTTCTCACCAGAGGACACCGTCAACCTTGCAGTCATGCTTTGAGACTGATTTTGAAGTGTACTCACATGTAGGTTTCTGATATATAGAAAATATTTGTGAGAGACTGCATCAAAACACCGCGGCAAGACGTCAGGCCTATTGAGAAATGAAGAGCTGAGGCTTTTCATGTCCTCTGTTCTCACTATCTTACAGATATTCTTTGTTTTTTTAGGCTTCTCGAAACTAAACATCAGTGCCGCATCTAGTCTTAATCTACCCACTGATATCATGCTGTTGTTATTTTGATATTTGGCCAATCTCACAATGAAATCACACTGAAATGAAATCACTTTATCTGCAAATTTTTATGAAATTGGATTGGACTGCTGGCTTCACCAGAGCACATTTTACCACCTCCATTATTTTTTCTCTACTGCACTGCTTCCCACTCTTCTGCACTAATGCATGTGAGTGACAGACGGATGGATTGCGATTTCTGTGGCCGGTTACACGTAATAAATCTATTAAACTTCAGCTAAAAAGAAAAGGTGTCAAAATTTCAGTGCAAAAAAATTTCGTACATGGAACATTTGACAGAACAGTTGACTAAAAATATGTAAACAAAGCATCAAAAAAAAACAAAAAAACATTGACATTTCATTTTAATCGTAAAGTCAAATTGTAACATTAAATATTGGCTAAATCGACTCTTTTGCTAAGTAAAGAGGCTGACTTTATGCTTTAGCGAGATCGACTCCAGTCCTCTGTACTACTCTGTTCTGTGATCTGCGACATAAAGATCACATTCATTAACTTTGGCTGTTGAAAGAGACAGATCGCAGCACAGAAAACAGCACGGTTCCTGTCATCGTTTACGTTATAATAGAGATAAACAATCCTTAGCGAGATCATATGCAGTCATGTTATAGAGAAACTGCAGTGTGAACCCCATCCTTCCTGAATACTTTCCCATTTCTGTAAACTTACTGATTGATACAAAGCACTGGCACTGGAGACTCCTTCCATTAAATAAACATGTCCTCACAGAATACTTCACCATATAGACAATTACACACTCTTTCTTAAAAGCCCCTGTGAATCAGCCTTTACGACAGAAATTATAACGTATCAGTACATGCGTATTACTATAAACCTGTGATTTGCAGCTGCACTACTGTCAGAGCTGCTGTTATAGAAAATTAATCAACGCCTTCTGACCAATCAGATTTGAGAATTCAACAGCACTGTGGTATAAATAATATTAATCAAAACCTTTTCAGTCCATCTACCTTCATTTTAGCTCCCCCTTTTTCCTGACCACGAAAACCTGACCGTGAGTGATAGTAAAATCTATTTCTAGTTTATTTCTCAACTCCTTGCCCCTAGTTTGATGTCCGGTCTGGCAGTGCTGGATGCTAAATGCTCGAGCCGCCTGGGCATCATGACCATCTCCTACTACCTGTGGACCACCTTTGTAGCCGTAGTGGTGGGCATCGTCCTGGTGATCATCATCCACCCAGGCGGAGCGGCGCAGAAGGAGGACTCGGAGGACAGCGGCAAGCCGATCATGAGCTCTGCGGATGCTCTGCTTGACCTCATCCGGTAAGAACATGGCACTTTTTTTTGCGTCTTTTGCGCTGTCCTGTGCTAAAATCACTGTAACACACGCCTACCAATTAAAATTTTGGTGACACAATGGATCAACGGTTCCAAAGAATTTGCATGCAAATGAAAAGTAACCCCTTATAGTCCTAGGTTAATATTAAGTCACTTTAATATTGAAGCATGTTACGCAACTGCAGTGCATCTAGTGTGTACTTGTGTATTTGTGACAGTGATGAACGCAAGTCTGGACCCAGCATCAGGGCTTTAAAGGGTTAAATGTTTAGGATGAACCTTCCATGTTGTGATGTTGATATTTCAGTGCCCCAATCAATTGCCCCAGTAATTACCATTGGGTCAAATCCCTAGACTGACTGACCGCCAGTGTTGGGCTTTTGAGCGAAACCCTTTATTCTGTCAAATAAGTAAATGCAACATAATTCAAATTGATCACTTGTCAAGCTCCAATATGTCCCAGTGACTGAGGATTTTCATTCTAAAAAGTGTTTTAAAAAAAAAAATGAACGTAGAATCAAATATAGATTCCTAGATTCTACAGAATCATCAGTTCAGGCATTGCAATTGATTGGATTACCATTTTGTGGATCTGAACTTGATACACTAAAGTTTAAAGAAAAGCCATCAAGTGTGTTGTTAAAGTGTTGAGCCACCACGAGCCACCAGAACAGCTTTACCGCACACCACGAGGTCCACAGAACAAAAATCAGCAAGTGATAAAAGTCATATAACATGAGCAATACAACAATTCCCAGGTTTTGAAAGCCGCATAGTGGCCACTAGGAGTTAGTGTGGTTTGATGACTTTTTCCAGAAGTCACCAATGAATGTTTCCAGCCCTCTCCCTTCCCACGTCCACCAATTTGTGCAGTGTGAAACCAAAGTGGACCAAATAGGAAACGAACTAAAAGTATCAGTTTCAGTCTGATTTCCTTTTAGCTAAGTGTGATTTGAACAATCTACTGGTTTATCTGCTGTAATCATGGTTTGCGTCACAATGTTCCTACACTGCAGGTAGCAACGCTCAACAGTGCAGGAACATTTAGAAAACGTTATGTAAAAACGTGTGCAGAAAACCCTACAAAGCGAATGTTTTTTAGGACAGAAAGTTCCTCAGTAACCATAAGGTTTACGTTCTTCTAACGCAAAATTGTTAGCTGTTACACCCGGTGAAATCTATATTAATTTACATCCATGCAAAACACTGTCATTTAAAATCAAGAAAAACAAAAGAGAAGAAAGGAAGAAAGGGAAAAGAATGGTTTAGTGCCGATCTCCTTGTCGAATGTGGATCTTTCCTCATTCGTTGCAGAGAGGAATCCTCTAGCGAATCCTTAAGCTAACACTGAGCTAATTAGCTGGAGAAAGAATCAAGCAAGGGGACAAGTCTGTCTTTAACCTGGATCAGCCACAGAGTCAGTAGGTCACTATTACAGTTGGTCAGCAGGACAAGATATTAGACTAAGATCTGACCAGTTTACTTTTTAACATCGGATTTACAGTTTAGAGAGAAAATGCAGGAAATGAAGGAAATAGCTCATGAGCATACTCCCATAAGAAAGTGAACACTCCTTAGGTAGCCTCCTTTGCTACGTGTGCTGCTGGAGAGGGTCGGATTAGGAATGGCTTTGCCTACAGTGGTGGGGAATGATGGATGTGTCCTGGCCCACCTGTTGAAGGTGTGCGCGCCAGGACCTAATTTCTGTTCATCTGACCCATATAGCCTTGTAGAAATTATGCCGACTTTGATCATACTGTCACTGTGCCAAATTTCACAGGACAGCTATTTGGAAAAGTGTGACAAATGGTTGGATGAAGGCATTTTGGCATGTACAGAAAAAGGCCGTCCTGATGGCCACCACTTATAAAGACAGCGTTGCAAATCACAGGTTTATATTAATGCACTCTTTCTAATACGTTATGGTTTCCGGAGTCACAGCTCATTCACAGAAACCTGTATCTGTGTTTACATTCAAAAACGTCCTTTAAATATTATATATCTATGATAATACTGCCATAGTACAACTGAAATCAAAGGTAAAATACCGCTCATGTTATTCCTACACGTCTGTAATTTAGCGTATTATGTCTCTCTCTCCGCTAGCAACATGTTTCCTGCCAACCTGGTCCAAGCTACTTTTCAACAGGTGAGATTTCATGACCTTTGCTTTGCTGCTTTGGGGCAGAATGTAATGCATCACTGGTTCATTCTTTAATATGACAACAGAAGTCTGTCGTATCCCTAATTGCAAGCTCTCTCTTCTGTCTTGACAGTACCGCAGCAGGAGTATCCCCATCTTAAAGCCAAAGCCCACTGTGAGCCAGGACCTGACGGAGTCCACCACAAGGCGCATTTTTATCTACGGCATCCAGGGCGACAACGGCACTGACATCCAGAGCTTCTCTCTGGATTTAACGCCGCCTCCAGATGTGGTGATCAGGACGCTGCCCGGCACCAGCGACGGCATGAACGTCCTGGGGATTGTCATCTTTTCAGCTACCATGGGTGAGTTCATGTCTTTGCCTTCTCTTGGGACTCTTGAGTCCAAGAACTCACCAGGAAAATTCTTACTTCATCAGTAATCATTAGCTCTAACGGTCAGTCTACAGTCTGGATTTAATTAGTTTTCCACACTAATTCTGACTACATACCTTCATCCATAGTCTTTTTTTTCTGTGGTCTAATGGATCTGCACACTCTGGATCGACTAGAGTGGACTTTAAGAACTTAAAAAAGGGATTACAGTGCACAGCTGTGTAGAATAACAGCTAATGTTGAAACTTGTCCTTCACACACTTGGTGCATTCATTCATTTTAGCCAAAGCTAGTAACAAGGAGAATCCAATTCAGGTATATAGCCGTGGGAACATCTTACATTTATTCAACTAAGCTGAACAGATTAAGTTTAAGGTCCTTGCTTAAAAGCCCAACAGTGGCAGCTTAGCTGGGATTTGAACTCACAACCTTCCAAACAGTAACCCAGAGCCTTAACCATTGAGCCACACGGTCGTTGCAGATCTATAGTCTATCCCAGCAATACTGGATGCAGGGTGGAATACTCCCTGGATGGGGAAACCAATCCATCATACATGCTACATGCAATCCAAAACAAATATATACGCATATACACGAGAACTAGCAATTAGTATCAGTCTTACCATAGCAATCAGATGTTTGTTTCCCATGAGAGCGTAACAAGTATCAAATATTAGAATAGTACAGTGGCATTAACTACATTAGTAAAGGCCCATTTACATCAAATTCCTTGATTATAAATTTCCAG
Organism: Pangasius djambal; assembly: GCA_022985145.1. Taxonomy (NCBI): domain Eukaryota; kingdom Metazoa; phylum Chordata; class Actinopteri; order Siluriformes; family Pangasiidae; genus Pangasius; species Pangasius djambal. Next base: position 26,544,676 of record CM040978.1, read on the forward strand.
ATAAGCGACCAACATGGCTGATTGGTGACAGCAGTTACCTTTTAATGGTAAACCATTAACGATTAGATCATGGCTTTAAATAAGGCAATTGTAAGTTTTCTTTCATAGTGCCACAGACTGAGAGCAGATGAGTTACAATTTGATGCAAGGAGAATAAATGCATACTTCTTCAATACGTCTTTAAAAATAGTTGTATTTTTTTTTTCCTTTAAACAAGCCAGGTTGTCATTTTGTTGAAATACATTGTTAAGGCCTTGCTTGTGTTCTTGAGAAGTCTGAAATGATGTCTGTGAACATGCAAGTAGACTCTGCATCAACATTCCTTCCTTGAATGTCATCCTTTCAACATGTAATCACATGTCCTTCAATCAAGCATGGCTCAGTGCTTACCATGAATAAATACATTGTAATACAACACTATCGACGGCTAGGAGATTGTTGCTCGGGTTTCTGTTTTCTGCCTTTCCGTATATATTTGCTTATTTGAAATGTAATCTTGATGATCATTCAGCACTTGAAGTGTTCTTCGATAAACGGAATGTAAAGGCACCGCGAAAATAGCATTTCCTGCTGTTTTATTTTTCTAGGAATCATGCTGGGAAGAATGGGACCCAATGGCAGTGCGGTGGTCAACTTCTGCCAGAGTTTAAATGAAGCAGTGCTGAAAATTGTAGCCATTGTTATCTGGTATGTCATTCTCCATCACTTTTGATAGAAACTCCATGAATAATACATCTTCATGCCACATTTTCTACATCATATTGTTCAAACACCAAGTGATTTTTCTTCTCCAGCAGTACAACTCTTACTATCTTGCAGGTATTTCCCATTTGGGATCGTCTTCCTGGTGGCTGGCAAGATTCTGGAGATGGACGACCCCTCTGCAATGGGGAAGAAATTGGGTTTCTACGCCATCACCGTGGTTATTGGGCTGATTGTCCATGGTCTCTTCATCCTGCCCGCCATGTACTTCTTTATCACCAAGAAGAGCCCAATTGTTTACATCCGAGGCATCCTGCAGGCTCTGCTCATCTCACTGGCCACTTCATCCAGGTGAAAACCTGATCTCCACCAAGGAAGGGCTTTCAGGGTTTTATTTCCATATATATTGTTAATATTGCTAATCATCCTCACAGTAATACCAGCGCCAATCCAGTCAGAATTCCACCAGTGTCTTAAGAGTTCCTGTCAGTTTTAGTCCACTCTTTCAATGACTGGTTGCAGTTCAGATGATCTTCAATTTCTATGTTCCTGCTGTTCCAAATAATTCTACATTTCTACAGGATTGCAGCCAAGTGATTTCGCTGGACAGGGTTCCATCAGGCTCATTGAACAAGTCACAAACAGATTTGGTCATGTGCACCCTATAGCAGCCTAGAACGTGGTCATTCCTGCCCATTCTCTCCCAAAAGAATTTTTTTCCCACCACTGCCTCTGGCTTTCTCATTAGGGACAAATTTAAATCTATATCCGGATTTCTGTAAAGCTGCTTCGTGACAATGTCCATTGTTAAAAGCACTATATGAATCAAATTGAATTGAAGTGAATAATTTCATGCTCCTCCTGACGAACTGTAAAATGTTGCTTGACTTCAGCTCTGCCACGCTGCCTATCACCTTTAAGTGCCTCCTGGAGAACAACCATATTGACCGACGCATCATCCGCTTTGTCTTACCCGTTGGAGCCACCATCAACATGGATGGTACAGCACTCTACGAGGCCGTGGCAGCCATATTTATCGCTCAGGTCAACAACTATGAGCTGGACTTTGGGCAGATCATCACCATCAGGTATGGCGATGAAGTAAAAGATCGTAAGAAACACAGACTTATGAAGCAAAAAAAATTTTTTTGATGGCACCACACAATATTGAATCACAAATGAACAGTGAGTTGAACCTAAGAATCTTTCTAACACAGGCTTTGATTTGTTTTCCAGCATCACAGCCACAGCAGCCAGTATCGGTGCAGCGGGGATTCCTCAGGCTGGCTTGGTAACCATGGTGATTGTGTTAACCTCAGTGGGACTTCCTACTGATGACATCACATTAATCATTGCTGTGGACTGGGCCCTGTAAGTCCAAACCCATGTCCATATATATATATATATATATATATATATATATATATATATATATATATATATATATATATATATATATATATACACAGAACATCCCAAGAGGAAAAAAATGAGTTCTGAAACTCGCAATATTCATCACCATCAGTATTTCATGTAGAACCTAAAAACCTGGGTCCAAGATACTCACTGGAAAATATCTGTGTGTATTTCAGGGACCGTTTCAGGACGATGGTGAACGTGATGGGAGATGCCCTGGCCACGGGAATCATGGCACACATATGCAGGAAAGACTTTATGAAGGAGGGTGAAGAGGTAAACATCTCACTCAGTTTAGTTTATGAAGCTTAGCAATCATCCAGGTCATCAAATTGTGTAGTACCACTATGACTTAGATCTCTTTGAAAGTCCCACTGGAAAATATTTAAATATCTTTGCATGATATGATGTAAAGGTGTTAATTTAGAAATGTGACACAAACACTGCTGAATTCGAACTGATCCAGATTCTATCAATATTCAACTTATTTACAACCCACAACCCGACAAGGAACTTGTCCTTGGTAAATCAGTGATGCATGGGCTGGATTTGCATATCGTAACATGATTGGCTCTTATATTTTATGATACAATGACACATCTGTCACATGTTTGAGATTTCCGGCGACATTTTCAGCTCCCTGTTTTGTAACAAAATGTTACATGTGCCGTGACAACTTTGGCACCTTAACCAGTCTTCAAACTTTTCACTAAACATTTTATAAAGTTTAGTGTGACTATTAAGCCTGTAAAAAAAAAAAAAAAAAAATCATGAGAGCTACTTCGAAGCACACTCATAATCTTGTGATTGTATGACGTACATATCGCAGATTCCTCTGATCTGTGAACCCAAGCCCATGATAAGCATCCAGCGGATGACGTCCTACCAGAGCAACGGCTGCTCCCAGCCTCCTCCGGGGCGACCCGGCAAGGCTGGACGTCTCTCCCCAGATGTGGTTCGCCTCGTACAGCTGGAAGAAGGTATCAGGTCAGAGAGGAAGCATAAGAAGTCCACACACCATGTCAAGAGGAAGGACCAGGACCAAGATGGAGATCGAGACCACTGCACTATTGACATGAATGGCCTTGAAACCAATGTCTAGTCTCATAAAGATCTTGTGGGCCTGAGAGGGATGCGCAAGAAACAAGCGCTAGCCATGTTCTTCTGTCTCTCGCCGTTCAGAATCCTTCTGCTGATCGGCCGTCTATGGCTAGTGGAGGTTTGAATGTGTGTGTAAATGCGTATTATGGACCATATAGGTTTGAAAGGAAGATGAAACGATCCGGTCCTACCTCTGGAACTTTCTATCGTTGCTCCTTACTAACACACAGCACATGTCATGGGTTCATTCAGCTCGTTATAACGACACACGCTGGGTACGAGAATAATAAATGAAGGGATCCAATTTCACTTTAAAAAATGTAGAAAATTCTGAAAGACCTTGAAAGTCCTACATCCTGGTCAAATTGCATGCCACATATAATAGTTAAATAATTTGAGGGTTTTTTTTTTGTTTGTTTGTTTTATTTATTTATTGTAAGCCCAGTTTTGTGGAGTAGTGTTCAACTGGAAGGACGGACGTCAATTATAAAGTGTTTTTATACCTCGCAGGTTTTTAAATCAATGAACTGGTCAGAAGGTGTCGATTACACAGAGACGTATATGATGGACATTCCACATAAACAGTGTGAAATGTTTTGATATGGTGGAGTTTTCTGTGAGCAGATGCTTATTTTACATTTATGGAAGGAGTCTCCAGTGTCAGTGCTTCTGCCTTAGTTATAGGATTTTCCATCTTAGGTAGCGTCACAAGACGACGCTTTTTTTTTTTTTTTAATAGCTTCTTAGAAATAGAGGAGGCTGAAAAGAATTATACAACCATACAAATTGATAACCTTCTCAGTAACACCCAAGATGTGGCATTTTCTCTTTAACTTTTAATGATAATCACACGAGGTTAAACATAATTCAGTCAAGAAACAGACTGTGGAAAGACAACAGATGGTGAGGGAGGTATGGGGGAACGCAAATAAGAGCGAGATATTAAATCTATACACAACTGGGGTCGGAATTAAAGGGACAGAGATTAAGTGGAAGTTTCCCCTTATAGCATAACAAAAGGTAGCGCCAAAACTTTTTTTTGTTATGTCTTTTGAAAATATTGGAAGCTGAAAAGAATACATCAGCCATACAGACAGTGGTTCAATCTTCTTGTGTCATTATTTAAAATGTCATTATTCAAAATTCCTTATTTGTCATTTAAATTGGTTATCATGTCAATAAAAAGTTCTTTAACAAAAGCCCACCATTTAGAAAACGTAAATGACGTTTGTGACATGAAAAGAACTGCACAGATGTTAACACTGTAAAATGGGAAATTACGTATAAAACTGGGAAAAATCTAAACAATTTCTAACCAAAAAGCCACAAATAACCAAAACGTTATGGTACGACAAGAAAGACAAAAAATTTTTAGGATAATTTTGCTGATCATATATCCACATTTTAGGATTTGCCAGTTTGTCCTAAAAGCAAAACTCAAGTAAAAAAAATAAAATAAAAAATAAAAAATAGCTAAAGCCTGATATTCGGCAGTTCTTAACTCTGGCTTTCAGAAAAATTTCAAAATTATGAAAGTAATTAAGTTTATTCTTAATGCAAGAAGAGTATTAAAGATTACTTTAATAATTTTAATAGTTTTGAAACTTTTCTGTTTCAAAGCTAGAGATTTTTTTTTACTTGAATTTTGCTTTCGGACGAATTGGCAAATCTTAAAACGTTACCGACCTACCAAACTAACTCATCCGCTTTAGTTCAGTAGCCAGTTAACCTTTGTGAATTATGAAAATATTTCTTACAATCATAGGTTTATATTAATGTTATTTCTTTTTCGAATACAGATTTATTCCGTTATTCTATGTTTAATAAATTCGATATTTTATTTATTTATTTTATTTATTTTTACAAAATACGAAATGAAGAAGCAAAAACACTGGACACCAGACGTCCTGGCTGAGTGACGACATCTTGCGTAATCGGACGACTGTGCATTTGATTTCCGGCCTTTAATATGTACACATGCGTCTTTCACATGAAAAGGACAATTTTGTTATAAGACGTCTTTATTAAAAATTAGCTTTTCATAATCTACAATCTGCGTATACAATTAACAGTGTTAATTAATTTAGCTAACAGTTTACGGGTGAGCTTGACCCTCTCCGAGTCATCTTTCTACACTGGGAAAAAAGTTTCATGATCAAATTTCTCTTAAAGTCAGAGATTAAATGTAATGATTATTCTGTGTATTAGAGGCACATTATGTAGTGTAGTGCAAGTCCATAATGTCATAAGCAAGTACAGAAATCCATCGTGAGACCATCATCCAAGCCACGTGAGCTAATTGTTTGTACTTTAACGTAGCTCCTGAATGCTTCTTTAGAATTCCAATGCGTTTTTCGTACTGTTATTGTTATATTCTGTTAAAGAATATGATTCACCAGCTCAACTTGTGCACCATTCTGAATCTCAGCAGAACTCATACAGGACTTCATCGTATATTGTTGCAGGAGGTAGTAATATTGATTATGTGTTGAATTTTGTGATTATATATATATATATATATATTGCGCGCCCAGTGTCATAGCCACAGATTTCACACTTAGGTCTTTAGTCTGAATTCTTCACAGTTTGGCTTTGCCTGGTGTCAGCTGGAGGTTCTGCAGCTTCATCGCCATTCCCATATTCCCAGTAATCTTTAGCTTGCCTTGGAAAAAGGCCTTTGGATGAAAGTGAGGCGGGAGAAAGAGTTAGAGGTCATGTGTGTGTATCAAATTCTGACAGTAACAATGTGTTAATCTTGTATGATGGAAATAGTGGCATGCAAAGCACTGGTTTATGGCAGATACAATAAAATGCACGCAATTTTCCCCTTTTTACACAAAACATACGAGATGGGACCCAAAAACTGAATTTCGAATGAGGCGTGTGCACTCGGCGACGTCCGGTCACCAGAAGTGGTGCACCATGACAATGCACCTGCACACACTGCGCTGTCAAGCAAGGAGTTTTTAAAACAGAAACTATGCGGTTATCGCGTCGCATCCACCGTATTCAATGTGCAACGGCGCTAAGAGACTAATTTATTTATAAATATGAAAGTGTTCCTGAAAGTGTTTCGGCGTCATGATAACTACTGCTGCTGGTTTTAGCTCTGTGACGTCCTTTTGTAAATTTACAGACATTTTCATGATATATTTCATTATATATTATCATAACTTTCAAACGATGCTATTAAGAGACCCGGTGTGTTCCAAGAACTCATTCCCCACAGCACTACACCGCCACCACCAGCCTGAACTCCACGGGTCCGTGGACGCCAAATTAACTGAAGCCACGTGATTGGCTGATTGAACGAGCCGGAGTACAGGTGTTCCTAATAAAGTGAGCATTGAGTGTATGTGTAATTTTTTTTATTTATTTTTGTAATTAATTATTTCTGTATTTCATTATAAAAATGATTTATGACTTTTACAGTGAAGAATAATTTAACAGATCCACTTCACCTGATGCAGACAATGATGCATAATGTTTCTATAACGCCAGGGTTTTGTTACGTGAAGTTATGAAACGTGGGTAAGTTGACAAACCTGAAACTGAGACTCATAGCTGCAGTGCAAAACTCAAGAAACAAACTTCACACACACCAAACATTTGTACTAAGGGGAAAAAACTGTGTGCATTTTTTTTTTTTAACTATACATACTTCTATGTTCTACTATGTACGTTTTGCACTAACTGCTTAACTGAATATTCATAGAAAAAAAAAAAAAATTTGAATTCACACCTTGACGTTTTAAACATGCAGAGAATATGCAGAGTGACTAGAGCCAACTCACGGTTTGTGGATTCAGTTTCCCCGTCATCAGGTCCATGAGATCTGCGTCGGACATTGTGATCGTGCAGTCGGATTTTTTCCCTGGGGAAAACAAAAGACACGATTCCAGGTTATGAATATATAAAATAAAATAAATACATAAATAATTCATAAACAAATAAGTACATAACGCAAGAAGTCGAGGTGTGCGATATGACAAAAATAGATCATGATATTTAAAGACTTGCAGTGTATGATGTGTATTACAACATAGTAGAACAATAATACTTGTACTTACAAAAATCTAAACATTACACAAAAAAGGAGAGAAATAAAAATAAATATACAAAATTTAAACAATACTTCAATTCATTTTGTAGAGAAATATAAAAGATAAAAAAAGAATGAAAAAGATAAAAGGAAGAGAAAACAAAAATAAATGTATAAAATTAACATTTTACAATTTTTAGGATTTAGCACCAATTCAACTGCTTCCAATTTCTATTTAAAAAAATTACAATTTTTCAAAAGAAACTGCAGTATCACACGTGTCCTGTGACATAATTTATCACAACATAGATGATTATTATAATAATTATAACAAAGGCAGAGAAAATCAATCACTCAAGATCCTCTGCAACTTTTTCCCCCTCATAGTTGGGCTTCATTTGAAATTCATACTTTCTTGAATTTCAAAAATTCCTGGAGGTTTGTGTTACATACAAATTTGCTATTTAAATATGCAACAAAAAAAAGAGCCACTTAGGGTTTAACCAGTTGGAGGAGTTTTTGCTCTGCAATGTGTCTCTGTGTGTAACTGAGAATCCCAGGCTAACGTGGGGAAAAAGCTGTGCTCTGGTGTCATGACGCCCACAAAACGAACCAAAACACACATTTGTTTTTTCGTACGATCTGCTTCCGCTCGCACGCAGATCCCAAAAAAGAAAAAAAGAAACAGTGAAAGACCTGCGTCGTTGTTCACCGAGCCTTTCCCGTTCTTCACATCCACGACCCACAGAGCTTCTTTCCCCTCCGGGCCGTCCTTCACTTTAAACGCAAAAACGCCACCGATTTTTTTAATGTATGCTTCTCCTTCCTGCATGGAAGACACACACACACACACACACACGCACAAACACGGTCAGCTATGAAACGTAAAACCCGAAAACGTGAACAACAGATGAGCCGGTTGTCTCATTCCTACCTCCTGCAGCCTCTTCTCGATTTCTTTAAAAACTGCATGAGATTTGAAGCCCTCCAGTCCCCCGACAGCGCCGGTGGGAACTGCAGCGATCTGAGACCTGAGGGGGAAAAAAAACACACAAAATAACACCCCAGAGTGTGTACTGGGGGCTACGAATAAAGTCCAAGGTCGTGGTGTGGTGTGACTGCGATAAGTGATAAGGTTATTAATTGAGGCGCATGAATGTCAGACAGTATTTCATAAAAAAAAAAAAAAAAAAAAAAACTGAAACTTTCATTTGCTTTTTTTATTCAAATAATTATACGATTTCTGATAGGAATTGATTGCACCAGAACATACTGAGGGCTTTCACAGTAAGGGGGGTTGTTTTTAAATAATATTGTTATATGGATTTTTTCCCTGCACTTCAGTATTACGGTTATTTTGTGTATGTTTCTGACATTGCAGTTAACTCTTTTTCAGTTCCAGGTTGTAGCACTATCAATTAGTTTAGAGATTATGTGTTACTATGAGTAACACATATGTTTCTAAAATAAAGATCAATAGTAATAAGTGTATGATCTCTCACCTTGCTTCTTGAGGGATTCCCATCCTGTATAGTGAGACCACTACGGCTCCACCGAGGCCAATGTTGTGCTGCAGCGCGACCTTCGCCCCCAGGACCTGCCTTTTGCCCGCTTCGCCTCTTAACTGCCAGCACAGCTCTGCACACTGGGCCAGACCTGAGCAATCAAACGCAGCACACGATGAAACTTCGATGACCTGAGCAATCAAACATGTGCTTCAATGACATGAGTCACACCTGAGCAATCAAACACAGTACACGGTTAAAGCCTCAACAACCTGAGTCCCACCTGAGTAATCAAGCACATGCTTCAATGACCTGACACAGACCAGAGCAATCAAACCCTACAGGGTTCATTCACCCGTGTTCAAACACCTGGAGGACAAAAACAGGTCAAAGAATCAAAGTGCTAAAGTCGTGAATCGGAAGAGATCACCTGAGCCCGATCAAAGTACACAGTACACAGAACATGACGGGTAAATTTAAACAAATGTGAATTCACCTAAGATCGCACTGACTGCACAGACTTAAACAGACAAATGGAGGAATCTACAGATATTTATCAAATACAAAGTGTAGTAGCATATTACATTATGAGCAGTTTAGCTCAAAAGGCATTGTGAAAAGAAAATGTTCAACCACAGAACTGACAAAAAGCTCGGGACTAAAAAGGAAACGCAAGTTCAGTAACAAAGCAGTTAATAAATGATGTTCAATGGTGCCGAATACAAATTATACGCCATTTGAGCACTAACTGGTTTAAAGATGACTGTGTGTAAGAATAAACCTCTTCAAACAAAAGTGGGTAATTAAATTGTCTATACCAGTCTATTAAAGAGACCTTTTCCTAAATAGATCTGTCATTAAAGTCTCTAAAACTGCTCTCCTATTATTACGTCTTTTGTCCTAAATTTAAAATATTTATGAGAATGAATTAAAAAAAAAGTTGGCAGCAATTTAAGAGAAGTCCAATTCTGCAAAAATCAAGCATTTAGATTTTTTAAAGAGAGTCTATAATGGCAAAATCCAACAAGTCGTAGAAAGATAAATCTAAAAATGGGAACACATGGCATGTATTTGGAGAGAAAATGAAGAGTTATATATAAAGGATTAAAAGTAAAGGATTATTCTATATCCAGGTGTATGTTATCCTGCAGCAGGTGTTTAGCTTGAGCCTATTAACACCCACTTTGCTTGCATCTTAACACGTTACGTCATCCTAGCAAGTTCCTCCGCACCTGTAGCTCCGAGCGGGTGTCCCTTCGATATGAGCCCTCCGCTCGGATTAACCACCCACTTGCCCCCGTACGTGTTGTCTCCTCTGTCTATCAGCTCTCCGGCTTTACCTGAGTATGGACAAGAAAACGACATGCAAAATTAGTCTTAATCGTTTTTTTTTTTTTCTTTTCAGCAGTAATGAACTAAAATGAGTTAAACAAATCACTAATACATAAATTCTATGGAAGAATATATTCGGCCATTTAGCTGATGCTTTTTCTCCAAAGCTCAAGGACACAATGAATATAAAAACAGCGCTTAGTATCAAATGTGTTATGTTTTTGACCCACAGCAAAGCGCAATACGTGAAGCAACATATAATATGCTAGATATGTGCCAATAATATTGTGTATTAAACAGAACAATCTACATAATACTATTTAATATTTAAATAACTAAGACTACATTGTATGGCTTTATGTCTTTATGAGTTTGGGATCTTTCTAAAAACATAGAACTTAAAACTATTCAACTATTCACTATTTAAAAAAATCCAGGCTGTAAACGCAACTCAAACAAAACCTCTCTCTTTGAAAATAAACTCACGTTAAATATTTGTAACAGGTGTTTACTCTACAAACACAGGCCCTAAAGGAGCACGTATCGGGGTCGAGATGAAATACCTTCAGGACAAAGACCGAGCGCTTCATACGTGATGAGCTCGTTGGCCGAGAAACAGTCATGCAGCTCGATGACATCAACGTCTGCGGGATTCAGGCCTGCCGACTCGAAGCACTTTTTGGCAGCAAGGCGCGTCATGTCGTAGCCGACCTGAACAGAGGAGCAGCCCAAAAAAAAAAAATGAAGTGTATGATCGGTGTATCTCTTTAAAAAAAATAATAATAATAACTGTAACTTGAAACAATGAAGTCATCAGAGCCCAAAAAAAACATTTATTAGTATTTAAACAGTTCTTCTAGTATTACAAATTTACTAGAAATTAGAATATTTCAAATTATTCATTCAATTTTATCTGTGCATGGAATGACGTATGAAAGAATCTGCATCTGATTTTAAAAAAAAAACAAAAAACAAATGAAATGAGCTGCTGCAAATAAGGAATCCGGCTCAGCTGTACTGATGCAAGCTCCGCCTACACGTCCCTTATTTACCTATCATATGCATATACCACACCCCAATTTATCATCATTATACACATCTAATTTGCATGAAGCATGTCCTGATTTGAAGTGTTGCAATAGTGAGACATAAAAGCATAAAAGAAAAGCATTCAGTAAACTATCAAGAGCAGATCAATCAGGGCGTGTTTCATGCAAATTACATGCAGAAGAAGGGAAATTGGCGCGTGCTGTATGTATATGATGTTATCTTGCGGCTGGAGCCGATTCATCAACTGCTCTTAAATTGTGTGTGGAGCTGCTTTACTATGAAAAACCTGTGTTTCGTTTGGGAGATTTGCTGTGACTTATCAAGCACAAATTTGCATCGACCCGAAATTTAGCTCCCTCGTCCTCCACCCACCATCTTGATGCAGCTGTTCTCCTCGAATGTTGTAGAGAGATCAGTGACCATCTCCTGAGCGATGATCTCCACAGCTTTGGCCTCCAGACCGTGCTTCCTCACAAAGCCCTCGCTGGCTAGCACTGCTGCTCCGGCTCCATCGGACGTAGGGCTTAACACACACACACACACATACATATATATCGAGATGTTCTTACACAAAATGGATTAAGCCCTAAGCTGCATAAGCCCTAAGCGAGCTACTTACCAGCACTGAAGAAGTGTGAGGAACTCAAAGACCTTGCGTGATTTAATCACCTGCTCCAGACTGTACTCGTCCTGGAACTGAGAATATCTGAGAGGACGTGTGGAGAGCAAGAACAACGACATGGTGTTGTTAGAAGCACAACTTCTGTTCTCATGCAGCGTTGCTAATACCATCATGGCTTACTGATTAATCAAACCTTTGATCTAAACCTATGGCTTCTAGTTCACTATCAGCTCTGGAGAATTGTTTAATCCCAGTAAACGAGACTTCCTACTGTGTAGGCAAGTGCCAATAACTAACGCTTCGTATCACAGTGATGCTGAATACTTGATTCTGATTGGTCAGAAGGTGGTGATTAATTATAACTGGACAGTCGTTCTAGCAGCAAGGTTTATATTCTAATATGTTATTGTTTCTATAGTAACAATCGGCACAAGGACTTGTATGACAGTGATGAACGCTCCACATAAACTGTCTTCAGTAATACAATCCATACAACACAAGTTTGGATTTTGGGATACATATGCACTATATAGGAGAAAATAGTACTTCACTGACTACGAAGATAAAGATGATGCTTCAGGGAAATTTACGTGTAATGAATGAATACTCGAGTGTTTAAATTAATTTGGCGAGTCCTAGAAGGAAGACAATCCCTTAAAGGCAATTTACCTTGATATAAATTATATAAATGACAGAGATGCCAGATGTTGGCATGTTACCAGTGGAAGAATAACTCGGCAACGTAAGCGCTATTTATAATGGATGCCCCTACGCTAATTGCATGGTCACGGTTTGTCATTTTTCTTTTGTCTGTTTGTTTGTTTTTTTTAAACTTACGGGTTGTTGGTCGAGTGCTTGTGATTCTTCCAGGCAATTTTGGCAAAGTGTTCTGGCTTGGTTCCTACAGCATACAGACAGCATGCACCATGTCACAAATTGCTGCTAAAACCACACGTTAACGTGCAAAATCTGTGAGCATTTGCAGAAAATTTCATCCGAAAGGAACAAATCCCTGCTTTCACGTCTTACCATACTTCTCCATGTGCTCTCTCCCGGCGTTGCCGAACATCTGAGGCGCGGCCGGAGCTGCAGCCATGCCGTATTGGTTGATCATCACCTCCATGTGTTTATCCATAGGGTTGGTTCTGTCCATGTACTGTAAAAAAAAAACACACACAGTTATAGTTTACTTTTATTCATTTGTCAAGAAGGTAGAATACAAAGCCAAGTCATGCACTACTTTTGTAGCAAAACTTTTTAGAAAATCTTCCAGACTACTAACACAAACACACACAATCATCAATCATCATCTTGTCCACAATAAGAATTCACCACCTATGCTCATTAAAATTCCCAAATTTGTTCACAATCCTAACTACCCTTGCCTTTTGGTCAAGCCTGACCTTAAGTACAACTCTAAATAATTACGTTTTATAAATGGGTTAACTCTGCTAGGTGACAAGCTCTATACGGTGCCCTTCCCTTCCCTAAAATCACAAAAAAAACCCACTCAAATATGCTTTAATAGGCCTCAGGCATAAATGTTCTGTAACACTTTTCCTAATTAACATTGACAATTAAACCCCCAATTAACCTATTATCTCTATTTGGTCACTGAAGCTCCCAAACTAGGTTACATTTCTCTTAGATTTCACTTAGACAGTAACGATCAGCTTCACAATGACACCTTCTAAATGGTCGCTGGCATTTATTCGACCAACATGGACCACTCAGAAGTAACCACCAGTATGCCACTCTCACTTGTTTTTGCAGAGACGGCATTATACCATTATAATGAGTATACATCCAATAAAGCATAACTGGCTGCACTTTGAGAATAGGAAGACAGGTTTCCTTGTTTCTTTAACCCTCTGTCAATGAATGTGACGCTACAGCTTCTGTTCTTTCACCTTAGAGGACAAGGAGCCTCTTTCCATCTTCTCGAAACCCAAAGCGAGCACACAATCAGCCAAACCTGTAAAGATATGCAGGTTTTTATAGAACAAAATCAAGAATATTCTGGATTATACATACACCTCACAAAAGCTAGTGTTTGAGAGTAGTACATTCTTACTAGAATTCACTGTATTTTTTTTTTTACGATGTACACAGATTATGAATCATGAAGAAGAATCGATAGAGAAGACAATGTTATTGTAGTCTGTACATTAGCTAGAACCAAAACACTCGGCGAGAACATGACAGGGATGCTGAATGAATGAATATTAACCCTTTTGGCCACTATTAAAACTGAGGGTATTATGGGTAATACACACAGTCCCTCAATCGCAGACAATGTTCTAGTAACAACACTATCTGGAGATAAACTGGGACAGTGTGTGCAAATGCTGTACATTTTGTGAACATTTAGCACACATAGTGTGTGTGTGTGTGTGTGTGTGTGTGTTTACACTGGGAAACTCAACGAGATCTAATGTATTATTAATACCACGACAATGTGCCAAGGCTCATACCTCCCTGGACGAGTTGTCGGGCCATGAAGAGCGCCGTGGAACCCGTGGAACAGTTGTTATTGACGTTGATTATAGGGATGCCCGACAGACCCAGGCTGTGGTATATAGCACGCTGTCCGCACGTGGAGTCGCCTTCAGGAACACAGACAGAACAAACCAAAAGCTTAGGCTTACTATCATAATCTGAGTATTTGACTAATTGCAATAGGCAATGATGTTGCAGTAAAGAAATGAAAGAGTGTACCGTAAACATAACCCACACAGGCCTGCTCGATAGCAGAGTACGGGACTCCTGCATCAGCCAACGCTTTCTCTCCTAAAACAGATAGAAGTCAAGTCGATAAAGACTTTGATTTATATGGGTTAATTTATCGGGGGAAAAAAGAAAAATAGCCGAAACTGTACCGGCTTCCTTGGCCATTTCCGGATAATCACCATCTCTTGCCCCTGGTTTATCGAACTGCAGATAAAAGAGAGGATAAGATTTGAATTATTGTACCAACAGCAGCGGGGGAAATATTACAAAAAAAAGAAATGAGATAATAGAAATGAGAAGTACTCCACGTGTCTTCTATAATTTTCACGGCTTCTATAATTCTGTTGCTCCAAATAAGGCATCATATATATATTTTTTTAAGTAACAGTCATTCTTCATAAATTTCACATGTTGCGGTTTTGAAATGTTCTCTCTTGATTTCTCTTGACCCTGTGCCTGCGTGGGTTTCCTCCAGGTTCTCCGGTTTCCTGCCACCTCCCAAAAACGTGCTAGTAGCTGGACTGGCAACTCTAAACTACACCTGGAGTGTGTTAAAGTGTGTGTGCACAGTGGACCGGTGACCAGTCCCGGGTGTATTCCCGCTCCAAATCCACTGCCAGGGTCGCCAAGGTCGCTTTTTTTTTTTTAAAGAACGCCAAAGCAGGGTCATTTTGGAAAAAGAATGGAAAAAAGTAAGTCCACGGGTGACGGTTGTTTGGCCAGTGTTAAAATTAGTCTGCAGTCCTGATTTCAAGTCACGTGAAAAAAAACAATTAATTGTTGTTTTTTTTTTAAACCAAGGAATGAACAAACTTATACGATATTGTCATTGCTCTGTCGTATACTGCCAACATTTCTGCTGAGACCTGGCAACCTTACACCAGGATAATGAAGATGAAGGAATGAATGATATCCTAGCATTGATAAAAAGTTTTTTAAAAAATAATAATAAATAAATAATAATAAATAAACAGAAATTACAAGTTAAAGCTGCAAGCAGCATTTTTCGGGGCCAAGCACCCAGACTCGGTGAGCCACACCTTCACAGACGCGCTACAATTGTTGCATAAGCAAAGGGATTCAAGAGTGATTTGTAGTTTCACGCATTTGCCAGTTCGTTAACGGAGAACAATTTTAAATATCAAAATTCCTTCGATAACTTTGGTTCAGACAGGACTCAAAAAGAAGGAGAAGAAGAAGAGGTAGAATAACAATAGGGTGCCTATGCATCTTTGGTGCTTGGCCCTCTAAAAAGTGACTTGGAAACACTGATGTACCATTGAAGTTTGAACTCTATGAACTCTCACCTACTATTGTGTAAGAGCAACCTTGAACTCTGTAATGCAAATCAGATATGGGATCTTTAAAGATTCTAGCTACATTTTATATGTGCATAGGTTATGGAAGGAAAAAAAAAAGTCACAAATCATTATACAGCTTTTTTTTTGGGTAGAATCTTACAACAGTCATTTGTTATACAGATAAAAAAGACATAAATATAGCTTTTAAAAAGATATGTAACGCTTGACAGCTCATTGATAGCGTCCTAAGATTGGCTAGAAAATATATAGCGTAGTTACAAACATTAAATTACATTTATAATGTTTCAAATAAGTCAATTACGTTGTAACAGTTTTACAGTGCAAAGTCACAACAAACTAATCTAGCAAGCTAGCATGTAGCATGTAGCACGCGGGTAAATAAACAGACCTTAGTTAGCTTATTTAGCTTATTTCTAATAAGTAATTCAGCACTATGACAATTTGTTTTACCTTCGTCATCCCCACCCCAACAACAAACACTCTGTTCTTAGCGGGAGCCATTTTGCTAAAGTGCACTTGACTGAGGAACTCCTGTTAAAGGTGACAGCAACAAACCGACTCCACAACATACACGGCGCTGGGAGTCGATTCCCAAGAATCGATTCTCTTTATCTGGGCTTTGGAAGGCGGAAGTCGACTCTGAAGCTGTGGAGTCGATTCCAAAGAATCGATTCTCTATCTGGGATTTGCAAAGCGGGAGTCGATTCCGAAGCTGTGGAGTCGATTCTACGCAATGAAGTGAGGAAAAAAAGGCCTGTCTGCATACCATGAGCATCAAAATTCTGGCAGGATTTTTAATTTAAAATAAACATAGCAGAAAAGCAGTTCTCTATTATATAATATATAATCAGTTATATAGAGTATATGACTGTAATGTTTATTTTGTTAAAAGTTTTACATCCATGTACCATGGACAGTTAAAAGAAAAGTCCACCCTGAATCACATCAAACATGTCTATATTGAAATATTTGTGGTGTGTTTAGTGATTCTGGTGCTAATTTGTTGGCTGGTGCTGTATTTTTGTTATTCCTGTGAGAAGTTAGTGTTTGTGTGTCGCTCTGACGTCACATTGTTATTGCCAGAACAGTTAAAATGGCGCTCAATCGGAGAAAAAAAATTCACTTCAAACGTAAGTGATAATAGTCAGGTTTCACTGTTAGCTCCAAAAAACAAACGATCAAGAGCTTCTGTTCTCACTCAACATTTTCCAGCGCATCATATAAGTAGACGTTTGTGCAAACGCAGGACCCAAAGTACCAGAATGCAATGCAGCAATACTATGCAGTTGTGGTGAGTTACAGCAGAGACACGGGTCAGCCAGATAGTGATTTACAAGATGGTGAGCTCGATGACATTGATGGCGGTATATTGGCGTGAAAGTTGGCATGAAAATTTGGAAGTTGAGTGTACAGATGAGGAAGTGAGAGACCTGGATGCAGGAAAAGACTAAAGCACCGCTGCATCGCTCTCTTTAGGTAGAAATGAAGCAGGAGTTAATGCTGCGTTCAAGTCCTGTTAGAACTGTCATAATTACAAGGTAAGCGCACTTGAACGCCACCACAATGTTGCATTTACAGATCAGGCAAGGCAACTTTCCGAGTTTTGAATGTGATGCCTACAGCAGACAGTAAGATTTTCGTGGTAATTTTGCATGTTAACTGTTCAGTCCAGTTTTAGTTTCTATGCAAAGTGCACAACTTTGCACTGATGTTGATGAGAAATACCTACTCACACCGTCCATTTTTCCCCCCAATACACACACCATGTCATAATCACGACCTCCAAACTCATACGCATGAATTTCTGAGGAGGATTTGAAGGCAACATTATTCCCAGAATATCAAAAAGGCACTGGAATGGCATTGTGGGTAACTGCAGGAACCTGTTAACCAAAGTGATGAAAATGAATCAACATGTCAATGGAAAAAAAGTTTAACCTAAAAAGTCAACTCAGAATTTCATTACAGAATGCCGTCGAAGATCACATGCTAATTATAAATGTTCAGGAAGGTTTTTTTTTTTTTAACTTTAAATTAAGCCATGAGGACAAAAATAGAAGTGTTGAAGACTTGTTTTAATCCCATTTCCATGATATTAATGTTGACAGATTTGTATTCTAACAAATCTAACTGTTCTGGTTCCACATAATTGGTACACATGAAAGAAACATGAATGATTATTGTTGTTGAAATATGTTGTTGCATTATATCTGGTTTTGGCTTTCTGACATTACTGAAATATCCAAATTAGTGTAAACAAACAAACAAACAAACATGATTAGACTCTTTTTGGACTCCTCATCAATACTGCAGTAAACTTTGTCCTTTATACAGAGCAGACACTGAATTTATGATACCAAATAAACCAAAAAGCAATTCTTTCATAACTTTATTTTACCGCAGACCTTCATCTCCAAGGCACAGGTCATCTTTCATGTAGCGAATGTTCTTGCCTGTATTCCCCAAACACATCCATTTACAATTCAACAACAATAATGAAAGCACTTTTGTTGAATTTCATGAATGCTCCTTGTAGAAGGTCTCTTTTTCCTCATTGGATCTCCAGCTACAATGTTTGTGCTCCATCTCCAACGTTCTCAACACTTGATAAACTGATGTGTGACTTCGTAGATGCCCACTGACTCACTAGCTTTCTCGTCGTAGTCCGTCCAGTCCTAAAACAGGACGATGGATCATTACACACGCTCTACTGGATGCTCTTAATGAGTGCAAAGTGCAAACTCTGACTTACTTTCTCCTGAAGGTTGATTTCAGAGAACTGAGAGGTTGTCTCTGCACCCTGAGCCGCAAATCCAGCCTGAGAAGGGAAAAAAACCAGCATGGGGGTGAGTCTTGGTCTGGGGAAAAAGGGGGGGGGGGAGGATGCTTCATTCTCACCTGAGGTTGGAAGTCGACTGGCTCGAGGCCTCGACACTCGAACTGCACCATCGTCTTGAACCTCTCACTGTCCTCCGCCTTAAGGAAAACTCACGTTAGAAGCAACTGGGATAATATCTCACCCCTTCAACTCTTGACTTATTATCCCTGAACTACTTATGAACTACTATAAATTATTCGATAGCTGCAACAATACTAACAGGAAAGGATTGTACAGTTGAGAGCAAAATTTTGCATCTCTCTTGATTTCCGGGTTTATTTTGGTAACTCATGACAAGTTCAACTAGTCTAACTCTCGAGTGGTTTGCTCTGAGCAGTCGATTTAAGAGTCAGTGGGAATCAGGAAAATAGCTAAAACAGAAAATAGCAAGCTTTCACTCAACTGAAGAAGGGAAAAATAAAAAATAAAAATATTTCAGTGTTTATGGAGACCCAAAGACTAAAACCTGAGAAAAATTAGAAAAGAAAAATGTATGTAAAAAATCCATTAGAAAAAAAAAAAAAATTACTAGATATAAATGGAATAAAATTTCACATTTATATCACACTTAGAAAGACTTTTAGAAAGATGGTTTTGTTAATTATATCTCATCATCCCCTAGTGACCATTGTTACAGGATATGATGAAGGAAAGCCCTCTGAAACGCTAACTTGAATATAATGTCTTATCATTTCAAGGGTATGCGAACTTCTGCACGCAGCCGTAGGCATGAGAGTGCGGAAATCCGGTCCCACCGACTAGAACTAGGAGTTTAACGGGTCAAACCTTAAACATGAACGAATGTATAAACGTCTATGTGTGTTAGTTAATATGCGGTCAATGAACTCAACGGTTGTGTTTTGACTTACGTTATATGGCGTGATGGTGTCCTTCAGGATATCTGTGGGAGAAATCCATTGTGCAAAACGTCACTTATTTTTAAATAACGCAGCACCCACACCTGTATTTCACCAATATTTTCTTTTCAGTGATCTTGGTCTTTGGTGATTTTGGAGTAAATGTAGTTTCACTGAACACCTGACATTAGATCACTAGATCCAAAATTTTTAAGGAGCAGCATTCCTTCTGAGTGAGTACGTTTTGCTGCATTCACGTCACATGGGAAGAACCGTAATTTCCACCTTCTGACTGAGGAAAAGTTCATTTCTAGCTCTGAGTTGGAATTTTGGAAGCCCTGAGTTCTCGGTCCAAACCTGGCAACTGCAACATAAAGATGTAGCCAAGGAAATAAAATCTTAAGATGATAAATTACCACTGTGACTTTCATCTAGTTAACGAAAAGGCCATGTGTGAATACCTTTTGAGTTTTTTCGTCCCACTGGAATTCTCACGGGACGTGATGTGTATACTGCAGTAACGTTAGTGGCCCCGCCCCCTTTCTTTTACATGACCTAGAGGTGTGGCCTGAAGTATTTCAGATAATAATACAGTTGATTTGTATATTTAGTTTTTAATTTAACCTTAAATACAGACTCATCCTGTTATTTTATGAAAAGTATGATGTCTTGTGATGATTTAGACATGTAGTTTGCACAGTGCATCATCTCTCATTTCTAAATTTCTTCTGGGGGAAAAAAAAAAAAAAAAAAGTCAAGGGGTGTGTGTGTGTACCTATTGAGTTTTCCCGGGAGCACAGCTTACACTTCTGAACCATACTGGCACTGCCTCGTCCTCCTTTCAGTGGCATACTGTCCTGAGAAAATCTTTATATCAGTAATTAATAAATACATACAATTCTCACATCATGCTACAAACAGTCTGTTAATAATGCAACACTGATTTATGGTAAAGTACAGTATATAATTACCAGCAATGTGATATACTGCCATTTGTCTGAGATCTCGCCACAATTCCCACACTTCAGCTGCAAAATAAATAAATTAATATCATAATTTCATATTAAACAACTGACTTTTCCTTGTACAGTGTTGCCATGCAGGCTGAATCCCAAATGGATTCACACTCCCTATACATGTCCACTACATAGTGTACGGATGAAAGGCGTTCTACTGCCTACGAAGTGCACTATTTATCCATAGAAAGGCATTTGGTATTGAACCACTCCAGCTCTACAGCTGAATTGCTAAACTAGCAGCGTGCCTCAGTAAGAAACCCCTAAACGAAGACATTGTGCCATACCGAGAGGTTTAGCTGAACTCGTATTTAGCCCTAAAGCTAATATTTTTGCTAGCTAACGTTACCTTTAAATACCAGCGGAAGTCGTCTCCGTCAGGTCTGACATTTGTAACGTTCTCCAGCGTGGCTTTAAACTGCAAACCGAATTTCTAAAGAAAGAAATATAGTAATATTAAATAATAATTCTTAATAAAAACAAGCCAAACACGCTTAAAAAGCCGAAAACGAGCGGACCTACCCCCATGTTGGCGTTTAGAGCGTTTGCGTAAGTGCTATTCAGCTATGCTAGTCAACCTACGTAAAAAGCGTTAGCGTTGACTTCTGAGCTTTTGAGCTATTAAGCTACGCAATCTACGCAACCGGTATGGAATACTGTTAGTTTTGCGTAGTGCCTTTGCGTACATCTAGTATTCAGCTATTTTTATTTATGTCAGGGTTGCGTGTAGTTGGCGCGCCCTCTAGCGGCCATTACAGGAACAACACACACACCCCTGGCGCAATACTAATACGTCCTAACTCTCTATAGAAGTGCACTATATAGGGTATAAAACATTAACTTCTTCGCCCTACGTAGTGCACTAAATGTCTACTAGGTTGCCGTTTGGGATCCGTCCATTGCTAGCAGCCATGATTTAAAAAAAAAAAAAAAAAAAAGCAACGTACAACACAATTTGCTTGTCAAATTATTATTATTATTATCAATATTTTTATTTCTGTTCAGGTCATTACACTTCTCACAGAAATTCGCACATAAATTATTTGGCGAAAATCTCATTCTTAATCTAATATCAAAAGTAAAAACAAATTAGTCTAAATTAATGGTCTAACTACAGTTCAAGTACTGGAGGATGCATAAAGACGTATAACCTTTTAACTCCCTGACATCACACTGTTTTTAAAGCACATGTCAAATACCTAAAAAGTTGTCAAATAGAATATGAGATTTCATTTGACTGGTAAATCAAGAGTACATGTTGCATCATAGCCTTAAAGTCTTTGCTAATAGGAGCAGCCATGTTTTAGAACACTCCATCTTGTAACACTCAGATACAGAAGATCTTTACAAAGATTTCAGTATAAAACCATCAGTAGACCAAATACCTACACTAGAGTCAGAGACCACACACACACCTTATAAAGGGTGGGATGTAAACACTTTTGGCTTTTAGGTTAAACCCGAGCCTTACACTCTTCCTGAGTTCTGACTTCAAGTTTCTGAAGGCATCTCTCTCTCTCTCTCTCTCTCTCTCTCTCTCTCACACTCACACACTCACACACACACACACACACACTCTCTCTCTCTCTCTCTGTCTCTCTCTCACACATACTGCTGGCTCATCAAACACAGCATTCTAACACCTGGAGTGTTTTTTTTTTTTTTTTTTCTTTCTTCTCAGTCTGAGCCAGGACATAAACACCGTTTATTTTCTATAGACAAGGACGATGATGATGAAGAACAGAAAACCCTCCCAACCTCAAGCTGGGGGAAGGAAAATGAAAAGGTAAAAGCAAAACAAAATTAAATCTCATATCAGCCAGCTCAAGCGGCTCCGCCCTTCCATGCGATGAAAGGGCGTCGAATGTCATTCCACGAGTCCAGCCCCGTCCTGTGCAGGAGGAGGGACGCGGCCAGGTCAGTGCGGTCTGCTGGACTCAGACGGGCGTCTCTGTCGGGGGGTTACGTGACCGTTCGCGTTGCCGTTCTGGCGTTTACTGAAGCCGCCGTTGAGGATGTCCTGGATGTGCTGCACTATCAGGTTTATCGCAACTGCAAAACGAGCGAATGAACTGTTTCACATGTGAACGCATCATTAAAAAGGTTTTTAAACATTCCCAACTTCCTCATTTCTTTACAGCACCCCTTACTGGGACAGCATTTTCACGTTTTGCTGCAAAAATGAATCCAATTCGAAAAGCTGAGCTGTGTTTAATCACAGAACGGTATTTAAATGTCGACAAATATATTCAAGTAAGTCAACAGCTATGAGGTCATGAGTACATTTACGACTTAAATATTCTCATATTCTCAAAATAATGTACTTTCATCCTAAACAGACTCACCGAGGTTGTCGGCTCCACGTGGGATGATGACGTCTGCATACTTCTTTGTCTTGGGGGAGGAAGAAAAGAAAAGCAGAGAGACCTTAAAACACGCGAGCAAAGACAGAAATGCAAGAGTGGACACGGAAAAGAAAGCCGATACTCACTGGAAGACAGAATTCCTCAAAAGCCGGCTTTACAAAAGTGATGTACTGGGACAGGACCTGTTCCAGCTCGCGTCCTCTTTCGCTGATGTCTCGCAGAACTATCACACACACACGCATGTGTTTAAGAGAAACCTCTGCATAAATACTGCATTCTAATAATCCCAGTTTTCTATCAGGGTCGAGTGTGTATAAGCGTCTTAGACTCGTACCTCTGCGGGAGAGCCGCGTGTCTGGATCCGTGTCGACGAACAGCTTCATCTGGAACAGGTCCCGGATCTCCTGCGAGTAGAACATGAGAATGCCCTCGAACAGAACCACGTCGGCTGGATACAGCGTCACAAACTCGTCCTTCCTGTTAACATTCAGAACAGAAAGTGATCCAGGTTGAAGACAAGTCCAGAATCTCGTATACACTCTACATAGTCTACATAGAAAGTCGTTCGGGATTCAGCCTGGGATGAAAGCAGAGCGATAAATGTCGAGTGTGTAAGAATTCACACCAGGACCAAGGAACCAGTCAAAAATAAAAGAGAGAGACCTATGTGGATGTCAAGAAAGATAACGGTGAAAAGGTGAACGATGAACGAATTAACCATGAACGCTAAGCTCAACTCATCCAAATTGGAGAAAAAAAAAAAATCCTAAGGTTTTTTTTTTTTTTTAATACAAAATGTACTACTAGTGTACTACCTGGAATGCGTGACAAAGTCGTACACCGGGATCTGAACTGTCTTCCCCTGAATGATGTCATGAAGTGTCTTTAAGATCAGCTCGTTGTCAAAAGCATCTGGACAGAGGTGGTGTAAATAAATAAATAAATAAATAAATAAATACGCATGCTGTCTGAAACACACCCAAACTAGCAAACATGTCTGATCCACTCTGTTACATGGAGTTTATTACCTGGATGATCGAAGTTGAACTGGCCTTTAACTGCCTTGGCTTTCTGTTCAGGAGTGAGCACTTTGTAGAAACTGTCCTGGCTCAGGATGGCGACCTGCCGCTGCCGATGATCGATCTTATTCTGCCCCAGCAGCTCCATGATCTTGCCACATACTGAAGACTGCGGAGAAAGACACATTAGTCATGTGACATAAAATATATCCTTATATACATACACATACACCTAAAATTACATGATCCATCTGAAAGGACAGTTGTCTTCCAAGTTCCAGTAACTCTGATCATTAAAATGATGCATGAACATTTGAAAAGAGGACAGAACCATTGTGCCGGCTGAAAAATAACACCTTAATAACTGTATTTAGTTATTTCATTAATCATGTAGTGTCTTTTTAATACAATTTAATAACATGTAAACAGTATTAAAAGTTTACGCATGGGAAATCTCAACACTAACAAGGAAAAGCTTGTTAAAAATCTTTTAATACACAGATCATGTGAATTATACATCAATCATATATATAATATATACATAATATTTATTTAGTGCTGACTTTAAAACACTTTCCTGAGCTTTAGCGGTAAAACCACACATTTATAAGCCTTTCCTTTGCTTTATAATATATTTAAAAGTTCCCAAAACTTTTTTTTTTTTTAAATTACACTACCACCATAAGATTGACGTGACTGGAGGAGTTGCTGACGTCATTTTCCAGCTAAAGGAGCAGAGCACAGGATTAGCTCATCGCCGTCGTCGCACATTGTCGACGTCATCATGTAAACAATAGCAGGATGGGGATTTCACCGCCTCCTCAGTTTAAGATACTTTCAAAAACTATTTAAAAACAGATTTAAAATACGGGTGGAAACGTCAAAGTGGTACCAAGAACACCTTTTAACTTTTCTAGTCACTACTTTTGATGAAACCTAATAAAGCTGACTAAACCGCTGTTTGTAATACTGTCTGTAAACTACAATAAACTTGTTTTATATATAAAGCAGCGTGTTCATTTACTAGTTAGCAGAGTATATCGTTTTAAAGAAACGATTGGTGAGCTTATTGTTCCTGGCCACGTGTTGGGAAATGAGATCACCCACGAATAGAAGCAGTCGCGCACTGATGACGTGTGTGGACAAAGAAAACCCACGCGCCGCCAACATCCAGTTAATTGGAAATTCCGATAATGAACAGAATGTTTTGTTTTTTCTTAATCCAACATAAAATATATTTACGTAAACAGTTATAATGGTAAAGGTATGTGTATACAAACACAGTAATAATATCATTAATAATAAACTTAAAAATAAAAGCCACGCGGCCGGAGCGCGCGACCCTAAGCATCATAAATGGCTAGAAAAAGGAAGAAGAGTCATTTAGAGAGAGAGAGAAGAAAAAAAAAGAGTAATTGAGTACAAAAGATGAACATGCGAACCTTTCCACTGGCTGTTCCTCCAGAAACTCCGATAAGAAACGGCTGCTTAATGGCATTGCCGTTTTCCTCCTGGTCCTGAAGTCGGGTTTCACTGTCTCCAGCCATGCTGCAGTGCTGCTGTCCGCCTGCGGGTCCGGTCCCAACCCGCTCCCTGCTCCCTGCCTACGTGCACTACGCAGTCTACTTATTCATCCAATAGGGGGCCATCTGAGATTGAAGCCAAAGCACTGCCCCTTTACCATCGCAGTCCAAACCTCAAATTCACCTCTAGTGCACTATGTAGGGTATAAACCCCATCTGTTTCAACCCCTACCTGGGGCACTGACCTAGGAAACAAGGAGCCGTTTGGTATTCAGCCATATAGCTTTTTATATATATATATATATATATATATATATATATATATATATATATATATATATATATATATATATATATATATATATACAGAATATACATAACCATAACCATAAATGTAAGGGTGGCAAAAAGGGAGGGTAATAATAATAATAATAATAATCATCATCATCATCATGTAGCTAAACAATACAAATAGGGATGTTTAAAAATCGTCCATTTTTAAACCCATAAATGTAAAATATTACTCACACGATACACACTACTTTTACTTAACTCTAATTTAAAATATAACTTTGTAAATTTAAAATTTGACCTTTAAAAAAAAAAGTTCGTTTAATTTTAATATAATTTCTTTTTAGTTTCTGTGAAGTTGTAAAATATAACCTGTTAAGGATGTGTGACTCAGCAGCACTGTGTTTTTTTAGTGCTTCACTGCACAAAAGTGATTCATCACAATAAATAAATAAATAAATAGATAGATAGATAGATAGATAGATAGATAGATAGATAGATAGATAGATAGATAGATAGATAGAGCCGAGTTTTCAAAAAAAAGAATGTCATTTATTTGTTTTATTGTTCGTGTTTTAATTATAAACATTTATTAATTATGAATAATTAAACTATTGAATATATCGTATTATATATTTATATGTTGTTTGAAAACAATTTCAAACCAAAAATTAGTAATAAAAAATACATTTTTGCACACACTAAATGACGTATGTGATGACCAATAGAAATCAACCATTCGAGAAGCCCCGCCCCTTCCGCAGCAAACACAAGATCTACAGAAATGATTCATCCCAATAAATAAAATAATATTAATAGTAAATAAATAGATACATGAATGAATACATAAATAAATAAAAACAGGAGTTATTTATTCATAAATAAAAGTGAATTTATTTATTAATTATGAATAAACAAAATATTGTATGTCATTAACTGTCATATATTGCAACATTTCAAACCAAAAATTAATAATAGAAATATGTTTTAGCGCACTCTAATTGACGTATGTCATGGCCAATAGAAATCAGCCATTCGAGAAGCCCCGCCCCCATCTTCAGTAAACAAACAAACGAGTTGTCAAAATAAAAATTTTTATTATTAATCACGAATAAATAAAATATTTATTATATAGTAAATTATCATTATATTACATTAATTAATTAACATTACATTAAATATAATGTTAAAAAGGATTAAACCAAAAATGTATAATATAAAAAGTAAAAAAAAAAAGTTAATTTTTTAACGTTGACTGACGTAATAACCAATAGGAACGAGCCGCCGGAGAAGCCCCGCCCCCTTTTCAGAACTAACATGGCGTCTGCTCCTGGCGCTCCATTCATCCGTGTGTACTAGTGGCTGTGGGAGTGTGCGGTTTAGGACGCAGACTCATGAACGTGTATAACCGCTAAAGGAGGGGACTTTCTGTCATACAGAGGACGGTGAGTATGTCGTTTTGTTCATGTGCTGTTTATGTCACGTTTATAAAGAGTTTATAAGCGTGTGGCTGAAGTGCAGTAGTAGTGCAGGAGTGTTTGGAAAGGCTGTGTGAAATGCTGGGTGATATCCTTCTCCTGTAGCGATGCGTGTAGCGCTCGGCTCCGTGCTGTCGCCGCGGGTCCGGGCCTGGGCCTGGGCCTGGGCCTCTGTCTGCACCCCCAGCAGGGCGGCTTCCTCAGGGACCCTGCAGATAAGAGACGCGCTGAACTTCTGGGGCGGAAACAGAGTCAGCCTGGAGGGAGAGACTGGATCAGAACCGGTCTACGAGCCTGCGACAGGTGACTCATCCCGAGTGTCCATGCCACTGAAAAGTCTCTGTCTTGCTCTGAAGTTCAACTTTGTCCAGCAGTCACATGCTCATGTTTCACAACTCAGTCTATAACATTCCACTCAGCTTCACTAAAGCCTTTTCAGAGGAAAGTAGCTAAAGCATGCTGAAAAAGTCAGTAACATCATAGAGTAATTTGCATATTTATTTAAACATCATGGTCATTTGCATATCTAAATATGTTACATGAGGAAGATTGTCTGAACATACTTAGAATAGATCAGGATAGAGTTTTATCAGAAAGAAAATAATATAACATTTTATGTAGAAAACTCAGGGGTTGGTTGTTGGGAACAATGATGATCAGTGATTGGTCATTTAGATCAGTGGTGATCAGTGATTGGTCAGTTAGGAAACAGTCGTGATTGGTCAGTTAGGAAACAGTCGTGATCAGTGACTGGTCATTTAGATCAGTGGTGGTCAGTGATTGGTCGTTGCGAACAGCGGCTTTAGCAACTCAGTCAGGCTTTACACACTAGTGTTTAGTTGAGCACAGTAAGTAGAAAATGTACTCGTTTTATGAACATCACAGAATTAAATTTAGGATTTGTGTTTTGAACATGTATTTGTGATTCATAAAACTGATCTCATCGTGGTATTTACATACAATTACTTTTGACAGTAAAATAACGTCATAAGAGTTAAATGTCAATGTTAAAGAGTGAAAAAGCATCTATAAAGCAGCTCTGCACTGCGTGTGTGTGTGTGTAGGACGTGTGTTATGCCAGCTGCAGCCTTGCCGGGCAGCGCAGGTCGACGAGGCCGTAAACAGCGCCCGCTCCGCTTTCACACACTGGAGTAAGATGGCTGGAATGGAGCGAGCCAGGGTCATGCTGGAGGCAGCACGAATCATCCAGGTACACTGAGGTCAAAGGTCAACTAGATAAAGGTCAGAGGGGTCACACTCGGGTAATGCAGCGCAACAGTGCTGCAGGGATTGAAGGTCATGTGATAAGTAAGGTTCGCACACAGACATCTGTCCTTTGAAGTAACAATAAAGTTTTGGCACCCTTGGCTTAACTTAGGTTCGCATACACACATTTTGACAACTGATAAGGTTTTATTTTAAATCTTTGTCATGAAAAGTTAGAATTGGGAATTGGGACTGTGAACAAATATTACATTAGCATCATTCTAATAAGGTTAGTGATAAATGCAAAAGAATGTTTTCTCCTTCCAAAAACAGCTGTTAGGAAGAATACTTGATATATTTATTTATATTTACCTTTAATTCTCTTAAATCTTCTTAAAAAAAAAACAAAACAGTTTTTTGCTCTGATTTTTGCGGGCAGAAAAGAAGAGAAGAGATTGCCGAGATGGAGGTGTTCAACAACGGCAAGTCGATCACCGAGGCGCGGCTGGACGTGGACTCGGCCCGGCTGTGTATTGAGTATTTTGCGGGTCTTGCCACAACTATTGCAGGTTTGTTAGCATGTCAAAATTTTTTGTTCGTTTTCACTGTAAAAGAGATATTATGGAAATTGGTGCGTACTATAAACTATTTTGGAGAGCACTAACAGTCTGTTTACATGGGCCAGATATAGAGAAGCTGAAATGTACATCATATTTTGGTGAGTGAAAATTGATTGTCGCAGTAAAATGTGTCATATCTGAATCTGGTTATAGGGCAGCATGTGCAGCTTGCGGGAGGATCGTTTGCGTACACGCGCCGGGAGCCGTTGGGGGTGTGTGTAGGAATCGGAGCCTGGAATTACCCGTTCCAGATCGCAGCGTGGAAGTCAGCTCCGGCTCTCGCCTGCGGTACGATTTCTCTGCAGAAATCAGAAAATTCTCATGTCAAAACTGTAGATATATAAAGTAAATCAGTTTTAAATAAAAATGAGAGAATTTCAGTCTATAGTGGACTTCCTGTCGGCTCTTATACGTATATTCATGTACACTAGGATATTGATGTTAAGATTTGCGTTGGCAGGGAACTCGATGGTGTTCAAGCCGTCCCCGGTGACCCCGGTGAGTGCAGTGCTGCTGGCTGAGATCTACACGCAGGCTGGCGTTCCCGACGGTTTGTTTAATGTAGTGCAGGGCGCTCAGGAGACGGGCGCTCTGCTGTGCCAACACCCTGCCGTGGCCAAGGTCTCCTTCACCGGGAGCGTGCAAACTGGCAAGAAGGTACGAAAACGCAACTCCATTTTCCTGCTCTGGGTCTGTAATCAGAAGCTGGTGAAGTATTAAATAAAGTGCTGAGGAAAATGGCACCTAACTCGCCAGCACTAGCACTGGCTAAGTAGCAGGATACGTAAAACTTGTCTTTAGATGGCTCTTTCAACAAGATAATGAATTGAACCTGATCATACACATGCTCAAATATGACCAAAAGGGTCCAAAAATTGCACGTTCTAAGAAAAAATATGTCTATAAGTATATAACATCCCAATAGGTTTAAGGTCAAAATGTCATTTATTCATTTATATGAATAAATATAAAGAGTTAGAATATCATGACTTAAATATGACAGTGATGCCGTGGCATGTTTGCTAATGATTACAATAAACCTGTATGCCTTGTGAGTTTGCGAGGCTGAACGCTGTGTTTTTGTCCTTACAGATAATGGAGATGGCGTCCAAAGGCGTGAAGCCGGTGACCCTGGAGCTTGGTGGCAAATCTCCACTGATAATCTTTGAGGATTGTAACCTCGAGAACGCAATCAGGGGAGCACTTATGGCCAACTTCCTGTCTCAGGGCCAGGTACTGCATTTAAAATTTGATCAGTTATACCATGATATTCAAGAAAGCTGGATTGGTGTTTGGGTCAAAGTTGTTAACCCTGTGTTAAATTCATATTTAAAACTGAAACTTTTATAGTACTTTTTTTTTTTTTAGGGAGAGTTAAGTGTGAGCCTAGCTGGTGATGTCATTAAAT
>CM040978.1:26575259-26666592 GCA_022985145.1 Pangasius djambal
AAATAATAAAATCTCGCTCTGTGACAATTCTAAGCTCTTTTACTAGCAGTTAGCTATCTGTTAGCTATGTTCTAAATGTAAGATATAGTAAAACTTGTACAGTTGTTCACTAGTATTGAGTTACGCCAGTAAACGTACGAATGTTCATAACCGAAACGGGTCTACAGGTGTGATATTCCAATGCTAACACACACACAGTGTTGATTGTAACGACTAGCACCCGATATTTACTTCATTAATACGCTCCTCTATGATGCATTATTGACTTCTCTCTGTCAATAAATATTCAGTTTTGACATACATTAGTGAAGAATGTGCTTTCACCCATCGCTGCGTTTCCTCTATACACAGGTGTGCAGTAACGGGACGCGGGTGTTTGTGCACAGAACGATCCTCGCCCGGTTTTTGGAGGAGGTGGTGAGGAGAACCAAAGCGATCCGGATCGGAGATCCCCTACTGGAGGAGACGCGTATGGGGGCGCTGGTCAGCTGGGAGCACCTACAAAAAGTGCTGAAATACGTGGAGCAGGCCAAGAGGGAGGTACAGCACACAAACTCACTGTCTGAGGCACATTCAACAAGCATTACTACTTACTTTTAATCAGTTACACTGGTTCACGCTGAAAGTTATAAACACACTTTCACTACTTCTAGACATTTAAAGTCACTCAAAATTACTTTTAAAGGTCACAATAAGGTTTTCTATAATCAATAACAATTGATTTTGTGGTTCCACAAAACACAAAAAGGTCAAATTGGCACTTTCACTATCAAGAAATGCACATTTTATGAATATGCAAACTGAAACTGACCCCAAGCCTACATGCTCCACCCCCTTTCCCAGTAGTTGCATGGCCTGTATTTGCATACTGGATTCTGATTGGCTCTTACATTTTATGAAGCATTAATACTTTTGTTCAACATTTGTTCAACATTAACCCCAATTTCTAGAAATCTTTTTTTTAATGTCACCTGTCTTTTAAAAATATAACAGAACAACTGCACAGTTCTCTGAAATTAGTTCCCCAGAAAGGATGTAAAAGTAATAATAAAACTGTTGTAAAAGATTTAGGCTGACTTTAAAATAAGCTGAGTGTTATTTTTGTCCAGCTTGTTTATTGTTTGTTATTTTGCCTCATCAGGGGGCTCGAGTGCTGTGTGGAGGCGAGCCATTCGTTCCAGCAGACCCTAAACTCAAACACGGATATTACATGACTCCCTGTGTGCTTGGTGAGTTTCACTTGTCATCACAAATAACGTCGCTTCACCATTTACAACCTCTTATCAGTTAGAGTAGATTAGATCAGATTTGACTGCAGAAGTACAAATCCACATTTTAAACATTTTAAATGTAATCATTTAGTAATACTGACACAGCAAAACGTATCACAAAATGCACAGAAGTTTTAAATCCGTGTTCTGGATCATTTGTTTCTAGACAACTGCACAGATGAAATGACGTGTGTCAGAGAGGAAATCTTCGGGCCTGTGATGTCGGTGTTGACCTTCGACACAGAGGACGAAGTTCTTCGCAGGGCTAATGACACCACCATGGGTCTGGCTGCTGGAGTTTTCACCAAGTAATCAGTGCTTTTTACATTTATTATATATTCAGAAAGGTCACCGTTCTAAACCAGAGGCCCTGATGAGGCCCCAGCACTACTGCTCATTAAAACATCTTTTGTGCCAGTGGATCAACACGGATGATCTGATCTGAAAAGATTGGATGGACTGTAGGTGTTCATGTAGCTATGAATAAATCAGATTTGTCACATTTAGACAAAAATCAGATTTACTGTTTATGTAATTCGTGCCACAAGAGGGTGCTGCTGATCTAATATGAATAATGAAGACAGTAAATAGAGGATTATTAACTGTAGATATATATATTTTTTTAAATAAAATATAATTGCATGTGTGTGTTCCCTCTTTCCTCTCCTTCCATCAGAGACGTTCAGAGAGCACATCGAGTGATTGAGAACCTGCAGGCTGGCTCCTGTTTCATCAACAACTACAACATCACACCTGTGGAGGTGCCGTTTGGAGGCTATAAAACTTCAGGTAATGGTAAAGAAAAATGAGGTTTACGACAGTCCGACTGATAATTTGTTAAATATTGATCCCCAGAGAGTTCCCGAGTCCACAAATGGAAGTCAATATAAATGCACTACACAAGGTTTTATACTTTTTAGTGCTCATTTGAGGCAGAATTTAGTATGACTGAAATTGTGTTAATATGAAAATCTGGTGACATGTTTCTTTCTAAAGAAAAAAAGCCCACTAAGGTGCTTTGCAGGAGGCATTTTAAGGCACTTTCAAACTGTGTTTTCATACTGCATGATTTGTTTTCATGGGTGTGATGGACACTTGACCATCACACCCATATCCTTGTTAAACATCCCATTCCAGAGGTGGTCCTTTGTGCTTGTTGAACATCCCATTTCAGATTTATTCCCCCTTTGCTGTTATAATAAGCTCCACTCTTCTGTGAAGGCTTTCCACTAGATTTTGGAGTGTGGCTATGGGGATTTGTGTTCATTCAGCTACAAGAGCATTAGTGAGGTCAGGCACTGGTATTGGTGAGGAGGTCTGGGGTCCAGCCGGTGTTCCAGTTCATCTCAAAGGTGTTCAGTGGGATTTAGGTCAGGGAACGGGTTTCGGCCTCTTAGTTCCAGTGAAGGGAAATTGTAATGCTACAGCGTACAAAGACACTCTATACAATTGTAGGCTTCCAACTTTGTGGCAACAGTTTGGGGAAGAAACACATGTGGGTGTGATGGTCAGGTGTCCGCAAACATTTGGCCATATAGTGTAATTAAATGAAACAAGAAGCATAAACCATCGGCTGCGGGATGTGTAGGGCTGAAAATGTATTCGTAAAACTCTTTCAATCATTGGTCAGAAATATGGAACTGGAAAAATAAACATGCCATTTCCACAGCACTACAGATTTGCACCTCACAGCTCATTTTAGCAGCAGACATCTACAAAAGAAACCCAAAACACACGGCAAGTTCGGTTCACTTTCTGTAGTCAAGTCGATCCAGAGTCGAATTGGACTAAACGCTGCTTATATCCATCTTTGCGGCTAGAAGACATCCAAAAACTGTTCACTGATTAACAAGCATCTTTGATATTAAGATATTAAATATTTCTCCTCTTATCATGTCTTTGCAGGTATAGGAAGAGAAAACGGCCAGGTGACCATTGAGTACTACTCGCAGCTCAAGACTGTGGTGGTAGAAATGGGAGACGTGGACAGTCTCTTTTAAACACAGGACAAACGGAGAACATCCATGAGGTCCATTCTGAACTCTAGGTCTTACTGCAACTCAGTCTAACAAGTGACTATTATCAAAGCCTAAAGGAACACAATTTGCGACAGTGAACATGGAGACTGTGTCATAAAGACGAGTCACTAGAAATAAGAACGCCATAACTTTGCATTATTGCTGATTGGTAATTAACTACCATGTATAAGGAGCAGTCATATAATCAGGTAGTAGCTAATTATGACCTCAAGGCTTTATTTGACTCACAACTGACGTATGTTTGCCAACGCGTAACGGGGAATACATACATTCATTCAGTCACTGGAAATGTAATGTTATGTTCTGGCACTAAATAGATATGATTTATGATTGTGTTTGGAACAGAATCGTGAGTGGTGTCAGTATTGTAGATCTACTCACAGGATCATCCAGCTCAAAGATGTTCACTGTTCAGTTATCTTTAAATGGACATCAACAATTAATCATAGTATTTATTCTCGATAAGTACTGCTGCTGATTCTACAAAGTGCCTTATTATGAGAAGGGGTGGAAAAAAGTCCTGGTGTAATTCAGTGTACAGCCCAATATTTACTGGTTTTGGTCCAATATCTGCTTATAACTTGTGCAACAATTGCGCAATGATTTAATTATTTGGTTACAGAACCTGTGATTTTGACAGGAAAAAAACTTGCCAGAAACTAATTATAAGACCCACTTGTAGAAATACAATTTTCTCAGGCAACACTTGTTTTAAAAATCTTTTCAAGGGATCGAAAGTATTACTCCGTTGTGGCATCGTGTGCTCTACTGGTATAGCGTAACTAATTATACAGATTTTTTAGATTTCCCTTTTCATATATTTATACCAGTGTATCATCAAACATACGGTACTTTCCTCATGTACGATGTCATTATACCCATTATATACAGATATGACCTTTTCCTTCTACTCAGTAGGTTCAGCCATTCTTATAATAATAAACTGAAATAAAAATAATGGAAATAATGCAAGCTGCTTGTATACAGGCAGCAGGATTTCCTAAAAAAAGACTGTCTTATACAGTGTGTGCCTTACTGTGAAACTGCTCACAAGCACATCGAAGTTTTATTACAACACTAATCTATGTATTTTCTGAATGTTCTATTGCTTATGGAATAATAAGTATTTAACAACAGACAGCACAGTAATAATTACAGATGATTTGTATTTATGTAGAGAATTTCATGTACAGGGAAGCAGAATGTAATAAATTAATCTACGTGTTTTCATGCAGTCCTCATGCACTGCATATTTCTTTCTCTTTCTACACTTTTATTGAATTACAATCTTTGAAAGGGCATCATCAGGAAGCTCAATAACATTTGAACAAAAAAAAAAACTTAAGAAGTTACAACAGTTAAATAATTCAGCGTTTCCCTCCAGAATACCGTCTTAAAATGAAGGCACAAATAAGCACATGGATATACATACTGCAAACGTACAAACTCAGTCCTAACAAACTGCTATGGAGTGCTTTTAAATTTCTTTCTTCCTTCTCTTTGTCAGTTTGTTGCCTCCTCTCTAACAAATCGTAAAACTTTGGTTAATCATTTGGTTAAAAATACGAAAAATTTATTTTTAAATGTATTTAGAAACACTCCTACCTTCACTGGGGCTTTTGTGGGTTGTTTGAACTGCGCAGCCGACTCTAGAGATAAATGTTTACAGAACTAATGACGGGTAATAAAACACTCTGAGGACTTCCAGAGAAGTCAGAAAATAAACTTACCGTCCTCAGATGGCAGATCCTCCTCCCTGCACTGTCCAGGCACCTATTTAAGAAACATAATTTAATGATCTGTGAAAGTTTAGCACTACGAAGGAGTTTTTCCTCTGCTATTATACACTTCATTCTAACTCGTAGGACATAATATTTATCTATTAAGTTAAACTGGCACTGTTTTAATTAGGGTTAATGTTAATTAGGGTAAATAGAAAAATCTACAACACTAAAGGTTGACACCACTGTTAAACCAATTCACCTCTTTATTTTAGACTTAAGAACATCATGCTGTCAAAATCTCTTCAAAAATCTCCTAATTCTTTAGCCTTTTCGGGTCTCACCTCCTGCATGGAGTCCTGGACGCTTTCTCTCAGGTGGTTGCCCTCCTGCAGTTTACTCACGCGGCCCTGTTCGGCTGCCACTCCAACCTTCAGCACGTGGAAGGGAGTTTGCAGGTCTCCCACTCTGAAGTGCACCGCTGTGCCCTCGAACCACAGGCTGTCGCACATTCCCTCCTTAAAACCCGGTGGCTCGTAGTCTGATGGGGTCACTGTCACATTTCAAACAGGAATGGATAACGAGTACCAGTACTGGACAGATATTGGCTAAAATGCTGACTATATACAGTGTGTTCTTGCTGTAAAATGTTTTTTTCAGAACCACTACTTCAAGGCAAGCTCTAACACACAACATTTTAGACTCTTCCCACGGCTGTGTTTACTCTATACAACGGATGTTTGTTTTTACCATCATCATAATAGTAGAGCTTCATGGTGAGGTAGACATCATCAGGCAGAGCGTCCAGATTCTGCATGAGGAGAAAAAGCTTCCTGATCAGCAGAACCGAGGCCTTCTTTGTGTCCTCCATGGTCACCGTCATCTCAATGTTCTCATTTCTTCAACAAAGAAGTCTGATGTGTATTAATATTAATACAAGTCCTGTCACTGGGTTTCAAGATAAAGGCTTTATCGAAAAGACTGCATATGAATGTTTAGTTAAATATTTGGAGTGAATGAGCATACAAATGTGTGTGCATGGTGCTCTGTCATAGATTGGCGTTGTATCTATAGGGTGAATATTAACCTCTTCTAGAGTTAACTGTAAACGTTACTGTTAGCTCTACTGTTCATATCTTGTCGTCTGCCACTTTCAGCTTCTACTGGAGAGGAAATACTAATAGTTTCCCACTGTGTTCCTGGAGGGGGAACGTGCGCGTTGAAGTGCGCGTTGCGACTGGGATCCCACGGGACTCGTGGGACCAAACAAAAACTTCAGCAGAAGAGCTTCCGCACTGTCGTTAAGAGATCACGAGTTTGAATCCTGACAATGCACCAGCCGTATAAAATTAACCAATCATGGGTGTCTGTGAGCTCATGTATGCAGAAGAAGGTAGATAGCTCTTTCCTCTTCTGCAAAGATGCTGTGGCTGGCTTCACATGTCTCATGTTGGTAGCTGTCATGTAATAGCAGAGCGCTTCCTAGTGGGTGGGAACTGGCAAATGACCAAATTGGGAGAAAATGGGAAGCAGGAAGTTGTTACTTTCGTTTGGGTGGGAGCGGGCGGTCAGATATGAATATTACAGGACAAAGAACGACAACACTGTGTAACATAGGTGCATATTATACATCTGTCTACGATGTTACTGTGATTCATTCATTTTTTAGTAAATGCTTTATCCTGATCACGGTTGTTGTACCTTAAATTACTGTTTTGTATATTTTTAAGAAATAAAACCAGCAAAGTTCATTAAAAAAAAAATCACAGGCAGGTACAAACAAAAATAATAACTGCATGAATGGGCAGGATGGGTCAAATTTTCTCCAGGAGAGACAAGGAGTGGGATTGCGGGGGACTGTTAATTAGCTGGAGCAGATGACATGCAGTGAAGTGGTGCTCGGGAAGTCCTTAGTGATGTCCACAAATTACCTTGGGTTTTAATGGCTCGTTTCTTACCTGAGGATGTCCATCTGAGGCCCATGGTCTGTGTATTTGAACTTGAACTGGTAAGACTCTATGACATGCTGTAAGAAATTCAAAAAGGTACATTTATGCTGTTCTGTGTGTGTTTAGGTTTATATATAACCTGAATGGCATTCCACTACATAGAGACGGCACATACAGCTTATAAAAGGTCGTATGTACTGTTACTTACATTAGTGTCATCCGGGTCTCTGTGTACCTGTTTAAAACAGATTATAAATTACACACAATACACTAAACCCACTATTTCCTGGGTTAACTAGATAATACACATACACTTACCCCAATAAGCACAATCTGCAGCTGTAACAAACAATACAGCACTATTAAATCTTCAGTCACCACAATCATGATAATGTAAAACTTCAGAATGACCTGAACTT
This sequence comes from Pangasius djambal, assembly GCA_022985145.1. NCBI lineage: Eukaryota > Metazoa > Chordata > Actinopteri > Siluriformes > Pangasiidae > Pangasius > Pangasius djambal. The sequence continues at coordinate 26,582,659 of CM040978.1, forward strand.
ACGTATCTCTTCTCCAAAGCATCAAAACAGCCGATCAACCTTGGAAGAAAGATATAAAATCATTTTAGATACTACAACAGCTCATCTTTATTTCAGATTCAGTAACTGTATTATTTTAAATAGGACCTGACCAATATATTGGTTTATCGGCCGATATTAAGGTTCTACAGATAACAGCTAAACAGTTAAATTTTAGAAACACTGCTTTCACAAATGTGGTGTTATATCAGTCACTAAAAGCAGTCTGTAGGGCTCTAATCACTTGCAGAAAGTGACTTATTTGTGCAACGCGGCTGATTTGTAACGCAACAGTTCCTTTGAAGTGAGATGTTATCTCGACATCATGCAAATTAAGTATGATGTGGTAACGCGAACAGGAAATCCAAATGATCGGTGCCTCCGATGAGTGTACTAGAACAGTTAGCTTGCTTTGCCAATCTGCCCAGGACGAAAGTACGGAGCCTAGCGCGTAACAGACAAAGCTTAGATACATTTTAAACAAAGGTAGTGTATAAATCGTATGGTGGTTTGAGGCTATACATTTTGGCTGCTACTATGTGTCATTGGAACAAAAAGAAAATGCTGGACAGTGCACACACACACACACACACACACACACACATGCAACAACACATCCACAAGAGACAAACCACAAGTGACACAAGTGTGTGTGTGTGTGTGTGTGTGTGCAACATGCTACCGAGATTGTTTCAGTCATTATCATTGGTTATGGTAATATATTTTATATAAATGTATTAAACTATATTTTAAATCTCTTAAAATTAGTATCAGTGGCCTAATTATAAGTCACTCGCTAATGAAACACTTACCACTTGACAATTTTGCAGGCTCCTGGAGAAGTGCAGTCCTCTTTAAGAACTTTGATGCATAAATCTAAACATTTTGAAAACGATAAACTTTCTGAGTAAATTCTCAAACTCAAAAAATCTTCAAACATCGTTGACTATTTGACTATAAAAATGACAAAACAGTGACAGGTTATTTACACAACTTTAAAATCACATAAAACTCGTTCCCTTTCTTTAAACTCAACCTAGTTTTATGGTATTACCCTTAAAATAATAATTCATAATAGCTGACAAAGTCAATATAAAGCCTATATAAAGTCAATATAAAGCCTATATAAAGTCTATATGAAGCCTGTATCTTTCATACTGGATTGTTGATCATTTATATAAATAAACAGCGTTAGCTAATATGGATGCAACCATGGAATTTTTGCTTTTCCGTAGAAGAATATCAGGCTGAAACGTGGACCTGAAGTGAGATGACATGATTACGAGGTTAAGCAACAAACAGCTGAAGTATTTCCTGTTTAAAGAAAAAAGATCACCTTCTAAGTAGCGGGATCGATACGCGTCTTCTGGAAAGATCCCACGCAGGTATGTTATAGAGGACACCGCCAGGACCAGCATTCGCTTAACAAACACCAGCGACTGCTCCTGGCTTCTCAGCTCCTGATGGAATAAGCTGTCCCACTGAAAGCATTTTAAACAAAAACAAAAACAATAATAACATGATCGGGCTATTATTCACAGCTATATAAACATCTCAACATTTGAATGTTTGCATTTATAAACAACCGTATATTTGCTACGAGATATTTGCTATCTAGGAGACAGGATGGGATTGGTCAGAATGTCGAGGTTTCCGTGTTTTAATCAGTAGGAAACAAACAAACAAACAAAACAAACAAATAAATAAGGTCTTCCTTCCACTGCTTTAATATCTATTACACCAGTTGTGTTTTGTTTGGTGTTTGTTACTTCGCTTACTCCTTTAGAAAATACCATCATAAATATAATAAAATTAATAACTGATTTTTAATTAGTCTAATTTGATCTCATTTTAAATGTTATCTTTTCTAATTTTAATTGTTTGCTATTTATTACCTCACTACATGTCAAACTGTTGTAGAATATAACAAGACTGAACAGTTGCCTAGTTACTTTCATAATTGTTAATAATTATTAATAGTAACAACAACTAATATTTATTTTATTTGTAATTTTTCAAATAATCCTGAAGATATAACCAGCTTTTTTTTTTTTAAATGTTTGTTTGTTTATTCATTTTGTCTACCCCTTATTCTGGTGTAGCTAAGTAGCTAGTTATATGTTTATTTGTAAATAAGTAGTTACATTTATAGTCAGTTAACTAACTAGATAAATTATGCTAAATAACTAGCTAGCTGTTTTTTTTTTTGTTGTTGTTGCTGTTGTTTTGTTTTTTGTTTTTGTTTTTTTACCTCAGCAGTCTCCTGCTTTGCTTTCCCTCGCTTTTTCAGTACGGTTGCCATGTCCTCACTGTTAAATATGACAAATTATTTTATTTCTAGCTAAATTAAATACTACTTGCTTGAATTAAAATGTTTAAATGTCACTTTTAAGGTGTTTAATTCGTAAATAACGACACCCCAGTCTGCTGAGGGGAGACAGTTAGCCAATAAGCTAACACAGTGTCCGTTAGAGGAGCTCAGGAACGCTCGCGCGAATCAAACAACTGAATCACTTGCGAATCATTTGCGAATCACTTGCGAATCATTTGCGAATCATTTGCCAACCAAAGGAATCGATTCAGTGTTGCCAGATATTTTCCTGAGTCTTGTACCCATTTTTCATACATTACAATTTTTTGTAATTGTGTTTTTTTTTTTTTTTGTCCTCAAACAGTAAATGCATATTCGATTAAACAGAAATTAACAGGTATATCAGTAGAAATTATATTATATTCGGGGGCAGACTTAGCACTAGGCAAAGGTACGCAAACGGCTTGGGCCTCCCAGAAGCCAAGTGCCCCTTAAAAATGCAAATTATATATATATATATATATATATATATATATATATATATATAAAAAATTATTAATTCTAAATAACATATGCTAAAAGTATAAATATTGATGTTAAAACACTGAATAGGGCCCCATTCTTTGATTTCGCCTAGGGCCCCCAAATTACTAAATCCACACCGATTATATTCTAAATACACTAAATGCAAATGAAGAACAAATGATAGGTGACTTTTATTGTATGATGTAGGGCATCAGTGACCTCCTTCTTATTACAATATGTGCAATAGTACAAAACTATTAGAACTATATTGTGAAAACTGTCGATTTAATACTTATACTTACAATCTTATATCTTCAGTAAGCACTTTATCCTAGTCAGGGTCACAGGATCCGGAGCTTATCCCAGGAACACATAGGTGTGAAGGGAGAACACATCCTGGATAGGACACCAGTCCATTGCAGAGCCACATGCATACACTCATTCACACCTAGGGTCACATGGTTAGAGCATCTGAAACCCCACACAGACAGTAACCCAAGCTCAGGATCAAACTACATACCCTGGGGCAGTATTTTAATACTGCAATTGTAAAATATATTGTATAATAACACAGGCAGTGATGGCTCAATAGTTAATTCTCTGGGGTATTGATCAGAAAGTTGGGGGTTCAAGCCCCAGCACCACCAAGCTACTGCTGTTGGGCCCTTGAGCAGGGCTCTCAACCCTCTCTGCTCCAAGGATGCCATATTATGGCTGACCCCAGCTTCCTGACAAGCTGGGATATACAAAGAAAACAAATTCATTGTGCTGTAATATGTATGTGATAAATAAAGGCTTCTTCTCTTATATAATCCAAAATGTTTTGCAGTCATAAGCAAGCTGAAGGACTTGGGACTATGATTGTGACTTGGGACTATATTGGGCTATGATTGTTTGACATTAGGAGGACATTTATAAGGACTGGATGTCAAAATATTACTTGTCATTTTTCCACATTATAATATAATAGAGTTCCTAATAAGTGATATAACTAGCTTATTGTGTGTGATGGAAAACATAGCACTGGTATGTCATATCCAACCATTAATGAAAGTTTTCAAAAAATGTCCGTTTACTTCAAACATATTCAACATAGACATGTTTGCTGTCTGAAGTCTGCTTAAACTGGAACTATATTATCATCCAAATCACATTTCACAACTTATTCTTTAAACTTTGGACATCTATATGCAACAGCAGCTATATCATATAATAAACAAGTTTATTTTAGGTTTGTGGCAAATATGTGGTGATTTAGGAGTAAAACTTGCTCAGTGGTACCCGAAAATGTCTCTCACTTGATAACTTTTAGCAAATTTCCGTACGACTTGGTTGTTCAACTTCTTTTGGGGTAATGGATGAAGAGTATAGTTTATTTTTTGCTGAATTTTTCTTTTAACTCTTCTGCTGCAGCCTTGGCAAACTACGCATTTCGCAAATTGAGTTAAAACATTTATTGTATAAACGGTGTGTATAATATGTATAAACTTCTTAAATGATATTGCTTTATCATCAAGCTTTAAAAGTTAGCTTAAATCTGTTACAAAAACTGTTTCTTGGTTGAAATGCAGGCAACCAGGAACTTGGGCAAGCGCAAAGTCATTCCCTCATCGTGTTGTGTTACAAAATCTGTTCTTACTGAAACCAAAATAAAAACCAGGTCCCTGCTCTGTTATTATCCTTTTTATCTCACAAAGTTAACATGATAAAGGTGTAAACATATAAAATAGTAGTCTTCTACATGACCGTCATACTTCTCACAAAGTCACACAACATAAACAACAGTTATAATCCTACACACTTATTTTAGGCTTAACAGAGTCGGAATGGTTACTGAGGTTTGAGACAAGTGCCAGTGTGGGGCCTGTTAGACTACACTGCAGAGTCTTATGTGTTTAGTTTTGTTTGGAGAAGAAATCTTTGCTCTTCTGGACATCTGGCTTGATTGTGTCCTTTCCAGGCTTCCATCCGGCTGGGCAAACTAGAAAACAATATGAGAATAAGTGTCATTGCCTTATTAAAGAATAAATATTAATAATCAGGCTACATGACAGATGGCACCGTGGGAATTTATTCATTAAGCTACGCTTTATGTTATGATGACTAAAGAAGTGCTCATACCCAGGAAAGAAAACCTGGTCATTTCATGCATCTTGTGGAAAAATCCACATAAAATGCAAGTGGAAAAGCACCTAAGCCATATATAAAAAGATCTGAAATGTCTATTAACAGCCAAAAATCTTCCGATGCATCGTGTCATCATTACAGTCAAAATTGGCACCTTTATGGAAATTAAAACCACCATAGCAAGCTGATTTTTGATGTCGCAACCATCTTTTGAATAAAGCAACTGGAAACAACGAACATAGAAAAAGTTGGTCTAATGTTACAGACTGATATGACAATCCAATATTTAAAATAAATAAATAAATAAATAAATCACAGGTGTAAATGCATGTGAACTCAACATCTTATCAGGATGCAAGATGCAGGAAACAAACAGGTGTAAACTGGGTCTTGGATTTCATTTAGAATAAACACAAGACAATGGCTCCCCTTCACTTCAATATATACTCTGTGTTTTTGTGTAAGAAACATTAAGGTAGCAGGCATTTTAATTTCATATTACGATTATTAAAGATTACAGCCAGCGTCATGTTACAATGTTTAACAGATGAACTGTGTCGGTAAAATAAAAAAGGTTTATTCAAAAAAAAAAAAAAAAAGGATTATAACTTATTAGTTAGTACTAGAGCCTTCGCTGAGTAACCATTTTCATGATTTTTTTTCCCCATGATAACTGACAATAATAGTTAAAAAAAATGGTTTCTTTGCCTATTGATTTCATAACTCACCTTCTCCATGTTTGTCGGTGAACTGAAAGGCCTGCACCAGACGCAGCGTCTCGTCGATCGAGCGACCAACCGGCAGGTCGTTAATGGTTATCTGCCTCAGGATGCCTTTATCGTCAATGATGAACAGGCCTCTGAGAAGAAATAATCAAAACCGAACTTTAGAGGATGTACGCATGCAGCCCACCTCGACACCCACGACACTGCGTTAGTGACTCATGATGCTACATCCTCCCACCTCTTACTTATTACACTGACATTTCAGACTACAGTTTAAAAAAAAAAAAAAAAAAAGCAGCTATGCAACAAGGAAAGAGAGATATCGAGTCTAATAACATGCTACGTTGAATTTTAAAGTAGTCACCAATGTATACGACCCATTTTTGCCCCAAGTCTTAGACCTCATGTTCTGAAAGGAAAAAATTACGTTGAACAAATAAATGTAGTGAGTAATTTCTTCTTCTATTTGATGTATAATTTGACCTAAATTGATTGATTTATTTATTTATTTTTAAATTTGTGTTCAACGGGGATCAAGTACAGAACATGTAAATGAGATATTTAGATTCCAGTATAAATGGATTTAAACTCATCAAAGCACTCTTCTTCATTCAGAACTGTAACTTACACCTACAAATCTGTCCCAAATCCCAACCCCTGGCTGAGCTTTGTTTTGACTGGTAGCTTTCCAATGACTGTACAAATCATGATCATCTCGGCTCTGAGAAAACATTTCAGCAACTTAAAACACACCTGTAAGCGATGCCTTCGTCCTCCTTCAGTACACCGTAGTCTTGAGAGATGGACCGTTTGGTGTCGGCCACCAGAGGGACCTTCATATGTCCCAGGCCACCTTGCTTCCTGGGGGTGTTTATCCTGACACACAGAGGGGACGGCTTAATGTTGCGAATGTAATATATTGTGATACGTCATCTAAGCAATTACTGGCAAACATTCGATCTTATGCACAGAATTCTGGCTCTTCAGGAAAACCCAAACTGATCGCAAAACGCTCACCAGGCCAGATGGCAGAAATGCGAGTCCACAGACGCACCGATGACCTGGCAGTTGATCTTTCCGAATTCCTCTGCAGCGTCGCTGAAGGCGATGATCTCAGTGGGACACACGAAGGTGAAGTCCAGGGGGTAGAAGAAGAAAACTACGTACTTCCCTGCAGAAAAAAAAAGGTTGCTCTTAACATCAGCGGTCTTGCAATTTCCCGTATCTGATATCGTGTGAAAATAATAAGTCGTACCTCGATAATCTGACAACTTCAGATCCTTAAACTGGCCATCGGGCATCACTGCCTTGGCTGTGAAGTCAGGGGCAGGTTTGCCGATTTGTGCTTTGCCAGCGGACATCTTCTGTTGGACTGAAAGAGGAACAGAGTGGTTTCATTACAAAAACACTGAAATGATTGAAGGATTGCAGATAATCTGTTCTCAGAAGTGCATATTAGTTGAACTTGATGTAATGCAGTAATACTAAACGACAAAAACAAGCACATATGCATGAAATACATTAAACTGATTACTGAAAATCAGTAACATCCATTCAGTTATCATGCAATAAACTTTGCAACTTATTGTGTAATGAAACCTGAATCCAGGTTTATCACTTCCTCAATTTCGCAACATTTGTTCCAGGCAAGGTCCAGGACCTAGCACAACTATTCATTCATTCATTCCAATAATTTAAGTAATAACTCATTTAAACACGATTTAATCATCTATTCCTACTGGAGCGTGGACAAAATATTGAAATCGCCGTTTTAGAGTAGAAGAAGAGCAGACGCTAAGGAGCTTTTTGTACTTTTATTGTGGCTGCGTTCCAAATGGCTCCCTATTCCCTACACCTGCGCACTACACCGAGTATTAAATAATACATTCTACGCCCTACTTAATGCACTATATAGTCAATTAGGGAGCGGATTCGGATTCAGCCCAAGGTAGGGCCGTCCCATTCAACAGGATCTCCATTAAAACAAACCCGCCATGTGAAAATACCAAGGTTAATAAACATGTCATTCTTTAATGTGTATTTTTTGTTGTTTATCTTTTATTTTGACTTAAACTAGCAGCGCAAACGCTGTTAAAATGCAAATAGTTGCAAAACGTTTCAAAATGTAAACCGAAAAAGATTATTTAAAAAATACACACATATATCAATGTTTTTGAAAGAGGTTTTTTATGGGGGGGATCTTTTTTTTTTTTTTTTTTTTTTTTTAAAGATTAAATAAATTAAACCTACCTTTGTTTACGACTCTCTGTGGAAGTTAGGAAAACCTGCTGAGCCGCTGTCGCGCGCGGTTATATAGCCACGCTGAAATCTCGCGAGACTTCATCGACCCACTGCAGGACACATAGCGGTAATACAATGAAGACTGAAGTGGACTGTTCTGCTTCGGCTAGCATGACTGTGCACATTTTCTATAACCTTGCATATTTGTCCTAATGCCGAGAAAACGATAAAGTAAACCAGTTATATGTGATATGATCCAGTTTCTGACTAAACCAACTAACTCTACAACTTGAAAAGAGCTGAAAAAGAGTCATGTCTCATGTTTGACTGTAATTCTTACCCACCACTAACTCCTAATTACTACATTTTTGTGATTTAGCCGACTTTTTCACAAGGTGACTAGGTGATTCTTAGGCATCAGGGGTTTGATTTAGGGAGCAAAATCTGTTACAGATACAACCTGAATCTGGTATGAACAGAAATCTACGTAATCCACATGACTTAATATAGAGCAATAAATGTATTTCTGGGGGGGAAAAAAGGCCCTCTTCATATCTCTTGAATATGATATCGTAATAATATTAACCATGATGGACCTTTGTCACATGTCCACATCGCTTTTGCAGCCTTTTTCAAGTAGCCTACTAATGTCTGTGATTTTAGGTGCTGTTAGCTCTGTTAGGTGTTACGCTACACTTCAGCATGTAGGAAATGTTAACATGTTAATGTTTCTTGTCAAATCCTCCCTTTCCCATGGTTAAAAACCCCAACATGATTCAATTTGTTATCAGTTCTGGGTGAAGTTATTTATTTTAAATCCATACAAGCCCAAACTATCACCCTGCTGTAAAAATCACGGTTGACCCTCAAGGGTTTCTCCTGGTTCCTGGTGGTTTCGTATTGATATTATATTTTTTGTATTTGTTGACCCGTGACTGATTCTAGATGCGTTTGATGGTTTTTACAAGAGATTTTAACCCCTTATACTCGCAGCTTAGTAGTCTGGTAATCATTATAAAGTATATTACTCAGTAACTACTAGTAATTCCTCAGTAACTACAGTGAAAAGTGTGAAGTTACGAAGGTTTCAGATGTTAAAGTTGTCTTACAGAATTCATGTAGCATCCGATGGTGGCTTTGTGTTAATAACTTGCAGCTAACCCTAACCCTACTGGTGATTTAACCCCCAGTCTAAGTCAAATCTCAGCTTAGTATTCAGTTATCAATTTAAAAGCATATTATTCAGTAAATACTATGAATTACTCTCTAACTGCAATTTAATACAAATTACGTTTAATTATTTTAAACGTATAAATTAATTAAATTAAAGGAAAGTGTGTGGTGGTTTTGTTTATACATTCATCCCCTTGTGCTGTGTCATAATGATAGAATGAGAGGAAGCCAGTGTTAGCTCATTTGTCATCCAAGTTACAGTAAATATGACTCTTTATACATAGCCACACCTTTATTTAAGAATTTCAAGGATCTTTTTTGGCTCTTGCTTCCTCGTATTTGATTGTACACACTTAAAGAGGTGCTCTCTTATGATTTGCTCACTCTGCTTCTTGCAGGAAGTCTCGGGTGTTTATTTTGTGAAAATTCCTTCATTGGTCAATGCATGACCTCTTTTCAGCACAAATTTCTTTTTTTGTTACATTCTGGGCATTGTCGCTTTTCAGTGATTCTCTGACTGCACGTGAACGAGGAGAAGCTGTCATTTGCACATTTCGTCCCTCCTTTCTCGTCCTCTGTCTTGCATTGTTTTGTCTGTCCATCTCGTTGCCATGGGCACCGCATCGAGGGCACTGATAAGAGGGGTCTGGAAACAAAGAGCATATATTAAAATACAGCTGCCTGCTTTCACTCAAATAAACCACCCAAAGCAGCAGGTTCAAGGGCTGACTGCTTCAAATACAGGAATACAGAAACACAGGAATAATTAGTGAATAAATTGCGATCTATAGTGTTAGAGATGAGGCCTGGGTGGTGTTTTCAGGGTTTCAATGGCTTTATTAACACAAAGCATGCACGGCTGCTTGTGTGTGCTTGAAATTGTGTTTAGAGTGGAAAGAAATACTAAATGATGGCATAATATGAACATAAAGGAGCGACTGTCCTTCTTATACACAAATTCTTGTATACAAATTCCCACTACTCCTCTATTTCTCCGTGTCTCCCACACCAGTAATGACCTGAACTTTATTATCATTTATTATACCATAGAAACGGTATCCTGATTGGTCAGAAGATGTTGATTAATTTTCTGTAACCCTGACAGTAGTTCATCTGCAAATGACATAATCACATAATAATCTAAGCCTAATAAAAAAAAGATTAGGGGGAAAAAAAGTGTTATTAACCTTATAATATTTTAAGGTTTTCTGTATGGACATGTTTGTTTTAACAGTTATGGAAGGAGTCTCCAGTGTCAGAGGTAAAACTGGAACATTTTATTGTCTCATTAACCTCAAGAGAGAGAAGGAAAATAGTGATGGTGAAAAAATAGGCCGGTGAGTGTTTATAGCTGCTATAACAAGCGATAACAGCCTAACTTGTTTCGTAGGCGTTTCACAGTATAATCACTATGTATATTGTGTATTGCAGCATCCTGACACAACCCTCACGTCTAATCACAAGGCAGACTCGTTCGCTTTCGGTTCCTGACCACATCCTCATCTGAGCAATAGGAAATCACACAACCACCACGCACCCAGAATAGCACTCACGGGAACTCATTACTTTCTTGGACCAGGTCAGATTTAATGTAATGATGACAAAGGGAAAATTCTAATTCAGGCGTTTACACAATACAGCTTCGAAATTCTGCCTAATCAGATTACAGTTAACTTTATTAGTGATTGTTTGATTGTATTTCTGACATCAGTGAATAATAGTTTACTAGTTTGTACTCAGGATATAGTCGGTATAACTGAGATAACTTAAGTTAAATGTGGTTTCTTGAGGTATGTCTAGATCTACACATCTCAGTTAACTGTGTTTATATCACAGCACTGTTGAATTCAGCTCGGACACTAGATCAAATCACAGGTTCGTATTAATGCACTCGTTCTAATACGTTGTCATTTCTATTGCGACAACGTACACAGGGACTTGTATGGCAGACGGAAGGAGTATGGTTTATGGAAGGAGTCTCCAGTGTCAGAGGTAAAGCTGTAAGATTTCCGACATCTTCAGGCCAGAGGAGTTTATGTTTTTTTGGTTTCTCGGTAACATGACCAGCTGCGTTTTTTTTTTTGGTCTGATTTCAAGAGAGATAAAAGGTTGAGGCTGTTGGGGGAACGGCTGTTTATAGCTGCTATAACGTATCCAATAACAAATCAATAAGCATGACGACATGACTCTGTTTTTGAGTTTATTTTTCCCGTGTGTGACGGAACAGTGACCCCCGACCGTCATCATTAACGGTTCCTACCAGGCCGCCATTTTCACCTGCTGTGCTGTTTCTGTTTAAAACCCGCTCCGGGCCTTCTCGTGGTTCTCCCAGCTCTCTGCGGCAGCTCAGCGCAGACAGGCTTGGACTCATCCATGCCTTTCTCACACACAGAAACATGAAACTGATTAGTCAGAATCCCAAATGACTGATTAAACCTAAAGCAATTAATAGGTAGATAACATGTTATGGGAACCATTTCATATTTTGTGTTTTTACAAACTATTCAGCAGCTTAATAATATATATATATATATATATATATATATATATATATATATATATATATATATATATATATATATACACACACACACATATATATATATATATATATATATATATATAAAACTGAAAAGCCATGTGCATGAATGAATGAATAAAAGAATGAATGAACAAATAAATATATAGTTTACGCTTTTTTAAGTATATGGTTTGAAATGTAAAATACTAATGCTGGAACCTTTAAGTCGTGACAAGAAATATTATTGTAGATTATTATTGTAGATTTATTCAGTCCTAATTATTCAAATATCTGCCATATATATTTTTCTCTGCATTGTTTTAAATAAAAGCAGATCATTTGTATAATGTTTTGGTCATGAAAACAGTGTTTGTGCCTTCAATATGTGACCAAAATGAGGAATATTATTGTATAATTACTACTGTATGTTACTATAGATTACATTTGTTTGATTTATTTAAGAACTAAATTTCTTGTGTTTTTCTTCTTTACTTATTGATGTTATTCCTGAAATTTAAAAAAGTGAAATAATTTGTGTGATTATGTGAGATATTTATTGCTGTGCATATCTTCCTATGTTCCTTGTAATATATTAATAAACAACAACAACAACAACAACAACAATAATAATAATAATAATATTAATTATAAGTATTAGAGCGCCCCCTACAGACACTTTCTGTTAAATTTGCCTGGTAAGCTCCATGTTTGTTTCCCCACCCGCATTCCGGTCAAACTACCGCTTTTACCGGAGGCAGGAGGCGTGTCCTGTGGAATACAGGTGTGTAAAAAAATAAAGCGTCGCAGCTGATTGTTCCGCCATCTTGACAGAAACGTAAACATTCATTCTCAGTCGCTTTGCTGGGAAGCTAACTGCGAATCTATTCACAGCTAAATAAGACAGAAAACGGTTGGGTCCTGAACTTTTGTCAGCAGATGCATCTTGAAAAATGATAACGGAGAGGTCGGATACTCAAAATGCCCCATAATTGCGTTTCATGAGCAGCAAAACAGGTAAGGTTAGCTACAGCTAGCTAGCTGGAGTAGGAAGCTGGCTGGTCTTGTAACCTCTAATTTACTATCTTGCTTCACGCAGGGATAATGTCAGCTTTTATTTTACAACTAACACTGATCAGACAACTCGTCTGAGGCGTTATGGAGAGCTAGATTGCAGCATTTAGGTGTTTTTTTTTTCCAAGGAAGTTGTTATTGCTAATGCTAGTCGTGCTTGTGATGTGTGTAGGATTGTCAGGTAGCTTCCATGGCAACTGCGTGCACTCCATGTGCAGCGTTAAAATAACTGGCAGTGCTAAAGACTCTGATATGTTCAGAGCTGCTTTTAAATCCTTCTGTTTGTTATAACACGAACACCCCTAGTGTTGGCTAAACACCTGCACTGTGCAGTGTAAACATGCAGTGCTGTTTAAACATACAGGGTTGAACATGTAGAGTGTAGAGAAAACTGAACACCTCACTGAATGCGCACCTTTTAGAGCTAGATGAACACCAGTAATGACTGATTAATACCATTGGAGACAAATGAACTACTTTGGAGAAAGGCCAACACCTGAAGAGTCAGGAGAACACCTTTACAGTTGGACAAACACCTTTAGAGACAACTGAAGAGTCGTATCAGCACATTTTGAATCAGATGAACACCTTTAGATTCAGATAAACACCTGCAATGCAGAATGAACACCTTTAGATTCAGATAAAGACCTGAAATGCCGGATGAACACCTTTAGATTCAGATGAACATCTTTAGATTCAGGTAAACATCTGAAATGCTGGATGAACACCTTTACGACAGATGAAGACCTTTAGAGTTGGATGAACACCTTAAGATTTCTATGAACACCTTTAGATTCAGATAAACACCTGAAATGCCAGATGAACACCTTTAGATTCAGATAAAGACCTGCAGTGTCCAATGAACACCTTTTAGAGTGGACGAATATCTGCCTTGTTGCATGAACTCAAGGTCAGATGACATCTTTTAGAGTTGTCTGGACACCTTCAGAGACAGGTAGTAGACCTGCAGGTCTCAGATGAACATGTTTATAGTCGTACAAGAACCTTTTAGAATCAGATTAACATCTTTAGAGACAGACAAACACATTTAGAGCCACTGAGCATCTTTAGAGTCAGATCAACACCTACAGTGTTGAATAAACACCTATGGGGTTAAATGTACATGTACAGTGTTGAACACATACAGTTCACCTGAGTTCAGATGGACGCACAAAAATTGTGATGCATATAGTGTATTGCGTTATAAGATTTTCTTTGTGTTTTCTGTTCAGGGATGGAAGACGTGGGCAGAGCTGCGAGTGCAGACTGAGGCAGAGACAGAGCGGAAATGGACCAGGACTATGAGAGACGCCTCCTCAGGCAGATCAACCATCAGAACCTGCCAGATGGTCACGTGTCCAAGGTGAGGAAACGAGTATTATTTTCTTATTCTGGTCAGATTATTATGCTATGAAGGAAATTGTGTGTATATATATTTCTTTCCCTCTGCAGTCCGGCTTTGCCGCATGCAGTCCAGTCAGTGTTAAGTCAGGCGACAGATTCATACCCACTCGAGCAGGAAGCAACTGGAGCATCAACTTCCATTACGCCAACGTAAGTCATGTTCTTTATTTGAACCTTTATTTTTCCCCTCAAAACAGCACCTCACTTACTTATTTATTCATTTTGCAGGAAAACTGCTGGTCGCCTAACCAGAATCAGCGCTCGAAGGACGCCAGTGCAGACACTGGAAAGGGTAAAGTTTATGTTTTGGTGTTTCGGCCTCCTTTGGACCTTTCCTCTGCTTAAAATGTCATGATGTTTTGCTCAGTAAAACCTGTAGTACAGTTGGCGTTTGCTACACTGAGTATAGAAAAGGCAGGTCTTACTCCAGACATGCATTATATGATAATTTGTCACAGGCTAAGTAATTTATTTTCATGGTAGCTGCATATTGTATGACGGCTGAAAGAATGATGTCGACAGGTATCGAGGTCTCTAATCAGTATATCTGTACAGACGCAGTGGCCTATGCTGCTCTGCTGCGGAACGAGCTCCTGGGAGCGGGCATCGAGACCGTACCCGACCCTCACACAGACGACCGACGGCATGCCATCCTCTCCCAGGACATACACAGCCTCTTCAGGGTGAGTCCCTCTCACGGCGTATGCGTATTCATCGCTCTGCTCATACTGTAGGCAAAGGTGACATGATTTCCTTTTTTGTGTCTCTTCTAGTACACACTTCACACAAAGAGAGTGCCTTTTGACAGCGGCAATGAAATCTCCCCATACTCCCTCTCCCCCCTCAGCAACAAAAGGTAGCCAGAGGCATGTTCCTCATTTCCTCTCACAAACTGCTTCACATGTCCATATGGCTCTCAGTGTTGAGAGTGTGTGTGTGTGCGCGCGCGTGTGTGTGTGTCTGCAGTCACAAGCTGTTGCGGTCACCGCGAAAGCCGGCACGAAAGATCTCTAAAATCCCCTTCAAGGTTCTGGATGCACCGGAGCTGCAGGATGACTTCTACCTTAACCTGGTACACACATGTATTTTAGACTGTTCCAGAATAATGTAACACTAACAGCATTTTATATTATTACCCATTATATGCTACTACATTTCTTATTTTTAAGGAAGTAGAATGATACAGTAACTTAATGACAGTTACTGAAAAGTACATTTAAATTAGGCAGTATGTGTAATGTGGTGTGATTCAGAATTATGCAAATAGTTTTAATAGAAAAAAAATTTGTGGAAGATCATTGTGATTGGTTTAGTGGCTACTCCTACTTTGCTGAGACTGACATCTTTAGAGGCCACACCTCCGTCACTGAGACTGACAGCTTTAGAGGCCACACCTCCGTCACTGAGACTGACAGCTTTAGAGGCCACACCTCCTTCACTGAGACTGACAGCTTTAGAAGCCACACCTCCATCATTGAGACTGACAAACTCAAAAACCATGGCTCCTTTCCTGAACACAGAAAGACAGCTCAAACGCCATGCCTCCTTCACTAAGACGGACAGCGAAAAAGGCCAGTATCTCTCTTGAAGAGATTGATAAACCAAATGGCCACACCTCCTTCACTGAGATGGACAAAAAAGAAAGCCACGCCTCCTTTACTGAACAGAGACTGAAGGTTTCAGAGGCCACGCCTCCTTCCCTTGGATGGGTTCCATTCAGATTTAAATTATTTACATGCGTACACTAACAGGCTACATCCTGAGTCTAAAAAAAATATACACTGACTCTGATTTGGCTGAACCTGATCAAATTAAAGTGTGTGTTCCTTGTATGCAGTTCTCAAATTTAAGTGTGCAGGCTACAATTGCCAGACTCGATTGGGAATCATGGATATAATCAGGATAAAAGTTATGTATTGTATATAAGCATGCACATTTATAGTTGTTTTGGCCACTGATTGGGGAAGCCATGCTGTTACTGTCCTTGGTGCTGAAATTAGGCTGCCTTTGGTCATGACACCCAACTGCTGCTTGGGTGCGGTATCTTCAACACCTGGTCCGTGTAGATCCAGGTGCAATGCGTGAGACTGAAGGATTAACCTTGGCAGTGTTCTGTGGCGTTCACAGGTAGACTGGTCAGCTGGAAACCTGCTCAGTGTTGGTCTTGGCGCTTGTGTGTACCTGTGGAGTGCCTGTACCAGTCAGGTGTGTAAAGGAACATTGTAGTAACTAATTTTTGGTCTGCTGATTTATCAGCTAGTATCATTTTTATGTGTCATTTCTGTTCACAGGTGACGAGGTTGTGTGATTTGTCAGTAGATGGAGACTCTGTGACTTCAGTCTGCTGGAATGAGAGGGTGACTTCTGAGTTCTTTAACACATTTTCCAGACTTTTAAAGCAATCTGACATCCTATTTTGTTGTCCATAGCAATTACTAGTGCTTTTACTATATGTGCAGTTTTAGGACGGTTATGAAAAGGTACATAACAAGCATAATATTGAGATTAGCATGATCATGGGAGTCTCTTTATGACACCAAATGTTTTAGCATTAAACATTATTAATGATTTCTTTATAAAAATTAATGCAACTTAGAAAGAAATAGCAGACTGTATTTAGCATCTTATAGTCCACCGCCACTTAATATACAACCTAAAATATGATGTGTCTGTATCATATCTAATGATCATTACTGCTTATGTTGCATCATATCACTCTATTTTGTTTTCTGAAGGGAAGCTTGGTTGCTGTAGGAACCCACAAAGGCTTTGTGCAGATATGGGACGCAGCCGGAGGGAGGAAGTTAACCAGCCTGGAAGGACACTCGGCTCGTGTCGGTTGGTATTAACTCTCTCCTTTGATTGGATGAGTTATGGTTAGTCTTAAGAAAGTATTTGTGCAAATTTATCAATTTGTAATGTAATAACTGGTTTGCTGTGTCGTGTCTCAGGAGCTTTAGCGTGGAACGGCGAGCAGCTGTCCTCGGGCAGCAGGGACAGGGTGATCCTACAGAGGGACGTCCGGGCGCCGCCTGCCGCTGAGAGGAGGCTGCAGGGCCACAGACAGGAAGTCTGCGGCCTCAAGTGGTCCCCTGACCACCAGCATCTCGCCTCGGGAGGCAACGACAACAAGGTGAGGATGCGGTGTGAATGCGGGTGATGAGGATAGTCGTACCGATAACGTTATGCCGTACCTGGTATGACGGAGTGTTTCGGTGCCTTGTTCAGCTGCTAGTGTGGAACAGCTCGAGCCTGGTGCCCGTGCAGCAGTACAGCGAGCATTTAGCGGCGGTGAAGGCCATCGCCTGGTCGCCCCATCAGCACGGCCTGCTGGCATCCGGAGGAGGCACGGCCGACCGCTGCCTGCGCTTCTGGAACACGCTCACAGGACAGGCGCTGCAGAGCACCGACACCGGATCACAGGTCTGCAACCTGGCCTGGTCCAAACACGCCAACGAGCTGGTGAGAAAACACACACATGGGCTGAGTTCTGTTCCTTGTATTTAGGCGCTAAATAGTGAGTAGGGAATCGTTTACGACGTAGCGTGCATCTTACGCACCCTGCTGGGGTCTTGCAGGTTAGCACGCACGGCTACTCGCAAAACCAGATCCTGGTGTGGAAATATCCTTCACTCACGCAGGTGGCCAAGCTGACCGGACATTCGTACCGTGTGCTCTACTTGGTAAGCAGGAACTTTACTGACTTTGAAAACTGAGTGTGCAGCTCGATTTGTTTGATCACATGTGATTAAACTCAGTTTCTTTACAGAATTCAAACTGTGTGTATGTGTGTGTGTGTGTGTGTGTGTGTCTTCACCAGGCTGTGTCTCCAGATGGCGAGGCTATAGTGACAGGAGCAGGAGATGAGACACTCAGGTTCTGGAACGTCTTCAGCAAAACGCGCTGCACCAAGGTTAGACACACACACACACACACACACACAGAGAGAGTGGAAAAACTATATATTGCCTTATATACAAAATCTAGATGCTTCTGGTTGTTCCCCTGCCTAAACCTATTGTCAGAAAGGTAATTTAGTAGCTAGGTGGTAGCCTGCTTTAAGCCGATTTCCTGACATTTCTCACATTGCGGTGCATTCTGGGTAATACTCAAATGGCTGATGTTCTTGTTCTGCTATTTCAGGAATCCAAGTCAGTGTTGAATCTGTTCACCAGGATACGGTAGTGTCAGAGGACAGAGGAGGTCTTGGGACTTTTCAGAGAGAACCCGACGTCTCTTCCTCCTCTCCACACTCCTCCCCGTGTCTTCATTAAAAACCCACACCTGATGAGCGAGTCTGTTTGTTATCGTCCCGACTTTCTTATCACTGTATCATGTGAAAGTCCAAAAGAACGTGGTGTAATGTAAGTAGAGAGAGACGGTTTATCTATACGCCTGTCGTAATGGCTGTCTGCCCATTATGATATTTTCACTATTTTGTATGTGCAAATGAAAACGAGATCTCATTATCCGACAGATGACCATATGGAAATAAACTCACTACTGCAGGATCTCTGTTAGTAGTTTATGAAAATTTCTCAGTGGTTTGACTTTTTTTTTTTTAAGCTATTTTCATTATTCAGTGTTGAGATGAATTACAGCCTGGTCTTCACACTGCCCAGTGTTGCGCGATCATTTACTATAAACGTAAAGTTTTAAAGCTAGTTTTTATACCACGGGTTGTCTGAAGTCTCCCAATTCTCTAATTTATTTGCTACCTGTGATAAACCTCACATTTATTTTGCACTGATTGTAGGAAAATTATATAGAAAGGATTGTTCCACTGCACATTTTGGAGTCAGAGGTCCAAGTCCTGTGTGCAGTAAAATACACCAAAAATAAACTAGCTAATGCTAGTAACATCTATTAGAAAGTGCTGACACTGAAGACTCCTTCCATAAATGTGAAATAGAAACAGACATCTCCTTACAGATAGCTTTCTTCTTAGTTAAATAACGACACATTCTGTGGAACGTCCATCATACAAGTTCCTGTTATTTAATTGTTACTATAGAAACGATAAAAGTATTAGACCGAGCACATTAATATAAATGTGTGATTTGCCTTACAGCCGGAAACACTGTCAGAGCTGAAGCAACACCTTCTGACCAATCAGAATTGAGAATTCAGAAACAATATGGTATAAAACGGTTACAAAGTGTAACAGTTCAGGGCAAACCCAGAATCAGTGACGCCAGGAGACAAACCTGGGACGATGTCACCTTAAAAATTTAAAGAAGTGCACAGTTAGTGCACTTAGACTCAACACACATTCAAAAAACTATACAGTATAATATGAAATTAGTCAGAAAACAATGACCAAGTGATATTGGAAGTTAAAGTTACATTAAAAATGGCAAACGCAGAGCACTGTGGGTTTTCCCCCAGTCTTCTTGTCTCTCCACGTTTGATCCCCAGAGTGTCTGAAAAAACATGGATGTTCGCAAAGCAAAGCTGTTCAGTAATCCGTGGTATCGTCTGCTCCCTGTAGTCCCCGACACAACAGGGAAAACTCCTTCACAATGTCCCTCATCTTCCACTTACTCACTTGTTCCCTGAGGAGGAGGAGAAACAGAGCTGTGAGCTTTGATACAAGACCCTGCTCCTAGGCCTTCTGTTTTAAAACAGTTTTGTTTCAGAATGGACAGACGGACATTACTGTTCAGGCTAGACGCTCAAATCTGTGGAATATACCGTATAAATATATAAATAAGGAATATCTGTAGAACCTGTCACACTAAATGCCATATGTGTGGTTGCTGTAAATTTGATTTCTTTGTCCTCTTCATTTGCATGACAATTTTATCCAAGGTGACTCAAAACTAAGACAGTGTACAACTGAGCAGATTTTGGGGTCTCACACCAAGGACTCAACAGTGGCAGCTAGTCGGTGCTGGGATCTGAACTCACGACCTTCTGATCATTAGCACAAAGCCTTCACTACTGAGCCACCACTTGTACTAAGGGTGTGCAAACCTTTGCACAGCACTGTACGTCTGAAAAGACTTCCAATCCAACCTGATCATGAATCTAAGCTGTTAAATAGAGGCTCTGTGTTCTGTGAAGCCAAATTTGTATTGTGAGTCAATATTAGACAACAGTGTGTCATCTCTTAAAGACTCATCCTATAGTTGAGTTGTTAAGGTTCTGTAATAGTAACCAAAAGGTTGTTGGTTCAAATCCCAGAGCAAGAAAGCTTAGGTAGGGGGGCAGTCGTGGCCAGCGTATGCGATCTATTGCCTGTTTCACCTGAGGATCTGCTGGCAGAAGCGCTCTTTGTGCTCCGGCGTGAGTAAGGCGCAGGGGAAGGCGTCAGGCTGCAGGGCATCTCTCAGCCGAGTCGCGAGCAAGCTGGGACAGTGCAGACTGATGGAGAACAGGACCTCAGCCAGGAGCTCCAGCAGACCACAGGGAGCCTGGATACTGATAACCTACACACACACACACACACACACACACACACACACACTGTTCCTAGAATATCCTCCATTATTACTAATGTTGCTAATACTGTGTATTTATGGCGGTCATTATAGATCATTTAACATACGGTAATGTATATTTAATATTAAATATGTTTACACCACAGCTCTGTTGAATGCAATATACTGATTGGTCAAAAGGCATGGATTCATTTTCTATAACAGCTGCAAATGACAGGTTTATATTAATGCATGCGTTTCTATGGTAAAAACACACACAGGGACTTATATATTTAAAAAAAAAAAAAAAAAAAAAACCTGTGTAATCGTTGATATGGTGAAGTTTTCTGTAAGGGGATGTTTATTTAAAGCTGTAACTCTGAGTTTTCCATCATATTCAGGACAGAGGACTTTACACTTTATGTCTTAATAATGTTTTTATCTTATTAATGCCAAGACAGGGAAAAAACAGATGCTGGTGAGGGAATGAATGTTTATAGCTGCTATAACGTAAGTGAGAACATTAACGAACCTATTTTCAGATGTTCTGCAACACTAAATAACTATAAATGGTTAAAAGATGAAAATGTTATTTGTTAATAAATAAAAATTGTAGTCGTTGGTGATTTGCTGTGGTATGATGGGAATAAAACACTTCAGGGTGTGCCGATGTACTGGGAGATAATCAACTGTGTGGCGATGACAGTAACTCTGTTCATCACACCAATGTATCATTGATTATTTTCCTGTAACAGCACATACCCAAGTGTTTTATTCCTTACGTATTAAGTGAGTGAAGTGCCTGACCTCCAGGAGGGTCTGAAGAAGCAGCAGGCCGTCCTCCTGCAGCACATCTCGGACAGCGGGGACGTCCTCGCAGTGAGACATCAGCTCTGTCTGAGCACCACGTACAGGAGAAAGAGAGAAAAACTGCTGTTATTTCATTCATCTGAAAAATAATTAAATAAAATAAAATAAGGATAAAGCCACATTTACAAGTGTGCTGATAGAAATAAGAAGACGGAACCATTAAAGACAAAGAAACTAAATAAAACATACAAAACAAAATTTGATTAGTTATGATTTACAGTTCGTTTCTCCTCACAAGTTGAAATTATAAAAAAGAAAATGAAAAATAATAGTATATAATAGCAGATAACAGATTCAGGCACTAGGCTTCTCTGGTACAGAACAGTGTTTTGATGCACTGAAGGAAAAGCAGAGTGACTTACAAACAGCACACATGTGGACTTGAGGGTGGGCGCCTCGGGAAATTTGAAGGCTAAAATCCCTGCAGGAGGAAGTAGGAAAAACACTGTGAAAGCTTTATCTGAAACGCGGTGTTTAATTCTGAACGCACTACATGAGCTCTCACCACAGTAGAAGACCACTCTGATATCAAGACCCTCCGAGCGATACAGATCTGGTTTCCTTTTCAAAACCTGTAAAATGAGAAAACATTTGAAAAGAGCTACATGAAACAGCGCTGTATTTTCAGAACAGGAAATAATCCATCTACAAAGTCACTTAAACGTAGCAGATCAGATTAAGTACATCGGTGTACATCATACATCAGTGGCAAAGGATCTAGTGACCAGAAGCTGTGAATAAAGGTGTCTGCTAAATGACTGGATGACTAGAAACCTTAAATAATTTACACTTAGCCTCGGGATCTATGATCCAATTAAAAATAGATTTGGGGTTTTTATTCAGAGTAAAGAGTAAAAAAAAAAAATCCCAACCTGTGCATGAAGCTTCATAAACGACTCGACCACGTCAGGATGGTCTCTTGCACCTGTAACATCACACACACACACACACACATTGTCTGTATAGTTCAATAGTATTTTGACTGTAACGGCACATATCATAGCTAACTAACACGCTCACTCGGTATTTAAATGTAGCTACTCCAATTAAATACATTTTTATTATTTATTTCAATTTGAAACATAAACACGGCCATTTGATAGCACAAGGCCTTTGTGGAAACAATAAAGTAGCCATGTGGGTGATTTCAGCCAGTTTATTTAGTATTTAGTAGCTTGATCACCACAGTGATACGCTACATACCTAGTTAATTAGTTGGTGTTTTGTTAACTAACTAGCAGAATAAAGACGTCTACACGAAGCTCACTTGAACGTAAACAGCGTTTCATATTTAAAATAGTGTTTCATTGCGTTCGTGAACAGATTCCTCCCTTTTTTTCAAAATAAGTATGCAAGGCTTTCTGGGTACTAAAATCTAGAGTGATGATTTCTATGTAACTTGAAATGATAATATATTAGAAGATGGCAAAAATGAAGTGAACTAGAAGGAGGAAGTCGATGGTAGGATAAAAGAAAACAGATTTGGAACGTTGCCTTTGAATTTTGAGTCCCTACATTAACATTAACACATGTTTACACAGCACTTTTGTTAACATCAGTGCATGAGCATGATTAAGAGGATCCCTTACCATGCTGAAAAACAGACATGGTGACGTTTGTGACAAGTTCCAGAACCGCAGCGATTGATGAGACGTGTTCCTTCTCACAGGCAAATATCTGAAGCAGCTATAAAACAGTGAAGAGAGAGAGAGCATATTTAGTGTAACGCGTTAGAGCGTGGCTGTAGCTGTCGAAATACACACTTTCATTCCACCTGCTGTATGAGATCCAAAGCAGAGGCTTGTGGGTAGGCGCTGAACAACTGACTAATCAGCTCACAAAGTTGAGGTACGAGAGGAGCAAAATCGCCGCCGAGGGTCTTCAGTGATTTCTCAAAAACAGCACATGAGGCCTGGGAAGAAAAACAAGCAAAACATGTACGAGATGGAAGAAATGAACACAGACGCCTACTAAGTCTGTCAAATTTGGGTGCCTTTACTTTCACTCAAAAACTATGGGGGGTACAATCTTTTGCACTCAACTATGTTAATACATGGTGAAGTGAGTGTTTTATGCATTTGTTTATATCACTTACCTCCACCACTTCGGTGTCTTTCAGCCACTTGCTCAGAAGGGTTTGGATGAGAGGAAACACTTGCTGTAGCACGACTACTACCTGAAAGAAAAATCCAGAAAAGGGAGAATGAATTCATTCAATCCATTTGCATAGCTCACATTTATGTGTTCATCCTAACTACTAACCAGATATCAAAAAAGTGAAATTATGCTATATTTTGTCATTCTAACAACGCCGCAATGGCAATGCAAACATTTCGAGCTTGTTGGCTCGACTCCTTGGGCTTCTGAGGGCCCATGAGGTAATAGAACAGCCACTAAAATGGGGAATGGGAATTCCCACCAGCGGAAATGATGTTTGGAATTCTACAAGGATGCTTTAACGTATTCAGTAGAAAAGTCAATGAGATGAGTCAACGTTGCTGATGAGGGCTGAACTGTACCGGATTGTTGTGAGCAGCAAATCGACGACCTTTAACCCCGTCCAGTCCTTCGCCGTGTGTGTTCAAGTCGAGAGTGGAGAAGAGGCTGGAGATCAGACCCAGAACCTGAAGCGTGGAGTGTTTAGTGGCAGGAGTGGGCTGTGAAAACACAACAAGCGTTAAACTTAACCCTAAGAACATCACTCCAGTTAAGTTCAAGCCATTAAAACAATGTGCCATACAACTCTGGGTGTGTGATTTGTGCTGTTACAGGAAAATAATCAACGACGTGGTGTGAAGTGGCCTGACGTGAAGCAGAGTTACTCTCACGACCTCAAAGTGGATTATTTTCCTATAACGGCATCACAGTGTGTTTTATTGCTCTTGTACTACAGCAATTTGCAAACACTGACCACTTTTTATTTATTAAAGAAAGACACACATCTGTTTGTAGTTACATTTAGAATGTCTGCAAAGTTAGTTCCTGTTATCACTTGTGTTACAATAAGTCGAGATCCAACTGAGTCACGTTTATCACGTAGGACCTGTCGCAGGACACTCCTCACCCTCATTGCTACACATCATAAATCTAATAAGGTGGAAGCTTTAAGAGATCAAAATCGTGAGAACACTGTTGCTAGGCAACTGTGGGACTGACACTGTGGAAATGAAAAAAAAAATGATTCAGACAGATAACATGCAGCAATTTTTATATGGGCAATTTTTTATAAAGGCACATTGACAGCGATAAGAAGACAAAAATGATTATTTTGAGAAAATCACAAAATGAATTCAATCAATTTCAGGTTATTTGGAATAAGCTGCATTCTCAGCTGAGTTATGTGATTTGTGCAAGGTAAGGTAAAGTAAGGTGCTGGTTTGAGCTTTACCGCCTGATTGGCCAGCCGCTCCAGGTCCTGGATATGAGGCGAGAGGAGACAGAGCAGTTTTTCCGGAATGTCCTCATCCGGCATGGCCGAGAGTAAAAATCCCAGAGCCTGCATGAGCCACGTGCACTGAGGGCTCTGTGGAAAAAATAAATAAATTGATGAGTGCTTTGATCAATCCCTAACACGGATGTAAATCACACCAGTGTAGTGTGAATGAGAGGAATTCTGACCTTGTGGATCCCCTTAACGAGTGCATCCTAAAAAAGAAAAAAAAAACATATTCAGAGCTATAATTCCAAAAAAAGAATCATATTAAGGTCATCGTAATAGCTATAAAGGTTTTTTTTTTTATATACTGTTTCTGTTTTGAACCATTTATTTTGACCCAAAGAATGATTAAGTCAAAACACATCTTTTTTTCTAGGAGTTTAAAGAGAGAGTGTGTTCAATGTGATGCTCGCTTATGAGAAACGTAGTCCATGTTCACTCTAAAAACGAAAGTGAAAGCTATTAGTATCTTTCATTCATTATTCGTTTTGCTTGTAATGTGTTACCTGAGATTCCTTTCATTCTTGTTTACATCTTCTGTAATCTTTATTTCATTCCCATTATTTAAATTTGAAAAAGAAAGAAAGAGAAAAGACTCTTCGGTGGCTCTCGGTGGATGTATAGTTCTCAACGTCTTAAAGGGGTTCTACTCATAAGCACACTGAAGGATTCTAGATGTAACTTTTTTGGTCTGTTGCGTACCTGTGAGGATGCCAGGATGTCGTTGGCGTGCGGGTAAAGGTGACGCCTGCACTCGCGGCAGATCCTCTTCAGCGTGGAGACGGCGGCCACGGAGAGATCAGCGTCTGACAGGGCGGGCAGGACGACACGCAGGACAGCGGGCACCATGACGGGGTGATCGGCCAACCACTCAGCCAGTGAGCCTAACAAACACAGACAAAAGCTGTGCAAATACTGTATACAATGATAAGACGTCTTTTTTTTTTTTAATAATCTGAGAAAAAAAAACATGAAGTGAAAGTAAAGCACGATTAGTGATTAAATGATTTTCAGCACGTGCCTAACGCGGAGCCTAGTTTTTCCTGCCATGAATGATTTTTGAAAGCGCTGCTCTGATGCTTGGAGCTACAATTCCTACAGCACCTTTCGCATATCCTGGTTTGTATGTCGGCTGTACCTAGCGTGAGCATGACGGTCTCTGTGAGCTGAACGCTGTTCGCGGAGATCAGAGGGATGAGTCCGATCAGACCTGGGATCACGTCTGAGTAACTGACGTCCACTGTGTCAGCTATGGACTGGAAACCGAACAGCAGAGCCTCTATATCCTCCATATAGACAGAGACAGACATAAGAAGTTGGTAAAGATGAATAGAAAAAAAAAAAAAATTTTTTTTTTTGTCAAATAGGGCTAATTACTGTAACATTGCATATATGATATACCACAATATATGAAGTAGTGTGATCTGATTTAAAAATGACCTATTAGAATCATATTTCAATGTGGCTAAGGACACGTCAGGCCATCCCTTAGCTCCGCCCCTATCGATATGCAATTTCTACAGGTAGTAAAAGTTTTAAAGTTTATCATCAAGCCAAATGAGATACTGACCTGCCACGAGGAGGAGCGTGAGTGCGTCGTGTCGGTCAGCAACACGCCAAGTTTGTCGTACAGTTTGCGCAACAGTTCGGGGCCCAGCAGCTCATACACACACATCAGAGTGTCCGAGATATCGACTCTGCGACATGGTACACACTATTCACAGCTACTTCACCACATCAGACCATTTTACACTGTTCTAAACGATGTTAACAACAGAATTAACTTTGGATGTCACAATTTTATATATTAGATTTCCTAAACCCACACTTGCTTTATAATGTTTAATAAAGCGTCCTCATTTTTGGTCACCTGTATGTCCTGAATTGTTCCTTGTCATCAGAAGACCATGAGGCGTAGTCGTGCTCGTTAGGAAAGTGTGCTTTGTGCAGCAGAACGTCAACCAGCTGGAAGTAAACAGGTCTGTACAGCTGCAGGTAAAACGTCTGCTTCTCTGTTTCCAGAGACATGATGTCATCCTGTAAGGAAAGGAGCAGCTCTCGCTATAGACTACTACAGAAATATAAGTTCATATACACTACAGGTATGACATGAATAAAACAATGTTAGAGTAATGACTAACAATAATGATTTCTGTTAAAGGACCTGAACAGAAGATGCAGTCTTGCACATACGGATTTTAAAGGTGGTCTAAAATCTGCTGATTTCCCTTCCCTACCTGCAGTGTGTACCAGAATGTGAGTGTGAGTGAGCTGGAAGTCTCGTCCACTGGGTAGTGGCCAGGAATCGCACTGCAGGACAGAATCATACTGACCAGAGCCTGGAAACTCTGCCAGTGTCCGATCTGTTCCAACAATGTTCTGAGGCATGGAGAGAGACAGAGACTGTTAGTCATAATGTCTGCCACCTGACACGTCTAGAGGAGATTAAATCCACGTCGTCGGGCTCTACAGCGTGTCTGCATGACATAATTACATATTTACTAATCTATTCTCCCACTACTTTCCTGTCCCCATGTCCTGATTTCATATTTCATTGTTTGTATTAGTTTCACTGACCTTTTCTTCCGCTGGCCCACATTTCTCAACATTTATAACAGACTTATCTATTATTATGTCTAAAATCAACTAACTAGACATGCTGGAAAGAAGCTCTGTTATGTGAATTAACTGAAGTGAGCCCCTACTTTGAATGATCTGCAACACTATTGTGTGGTCCATCATTTGCCCTACAGTTGCTGTGCTTTTGAAAAGGTTGTGGATTGGCCTTAGAGGCGAGTACCGCAGTGTGAAATCTACACATGCTGGAGGCGGGGCTTATTTAAGTCCCAGTGCATCTTCGTGCTCGTTATTCAGTCTTCCCAATACCGATGGAGATCAGCGATAATCAGAACTCGTGAATGTAGTTCTAATCTGATGATGATCTACGTTTTATATGTATATGTTAGAGGCATGCTCCAAGGTCTGTGGCGCGGTGTCTAACCTGCAGTGGGTTTCGCCGAGAGCGACGACAATGCGGCAGATTCCATGAGACGTCTCCATGTCTCTGTCCTGCACCGCCCTCTTCAGCTGCTCCTGGAGCTCCAGCACATTGGGCAACAACTTCACCAGACTGTCCGCGGACCTACACGCAAAAAAAAACATGCACGCGTTTCCATACACGTGTATACAAGTAATAACATTACACTAAATTGCAATAAAAAAATATACATTTTGCGAGTCCATGAAGTGAAAATGTGTTTTCTCAAAATCTGAATCTTTGGCCCCCACCTCTGCCAGTCAGGCACTGAAAGGGCACCGACGATGCTCTCCACAGCCGTGTCAAAAAGCTCAGGCACTTTAAGTAGCGCCAAGCTGTCCTGCAACACTCCTTCACTCTGACCCAAATCGACGCCGAGAGTGAGCCAGGATGGCAGACAGCGCAGCGCTCGCTCCTTCACGCTGCATCCTGAGCCTTCACACCGCAGCAGCTCCATCAGCAGTGGACACAACGACGTCCATTCTTGCACCAGGGCAGCCTGAAGCCTGGCACGACTCCCTGATGCGAACTTCCTGCTCAGGAGCTCCTCAGGCAACACGGTGAGCACCTCTAACAGGGCCAGGCGCCGGCCGTCCGCCTCAGCTGAGCCCTCTCCGCTCTGGAACGCCTGCAGGAGATCGGGCATGGCGCTGGGCCAGGAGTCGAGGAGCGTGCGGAGGATCAGAGACGCCAGGGCCACGCAGAGGCGCGTCAGCACCATCTTGGGGCCGAGGGCGAAGTGGCACACGTGGGTGACGAGTTGAGAGCGGAGAGACTCACGAAGCTCAGAACTGAGGTCGTGCCAGTGGCTGGAGATTTTGCCGTGTAGCGTGCTTGCACCGAAAAACTGGATCTCAGGCACCTGCTCGGGTGAAAATAATTTCACATCATCATGAAACTTTTGAATTGCATATTTTGGTATTTTGATATTATGAAGATTTAACTTTTTTTTTTAAATTATATTTAGATAAGTATTTTAGTACAAAGCTAAAATATGGTAGCTAAAATATATTTTATGACTGTTACTATTTCTCTTACCTTGATCAGATATATTTATGATATAATCTACCAGTCACCTTAGATTTTAGCTTTTTTTTTTTTTATTTAAATGATCTCATTTGAAATACTTAAAAAAAAAAAAAAAACTGTGGGAGTACGTATAAATGAATAGTCATTTACAAAATAATTCCTGAATTGAAATATGAGACTTTATTTCACTGGAACAATTTTTAACACACTAATTCGGCATTTTACACACCACATATTAATGTTTCATAATTAATACTAGCACTGTCTATGAGGCTTTTACCTGTAGGTGTAACAGCTTTACTCTCCCAGTGCGTCTGTCTGTCTGAGAGCGAGAGCAGCTAATAAGTTCTACAGTTTTAACATTTCTTATTTCACTGCTATTCTGGATCATTGCATTTGTTTGGGATTAAACTGTAATAAAACATAAGGTGTTCAAAATCATTTAACTATACAGTAACATCCTTGTGCTAGTTTGCTTTAAAGCCAGCTACTTTTATAAATTTTGAAGGATGTGAGTTCATTCTGCAAGACAGAGACACACTGTGGTGTCTTGACTTGACTTGTGGTGTCTTAAATTGAATTGTACTGCACTTTTACGTCACGGTGACTTTTGTACTAACCTTGTCCGGGCTCAGCAATGCCCAGCAAAAGTGCCACGCCTGCGGTGACGCTTGGGCCTGCGCCAGCCACTTTTGGGCCACGTTCTTCTGCACCATATCTGGATCATAGTACAGCTGCTGAAGAGCCTGCGATTGGGCGATGACACAAAATAAATGTGAGGCATTTCAAGAAACACGGCCTTCGTCCCAAACTCCCAAACTTCCAAACTAGTCCATGAGTACAGGTACACACAGGGTTTAAGCCATAATACAGGCGCTACTGAGGATTTATAGGAAATTAATCAACACCTTCTGACCAATCGGACCAAAAGAAATGACAAATTTCTTTATATTTTGGCAAACATCAAGCTCTGAGTACCAACAGCAGCCACATAACACATGCTTTCTGTTATTATTAGCATCACAGAGATGTACTGAGATATCAGGTTACTTTTCTACACCCTAAGTCTCCTCTATTGACCTCAGCCTTACACACTCAAAAGCATACACTAAATTAGACGTCATATAACATTTACAACTGTAATAGAGGAACAATTTGTAAATATAAACCTATTATTTTACTCTTAGACAATTCCATATATTTCTATCCAGCCATTGTGTTCAATTTACTTGTTGAATTATTGTCAAACTGAACAGTTGAGCCCGGAACAACTCACTTACACAATAATAAAATATAAATAATAATAATAATACATTTTATTTATAAAGCACTTTACATTTTAAAGAAAATCTCAAAGTGCTACAGAAAAGAGTCATAATATATACAGCAATTAAAACCAGCTGCCAACTGAGATTAGCACATTAGTTTATTAATTCTTATAATTAATAGAGGTTAAAGTTGAGTTTCAAAAGTAGTTTAATAAATCTCAGTTCTCTCATAAAAGTACTTCCTGTTTTTTTTTCTCTTTAGCTAGCTAGATGCTAATTTATTTATTTGTGTGTTTGTTTGTTTATTTATTTTTTTTAACCTCATGTGACGACTCAAATTCACACTTTAGAAAACATTTCTGCTTCAAATACATTTTTATATTATAATAAACGAACATTATGTTATACTTCACGAAATTAGCACCATGCTAACTCAGTTGCTACGGCAACCAAAATATTTTCGTTAAGAAAAACAAATTAGCCGCCTGCTAATCTTAACCGTTAAATTCCATTAGATTACAGTTGCTCGCGATATAGTATGGCTGTGTTAAAAATGGCGCCACACAGCCTACACAAGTAGACTACATACGTAATCATATAGAACGGCGTTGTGCGCACTTTGTAGTGCACTACGGATCCTGGTAGGTGACATTTAGGATACAGGCGCTGTATTTGCCCGCGAGACGTACTTTTGACACTAGGTTTGTCCACAACTCTTCAGAAAACAACATAGTATATATCAGAAGCTGATTTTTATACTTTTCTTCAACTGAATTAAAGTGAATAGTTGATATGTCCTACCCTCTCCACTGCCTCCGCAGTAAACTCGGTCGGTTCTGAGCAAGCGGACATTATCGCCAGTTTTCACGGTTACAAAAATGTCCTGTAACAATATCTTAGCCAAACAGCTTACATAGTGTGTTGCTCAACTGATTTAAGACACAACAAGTCTAAAGAAGCTCACAGTATCTGTGTCCAGTCCTACTGAATAATCTCAGTATAGTTATAGCTATTGGGGTGTGTTCCAAATCATGCCCTAGTACACTACTCCCTACACTCCCTCAGTGAGCACCATTTAGCCCCCAGTTCAACCACGGATTTGGGAAACATTATGAAAGCAAAGCTAGCTGTTGTTTTACAGCAGCTACATATACAATTTGCAAGCTCAATGCAAAGAAAAAAAAAAAACAGTCACTACATAAATTTTATGCCAAAAGTATGAATGTAACATTTCAACCAAAATATACAATGAGAAAGAAGAAAAACAGTCTGAAACTGAAAACAATGATCTCAATGGCAAAAATTTAACATGGTCTTTAAATAAACAGCATTCTTTGTCAAGTTTTCGAAGCTTCCTTTTCGCTAATCATGGTTTATGAATGCGCTTTCAAAGTTTTTGCTTTACGATCCGCCATTCTGGCACAAACCTCTCATGTGGGCAGGGCTTAACAGCGATATATTCTCATTGGTTAGTGAGATTTAGACTGACAGCTCGCTGATGGTTGAGGCTTCATTGGTGTGAATTTTGGAGAGCGTTCTGGATGCGGTTCTCTGTACAGTTGCAGTGTTTGTACTTTGTAGTGGAAATTACTTACTAATTAATATTACTACTTAATATTTGAGGTTTGGGTAGTCTCATATGACTATTTTTTTGGAGATGAGCTCTCAGGAGCATCTCTATTGCTTATCCTACAGGAGCCTGAGGCCTATCCAAGTGAACTCAGAACAAATGGCAGAGGCGGGGATCAAACCCCCAACCTAAGAGCTTTAAGGCATACGTGCTAGTCATTAAGTCACTCACCTCAGCTAATTAATGTTCTACAAGACGGCATTGACCTTGGCAATGGTATTAGCAAGAAAGTTGATCCTTTGGAAGCGAATCTGTTTGAACAGAGTTCACAGACGAGGAGGTGGACAGACTAAAGGACTAAAGCGCCGCTGCATCGCTCTCTTGCAAAAGTATACTCAAAGAAGATTAACATGTTTGAAATCATACACTATATTGCCACACCTGACAGTCACAGCCATATGTGCTTGTTGAACATCCCATTCCAGATGTACAATAGTCCCCTGTTTTTGATGTAATAATAAACTCCACTCTTCTGCGAAGTCTTTCCACTAGATGTTGGAGCGTGGCTGTGGGGATTTGTGTTCATTCAGCTACAAGAGCATTAGTGAGGTCAGGTACTGATGTTGGTGAGGAGGTCTGGGGTGCAGTCACCGTTCCAGTTCATCCCAAAGGTGTTCAGTGGGGTTGAGGTCAGGGCTCTGTGCAGGACACTCGAGTTCTTCCACTCCAACCTTCACACACCATGTCTTCATGGAGCTCACTTTGTGCACAGGGGCATCGTCATGCTGGAACAGGTTTGGGCCTCAGTGAAGGGAAACTGTAATTCTACAGCATACAAAGACATTCTATACAACAGTTTGGGGGAAGAACCACATATGGGTGTGATGGTCAGGTTTCCACATACTTTAGTTCATATAGTGCAGCATCCATCAAATCGTAAATAAGACATATCCAGCGTGGCTTTTGACTTGGTCATGAACGTATCAGAATACATACGTATGTGATGTCGGTCGAAATACGTAAGCAATAAGGTGAATTTTAAAACTCATCATCAAAAGTGCTAGGATTGTAGACGTGATTAGATGCAAATTTATAATCTGACAAAAACATCACATTCACTACAAAGGCTTATTGCGTAAGACAGAAGAATAATAGGCCTAGTGTGTAGTTCGCCTATAAGTTGATGTCGGACTCACCCTGTCTCTCTCTCTCTCTCTCTCTCTCTCTCTCTCTCTCACACACACACACACACACACACACACACACCCCTTCATTCCAACACACACGTGGGTGTGTGGTCTGACATCTGAGCGCGCACAGTGGTATTACTGATCACACATCACCTGGCTCGCGCTTGTGTGTGTATGTCTGTATGTGTGTGTCTGTTTCAAAGGAGGTGATAAAGCCACATACACACACATGAGGATATTTATAGGGATGATGATCAAAGAAGTGTAACAACGCAGAGAAGATAAGAAATTCAGCAAAATAAATCCATCTGTTTGGTGTGAATTATGGATGCACTTGTGTGTGTGGTGTGGAGTGTAGCACTCCTGACACACACACCGAGTCTCAAAGGTAAGAGCCTTCACACTGCCTAATTAGCAATAATAATAATAATAATAATAATAATAATAATAATTATTATTATTATTATTATTATTATTACTTTAGTTGTTGTTGTTGTTTAGTAGTAGTATAGATGCCAAGGATTTAAAAATTTCAAGAAATATTTTCTGTATGAGGAATGTTACCTCCTCTTTAAACTAAAGACTATAAATTTCAGTGATGTATGAAAAGGAAAAAAATAAATGTACCAGAATTTGTTGGCTCAGTGATAAAAAGCTATTAAATGCCCAGGGTTTCTGTATCTGTCTATATAATTCATATAATTCACAATTCCGTCTGTCTGTGGTTTGTTTTTGTGCCTCACTAAGCAAGGTTCAGAATTTCACTTCCAGAACTGCTAATGAGCTCCTGCAAGTGAGAACTGGTACTAGCACTTTGATTTGAAATCCATACCTCACGCTTCGGTTTTTCAGTAATAATGAACACAGCCTTGCACTGAATATTTCTCAGGCTGGTCTACAACCTTGGGCTTTTTTATTTATTTATGCTTTTACTTGGATAAAGATTTGTGTCTTGTTTCATTACTCTCATGAATGACTGCTTAAAAGTTTCAACTTAAAAAATTTCGTATATAAATGGGAACATGCCTCAGTTACATTTCTTTCATAAGAATTTCTTGTGGGTTACAATAATTCTGATACCAAAAAATGTATATTTTTTATCTACATTTATATTTCCTTTGTTATGATTTCTCTCATATTTTAAGCTAATTAACCACAAAGACATTTTTACATAGCCTTTTCACCCATCTTTACCAGGGGTGCCAATAATTCTGGACTTATTTATTATTCCTCTTTTACAACCACAGCTGGTTTGTTGGTCCATCTACACTTCTGTAGCAGTTAAAGGTCATGACTGCTTTGTACTCATACATCCAAAGCCCCCTTCTTGAACCTGGACTATTAGCAGATCTCCTTCACCCTATATATTTTTTCATTGTTCTCCCTCAAGCTGAGTCCTCTGCATCTGTTCCACCCTCGACCACCGTGTCTCTAAATGAAGCCATTGACCTCTTTGTGACCTCAAAGATCACTGACCCCAAAGAACCCATTAGGATGGACCTCTCTCGTCCCCCACCTGCACCACAACATATCAGCAGCACTAGCACAGAACGAGACAGTGCTCAAGGTGAGATAAAAATAATTCTAATATATGTAATAACTTTATAATCTTTAATCATAACTACATGGTTTATGATATCATAAGGGCAATGTATTCCAAGTCAAGAGCCAACGGTTGTGTCCCCACAGGTGGTGCTAAACCACCCCAATTCGCTCAGACATTAGTGTGACAGCTTAGACAGTCGCACCACTCTGGAGCATAATTCAATTCAATTTCATGTAGATCCCTAATGAGCAATCCAGAGATGACACTGATGAGGACAAACTTTCTCAGACAACATGAGGAGCCAGACTCAAAAGGGAACCCATGACACAGTCCTAGGATGAACCGCAGGACAGTCTTTATGATAACAGCAACAGTTCTTAGGTACAGATGTATAGCATCCAGGTGAGATTATTTACTGAAGTCTCAAGCATGAGACTTGGCCAACACTTTAAACTCTTAAAGTGTGTCAGAAGTGCAGAAGCACCAAGCAAAAGAATTATCAGGATGAATCAGACAGGAACAGAAGGCGAGAAGAGCCACAGCAGTAGAAGTGTCTCAAGATCAGGCACTGGCACCACATCGTGCAGCTCGATAATCTAATCTTTTGAATGACGTTCAAATATCTGGCACGTTGAAGATCCATTTAAAGACTTTTGCTGCTCAGTACCAGACACACCACCTCCTAAGGGCTGACCCTTTGACCCAGGCTATGTCTTTAAATTTCTTTCTATTCCAGTATAATTATAAAATATCCAATATATTTTATCTTCAGCTTCTATATTAATCAATATAAACACTATTTATGGCATTCGAGCCCAAAAAGCCAAGTGGCTAGAGAAATGTCCGTCAAGTTACATATAGAAGTAATAATTGTTATTATCGTTACGCTTTTAGTAAAAATGTAAATTGTGCAAGAAAATAAGAGCCAATAAGAGCTATATGAGTGCTGGGAGCTCGGTAACATCTCAGGTCTGTAAATGCTGCAGGCTGGAAACAGGGCTATATTTAGCACTGATAAATGTGTCTCACTCTTGGTTTAGAGTCAAAGTGATGTAACAGGTTCTCGTCTTACAACACATGATGATGCTCTGAAATCATCTTGCTTTGCCGAATCACACAGGGACCTGTTTCCAATTTTGTTCTCTCTAGGTGCATCCACCGCCTCCCTTCCTACCTTGACTTCAATTTTGACCACAAATAATGCAAACACAAAGATCACCGACACTAAAGAGCCCAACACAGAGACTGCCATTGGGACAGGCATCATTCGGCCAGAAGAAAGCATCATGTCAACAAATGCAACAGAAGGTATAATTCTTTTAATCATCAGTCACAGGAGAAGTTGAAAAATCCTCTTTTCTGTTCAGGCCTAACTGAGTTTTCA
The DNA here is from genome assembly GCA_022985145.1 of Pangasius djambal. Lineage (NCBI taxonomy): Eukaryota > Metazoa > Chordata > Actinopteri > Siluriformes > Pangasiidae > Pangasius > Pangasius djambal. The sequence goes on from CM040978.1 coordinate 26,618,527, forward strand.
TTGGTATATTCTCTAATCTTCCCCATGTTGAAGAATGACTGGGAATTTAGCCTCTATGTCACCTAATATTTATACCCCATTGAAACAGGAAGCCGTGGATCACTGTTTAAGATATAGGTGAACATAAAAAAGTAAAATTATAATGTGCAGTTAGAGTGCATGTAGCGAATGTATAACCAAACTATTGAACAGGTGAGACACAGAACAGGTGAACACATTAGAATAAGCAACCAATGACAGGATTGGGGTGGAGCCAGGTCTATAAAATAAACATATATATATATATATATATATATATATATATATATATATATATATATATATATATATATAATAATAAATTTTATTTATAAAGCACTTTACATTTTAAAGAAAATCTCAAAGTGCTACAGAAAAGAGTCATAATATATACAGCAATTAAAACCAGCTGCCAACCGAGATTAGCACAGAAATTTAGACTCTAAATATTAAAACACTTTTTTTTATATATTTATAGTGTATATGGGAACATGCTTCAGTTACATTTTTCTAAGGGTGCCACATGACACATTCTACTAAAATCACTCCATTTAAAGCTTAAATTTCCATTTTCAATGAGAATAAGCTAATTAATGACCATTTTTCATTACCTTTTTTACCCATCAGATTAATTAAACACAAATAATCCTCCAAGAGTTACATACATTACTAGCTAAAATCAAATAAAACTAAAATTATCAGACTGCAGTTGGTCAAAAAAGTAAGTGATTTGGTCTGGAATTTTCTCAGGAGAGGAGGGATGGAAAAAAGTATTGATATTGCCGATCTGGCTGGAAATACAGTCCTATAGTATAAAAGCTATAGTCACGTTGTGATTTGTGGTGTCATGTGAAATGTTTTAAAGAGTGGTTATGTTTAAAGTAGTTTAACATCATTACCCAATTAAAGAACCAAGTAGAATATGACCAGTGTTTAAGTGTCAAACAATATAGATGCAAGCCCATAAAAATCCCAAATATGGTTAAAAAAGAAAAATATCCAGCTACGCTATCATTTTGATCAGGTTCTCTTTGCAAAAGATATTCTCAGTGGGATTCTTTTGGCAAAATAAACATAACGGTGCATTTTCCCAAGCCCTCGTTCTTATTGTTTTACATGTTTTCCATGACTGGAGAATATTGTATCTCTTCATTGTGTCTCCCATAGTTTTATCATAGTTTCTTTCCTATCTCCTAATCATATTCAAATCTAATTCCTTGTTCCAATCTGTTCCCTTTTCTTCTCCATTTGGCTCTAGGTTCTTTAGATATCACTCCATCCCTCATTCTACTAAGGAGCACCACCATTACACCAGGATCATCCATCCCTTCATCTACCAATCTCAGTGAAGAACAAAACTCTTCTCAATCCACCACCTCTGAGACGATCCCAACAGTATCTTTAATTTCACCTTCTATTTCAGCTTCTACTCTGAAAGACCTGATTACTGGATCTGCTTCTTTAGGGAAAGAGAATCAGGATTGGCCATCAGAACTAGATGTGGGAGATGAAGGTACGTGGAATCATAATCCAGATGTTGTAGTTGAGTATTCCCTATTGCATGCATCACACTCCATGCTGTTTGCATTTCCACCAATTCAGACTCAGACAAATTGCCTTCTCCTTCTCCATTGGATCCTTTGCTTGCTGGCCTGATCTCCATCTTCATCATTAGCACCGCTCTGCTCTCCATCATACTCTTCCTCAAATTTTGCCAACAAAGCGGCCATCCTGAATTCCACAGACTGCAAGACCTTCCCATGGTGAGGCTCCATTACAATGGTTTTTCACCACTTATAGCAGTCCAATTAGTTGCTAAGCACATGTAGTAAATCAAGGGAAAGATGAGTAGAGAAGATGTTCTCTAAGGTTTACATTTACAGATTTTGGCTGAACTTCTTATACAGTGGTGCTTTATATCCTGACACTAGTACAAATAGGCCAAGATTTAAGAATACTCAGGTGGAGAAGAGTTACTGTGGGAACTAGTGCAGGTATAAAAACAGTACATGTCAAGATTTTTTGAGTGTTTATTAAAGAGGTGGGTCTTCACACTTTGTTTCAAGACAGCCATGAGAAGTTAATTCCCCCATCTTGGTGCCAGTACAGAGAAGAGACTTGATGTGTCCTTGTATCTTGAGGGATGGGGGTTCAAGTCAAGTGGGGCTTGTGGCTGGATGATTTGATGAGTATCTTCAGGGAGGATGGGCCAGGTCTGTGTTTTTGGCTTTGTAGACAAACATCGTTTTGGATGGAATACAGCTATAGGATAATGTGTGAGAACTTGGCGAGGTTGAAAACAAGGGATTCTGTATCAGTTGCAGAGGTCTGATGGTGTGTCTGGACTTATCCTTCAGGAACGATTCATAGTAGTCCTGTCTTGTGACTGAACAAGCGTCGAATGGCCCATATGGTGACAAATAACAAGCCCCTCCTGATTTTCTCCTGAAGGAGAAACCTGCAAGTCTTGTTAGCAACAAAAGCAGATAATGATGGTTGTTTTGAGCCACAGCAGGGTTTCTTGTGTTTTTGGATGGTCTGGTCAAGGAGTTCTCTCGAGAGATGACACGATGAAGTTCTTCATCAGTCCTGCTGTAGACATTGTTTAAAATTATTGGTAGTTTATTCATTTGCACTTTTATTATCCTAGGCAATAAATGTTAATTTGAAATTCACTGCTTCCATCTCAGATAAAATGTCTACTAATACATGTAGATCTATTACATAACAGGATTAAGTGTTCTTCTATACCATGTTATTATTATTATTACCAAATTGGCATTACTAGTTAAGTATAGCTTTAATATTGGCTAGCAAAGCTGCAGTTTTTACAGTCTCTGATATTATTTCCTACAGGACGATCTCTTAGAGGATACGCCATTGTCAAGATATTCATATTAAAGAGGCTTCTATGGCTCCTAAGACCCAAGTGCTAAAACAGCTTATGGTGAGATATCATTGGAACCAAACCAGCTGGAGTTGTTTGAGATGAAATTTGTTGGTGTTCTCAACATTTTAACACAATGTCTCATATTTTGGAAAGTATGACAAGCTCTTACAGTGAGTGATATCATGTGTAGGACGTAAGACCGAACAAAACGTTTCTGTTAACTGAATGGCATATTCATTTTCCTTTTTATTTAACTGATTCTCTAATCTTGACAAATGCTACTCTTATGTAGTTCTTGCTGTGGCTAGGAGGATGTTATCTTGTTCTGTTCTTGACGCTTGTAGCCTGTACACTGCTGGATTTGATACACTTGTGTCAGCACCATACACACTACCGTGTCAGATTCATTGCTGTCCCGAACCACCACCCAAATAATATCTGCTCAGTAGTGCTCCTTTTCTATTGATGGATACAGTAGAGAACAACAGATGGGTTACAGCCAGCAAATGTAGACGTACAATTCTATACTACCATAATCAAAACACTAGCTGAGGGAATATCTTTTGGAAGAATGGTGCTCCATCCTTTCAATAGCCAATAAATATAGTTACAGAGACTTGTAGAGTCCATACCAAGCTGCTTGTGGTGGCTTGACAATTTACGAAAATATGTCTGTTAAATAATGTAAATTATGATCATTTGGTTTGTTTGTTTTGTTTGTTCTCTTTAGACGTGAACAATAGATTAATCTAAATCAGTCTTCACATCTCAGTAGCAAACAAAAAAAAAGCTTTATGTGCAACGGTGGGTTGGTGTGTAACTAGTACTTTGTAAATAATATTAAATTAACTTTAGATGTAGCAGTAAATTATGTTTTTTGAACAGTTTGTAATGTAACATATTGAAGTTTTTCTTCTGCCGTTTGTACTTATTACACTTTGTGCCATATATATTTATTATTGTACTATTTTGTGTGGGTGAATGTTCTAAAGAGTCACAGTAACACTTTACAGTTGCGTGCAAACGTTTGCAGCCCCACAGTTTTTTTGAAACTGGAGAATGTACTTCAATTTTACAAATCATCTACAAAAAAAGGACATTTCAAGACATTAAAAATGAGATGTTGCTGTGTCCTGTAACAAGACAACAATCCAAGAAGTAAGGCTAAATTTACAGAAATTTTGCTTTATGTTATTGTGGGGTTAATGTTTTTGTCCCTGCTAATACGTTAACAATTATGTACTCATTTTTGTTACCTGTAAATAAAAGTAAATGAAGAAACATCTAAAAGCCTAACGCTAAATATATTGTTGGTATAAATGTGTTTTTTTTTCCCATCACGTGCTTTGTTGAGGTGAATGGCCAATGACACAGTAGTTCAAATGAATGTCTTGTAAAATAGAAAATGTCATGGATGTTGATTTCAACTTTCAGAAATACCTTGCTGTGTTTAAGTAAGGTGTTAGGAACGTCTTATGAATACACCCATCATATAAAGCGACTTAATGCAGTTTTGCTGGTGTTTGAATTTTACTGGTGTCATTTTGTAAACATTTTATTCATATGATTTATTTCTCAACTTTGAATAAGTTCCTCATAATAAAAATATTTAATACTCCAAAATGAACTGAAGTGCACTCAAACTGAAGTTGTTTTAAATAATTTAATACTTCCAACAGAATTAAAAAAAACATGCTCTTAACCCATGTTGAGCTTACTGTATTTGTGCTGTTGTAATAGATTTTATTGATAAATCAGTATCACGTGTCATTAAATAATTCACAAATACTAGAATGTCGATTTCAGAAACAACTGTTGTGTGTGCTTAGTTTTACACGGCAATCTTTATTTCTTGTTTAATTCCTTGACAAAAGCAGACCATGTGAAAAGGTTACTAATTGTATTTTATACAAATGTAATCGAAGCAATGCCAAGCTAACACTGAACGAGGCATCAGTACATCATAATAAAACTAAACCTTAAAAAAACCACGACAGCATCACAGCACATGACTCATATTAAACCGTGAAACAACTTCATGAAATGTTAAAAACCAGAATAAAACACGGTATACAAATCTCATAATAAATCATTCAAATTATGATAACATTTCAAAAATTTTGCAACCAACATTCAATAAAAAAATTTTTTTAAAGTGATGAGACTCAATCATTAAGCAGAACTCGATTCGATTCAATAAATAAGTACGTTCAGGGTTAACGACATTTCATTATATAAAACGTGTTCCATTTAAAGTCGATAAATCAATTAATAGGGTTTAAAATGTTAATACAATTCTTCATGAACTTCAACAAACTGTGTTTCAACTCATTAAAAAAAAAAAAAATGAATGAATGAATGAAAATGAAAAAAGCAATCACGCCAGAGTGTCAATCACACGGGGCTGCTTTATCACCGAGATGATGATGTCACCGTACGGCTCGTCCTGTCGCACCGTGACCTCTTTCCTGTCGATCCGCTCTGATAACACACAAGATCACTCAAGATTAACCACAATGGTTAATCATCTTTTTGAATACAGTGTCGCTGTGATTGACAGAAGAGAGAGAGAGAGAGAGAGAGAGAGAGAGAGACAGTATGCTCTCTTGGACTCCCGGCCATGGATTGTGAGCACACTTGTGGAGTATCGTAAATTACCCAGCAGCCTCCAGAAAGCCTGAGCGATGGTTCTGCGCTTGACTCTAGGGGGCAGTAGGGAATGAAACGTTGCTTCATCCTCACCAATAGCAGCCATTCGCCTGTGAAAACACAACACTGAACAGTGTAGAACAAGTCACTGATTTTTTATTTTTTTTTTCCTGTAGCAAATTAAAGCAAAACTACTCTTTTGTGAAATGAGAATCATACAGCTGACATGTCATTCATTAATCACATATATTTAATAGAATCAATTAACAGGCTAACTAAACGAATTAAATCATCACAGAGATGCTAAAAAACAAAAGCAGGCTCATTACAGAAAATTTAGGGTTGTTTAAAATACATTTTTTGTAGCTACCTAAATCTATCAAGAAAATAAAATCTGGCTACAAACACAAATATGGCTGACAATTAAAACAATCAAAATTATTTTAAATATGCAATCGCTTAATTTTCAATACTTCGTATAACATATGGAATATTACTGTTATTTTATTTATATTTTAAGAATGTGTGCTTTTTTATATTTTCACAATTGTGTTGTAAAATTTGAAATCTATGAAATGCATTCGTTTTCGGATTTAAATACATTTGCTTGTTATTTATTTATATAGCGCAGTTTACAATTTTACAAAAAAGGTAAAATTCTGGAATATTCCACTCTTGCAGAGTATACACTACCTGAGAGGGTCAACATCCATCGCGACATCCTCCAGTTCGGGGACTCTCTCCTCGGGAATGTCCTCCAAGCCACACACGGACACGGGAACAGGAGACCTACGGTCATAAAAACACACCGTAAGAATACACAGTGAAACATCTGCATGTGCATTGGGGAGACCTGCAGATGTGTACGGTGTGCTACATGGTCTACATCACAGTCTCTCGCTTCTCACCGTCGTGTCTCAGGAGTCTCCAAGGGCGAGATTTCTCTGTCTGTTACCTCCATCACCAGAGAAGAAACTGAAAATAGAAATATAGCTGAATACACAGCTCAGACACCAGCTGTGTGCAATGCCAAGGCAATGTTCAAATGGTGAACTCAAATAAAAACAGTTCTTGGTAATGGACTCCGACTTTTAGACCACACTTGTGTGTTCTGTTAAAGGATGAAGATGTCGATATCTGACCTGGAGTATCATATCGTGAGATGCCTGACTCCACTATCTCTGTGGGCATCTGCAAAATTAAGGACAAGAGCAAAATAACAGAAGTAGCACTTTTCCACAATAAAATATAAAATACTGCGTGAGTGAGTCAGTCTAGACTTTCTGTCATTCTGTCAATATTCATCATTGACCTTCTGCATGTCTCCTCTTTTAGGTATTCGATAAAACAAGGATGAAATCCTGTGTGATAATATTCGACAAAATTATGACAGCCCATTTATCCATGATGAAATAGTGACAGAAAATAACATAAAACTGAACATAACACACTACGGACTGTAGTATTGAAAATGACGCAAACTACTAATGGTTAAACTGTAAGTAACACAAACTACTGACTCTAAAACTAAAACTAACACAAACTACTGACCATGAAACTGAAATTAACACAAACTACTGAAATGAACATAAATCACTTACTGTAAAACTAAAAAAAATAACACAAGCTATGGACACTAAAACTGAAAATAACACTACTGACTGTAATACTGAAAAAACACAAACAACTGATGGTTAAATGGAAAGGAACACAAACTGTTGACTGTTAACTGAAAATAACACAACTGAACTAGAAATGACACAAACTACTGACTCTAAACCTGAAAGCAACACACTACTGACTGTAATACTGAAAATAACAAACTACTGACTGTTAAACTGGAAATAACACAAAGTTCTGACTCCAAAACTGAAAGAAACACAAACTACTGACAGTAAAACTAAAAAACTAAAGCTACTGACTGACAGTACTGAAACTCAAGACTTGTGTAACAAAATTTGACAAAAAATTATTTAGTCTTTTGGTATATGATGAAATAATAACAGTTTTTGGTAATGGACTCAGATGTTTGAAATCAACCCCCTTTATAAACTCTCAGACCTCTCTGAGCTCTCCCTCTTCTTGCTCCTCTCTTCCTCTCTCCCTCTCTCGTACAGCCTCCAGATCCTCCTCTTCAGCCTCCTTGCGGCGTTTGGATGGAGGGATGCGAGGGATGACTGCGCCCTGCTTCCACAACTCCAGAATATCAGCGGGAAGTTCTGAGTGAGGATGACAAAAACTTTAGAATTAGGAAAAATCATCGATTACAAGCCTCAAGATTAAAATCAATTACAGTAAAACTGGAAATGGGAATGCTGAAAGTGACACTGAACATCAAACAGAAACTACTGACAGTAAAACTGAAAAAAGAAAAATACTACAAAATACTGACAGTTCACCTCAAAGTACTGAAAGTAAAACTGAAAAAGAAAAACCACATAAAAACAGTGAAATTGAACATACAAGTTCAAAACTGAAGAGAAAAATACTAAATTACTGAAATTGGAATTCAAAGTACTGAAAAAAATAGACTAATTACCGACAGTGAAATGAAAAGAAATAACAGTAAAACTATAAAAAAAACTAAAAAAAACCACTAATTACTGACAGTATACATATTTGAAAGTACTGACAGAAAAACTGAAAAATAAAAAATCCAAAAACTACTGACAATGAAACTGAAAATAGCGACGGTAAAACTGAAAAATCCCACAAACGACTCACAGTGGAAATGAAAGTACTGACTGACAATAAAACTGAAGAAAAAAAAACAATATCTACTGACTGAGATTTTGTAACTACTGACAGTAAAACTGAAAAAAGACCCACGGAATATGAACAGTGCAAGTGAAAGTACTGAGAATAAAACTAAAAAACCGTGAACTACTGACAGTGAACTTAAAAATAATATTGTAGTAGCTGCAGAAATTTGCATTTTCAGTGTCAGTAGTTCAGTTTTAGTCTTATTTCAGTGTTGTTTCAGCTTTGTGTCTAACAGATACAGAGTTTGAATGGTTACTCACTCATGCAGGAGTTACTGAGGAGTACTTTAGGCTCGCTCACTTGAGAAGGTGCTCTGATCAGAACATCTGCCTGTGAGAGAAATCACAACAGAAACAGGTTCATGTTTTCATGTAGTATCTTTACATAAGGTAACCATGAACATGACATGGAAATGATAAACAATTTATCTAGCCTCTAATTCCAATCCACAATCCACAATATATGGCATGATTTTAGACAGGATCCCACTTGCGGGTCTCACCTGCAGTGTTCAGCTTCCACAAACAGAGAGAAGAGTGTGTGTATCTTACCAAAGATCTGGTTTCAATGCTTGGATCATTAATCTGGGCTTGTAGTGCTTCCTGGGATATCTGTACGTCTTCATCCATAAAGACTAGCTGCCTCTTCCTCCTCCTTGGTCCCTCCACAGGGGCCTCTGGGATTGGGACGAGCTGTGACAGGAACTACTGACAGTGAAACCACATATAATACAAACTACTGACAGTGAAACCACATATAATACAAACTACTGACAGTGAAACAACACATCACTAACACTGCTGACAGTCAAATCATATACAATACAAACTACCAACAGTGAAACTACATATAATACAAACTGCTGACAGTGAAAACACATAAAATACAAACTACTGACAGTGAAACAACACATTACTAACAGTACTGACAGTGAAACAACATGTTACTAACAGTACTGACAGTGAAACCACATATAACACAAACTACTGACAGTGAAACCACATATAATACAAACTACTGACAGTGAAACCACATATAATACAAACCACTGACAATGAAACAACATATAACACAAACTACTGACAGTGAAACCACATATAATACAAACTACTGACAGTGAAACTACATATAATACAAACTACTGACAGTAAAACAACACATTACTAACACTACTGACAGTGAAACCACATATAATACAAACCACTGACAGTGAAACCACATATAACACAAACTACTGACAGTGAAACCACATAAAACACAAACCACTGACAGTGAAACCACATAAAACACAAACTACTGACAGTGAAACCACATATAATACAAACGACTGGCAGTGAAACAACACATTTTACTAACAGTACTGACAGGAATACTAAAGATAACACTAAAACAACTAATATGAAGTTGATAATAATAATTCTAAAACTACTGATAACAAATCTAACCATACAATTAAAATTAATGGTAATGAAGCTAATCACTAAAACTACTGAAAGTGACCCTAAAATAACACTAAAACTACTGACAGTGAAACTAAACATGCAATTAAAACTAATGACAGTGAAACTAAACATAACACTAAAGCTGCTGACAGATAAAACTCAAAATAACACTAAAATTACTAACAGGAACCTGAAAATAACAGTGACTATAACTCCTGACTGTGAAACAGGAAAACAACAAACTACTGACAACTATTCAAAACAAATAAACCAAAAAAAAATTAACTACTGACAGGGCACCTGAAACCACTGACAGTTAAACTAAAAATAAGACTACAACCACTGAAAACTAAATTAATAATAAAAGTACTGTGAGCAGAATTCAAAACAAACTACTGACTCTGAAACTGAAAATAAGACTGACACTACTGACAATGAAAATAAGATCAAGACTAATTAAAGTGAAATTGTACTAAAGTGGACTTTAGAGCTAAAAATAAACTACTGCTTTGAACGTACTGACAATGCTGAGGGATCTCAATATAAGAAAATAATGGAGAGCTATCAGCCAGTCAGAATTCAGTACTTTCCACTGCCACAGTGTATAATTTGTACTCCAATACTTCTTGTGGTATACGATATGTATTTTACAAACCTCCTCCAGGCGGGGACTCTCTCTCCGCCGCTCCCTCCTCTCTGGGCTAGGCGGGGACGGTGGAATAGAGACGGGCTCCGGGGTCCTCTCTCTCTCAGCTGGCTCAGGCATCGCGGCGGGCAGCTCCACCTCCTCGGGCACAGACACAATGTCTCGGCTTGGTACTTCAGTGGGTTGAGCCCTGGATGTGGTTGAAGAATTAAATCTGACACATTTAAACTGGAACAAATGACTTTCCTCTTAAAGGCTGTTTTGGCTTTTTTTAAGTGGACGTACGGCTCCATGAGGAGAGTCGACACCGTCAGATCCCTCATCCTCTCTATTTCTGCTGCTGCTCGTTCTCGCTCTCTCTCTACAAGCTCTTCTCTTTCTCTCTCTCTTTCTCTTCTCTCTCTCTCCCTTGCCTGTTCTGCCTCACGTTCTCTCTCCTCCTCACCTGGAAAAAAAAGATGCCCTGACCTCTACCGTCCTTTATTTCTTCAACAAATATTGTTGCGACTTGTGATTTTGTAAAATAGCAAGCAAAACAAGAATGGCGTACAAACTTACTTTTAAAATCACTTCATAAGGTTTCGTTTTCAACTGCATTTTGAGCTCATTTTTGGGTGTAAATTTTGGGTGTCAATTTATTCCTTTAATTCATTCATTGTTAAAGCAGGAACACGGAAAGCTCTTACCCTCGGGGAACTGATCCGATTGCTCCAGCAGCATTTCAATCATGTCAATCTCCTGCAGCTCCACCCCTTCAAACTGCAAAGACGGCATGAGAAATGATCAACATTTTTATTTATTTTTTTACTATGCGTTCACTTTTATGCCAAGTTGCTATGGCAACACTAATGATTGACACCTCAGGCTCGCGCATGATAACAGGTTCCCGTTCGGGCATCGTAATCGACTCCTGACTCGCTGTGATGCCTGCAGCGAGAAGAAGAAGAAGAAGAAAAAAAAACATCGTCTTTGTCTCTGCTTTACTACTTTTCCAAAGGGTTGGGACATAGAGTCTTTATTTTTTTGTGAAAGAACACAGTAGAGTACAACGATAGGTAAGAATAGAAAGAAATGTGTGTTAATGCCGTGTGTGTGTGCTGAAGTGGACTAAACATTGTGCTGTTCCTGCTCACCTTCTAAAGGTGGAGACAGTGGTCTCTCCAGAAAAACCACGCCCATTTCCTGAGCCAGCTGTCAATCAAGGAAACGAGATAAATAGATAGATATACACAGATAGATAGATAGATAGATAGATAGATAGATAGACAGACAGACAGACAGGTGGTTACCTGTATGAGGCTACTTGGACTGGGCATACCAAACTCCATTGATCCGAAGAATGGATCTCTCGCCCCCTCCGACTCAGTCAGAAGAGCGAGAGCATCAGGAAGTGCTTGAGTTTGTCTGAAATAAATAAAGACACACAAACTGATAAGAGGATAAAGCAGAAGCTCTATAATATGCCTAGTCGTACTTCCACTATATCTCTTCTTCCTCGCTGTTCACATGGCCCGGAAGTCTGAATTTATTACCGTGATCATGCTGAAATAAGAAAATACTGGAGGGATGGAAAGATGAAGGAAGGAAGGAAGGATGTAGGGATGGAAGAATGGAGGAATTAATTATAATAGTAAATGCTAAAATTATAGGGTAGAGCTCTGATTCTCAGATGATAGCCTGTTGAGATATATAGACAGAAAGAAAAAAAAAGAAAGAAAGAAAGAAAGAAAAACAGGAAACAAAAAAATTAAGGAAAATTAGGCAGAGAAGGGCAGATACTCAAAAAAACAGATAAAACAAGCAAAAATGAATGAATGAATGAATAAAAAAGAAAGACCCGACAGATTAACAGAAGAGACAGAAAGAAAGAATGAACGATGGAGATGCTGCTCCTGCTGCGTAACACACAGCCTGAAAGTGCTATCCGCCCTCTTCTGCATACATGAGCTCATAGACACCCACGATTGGCTAGTGTTGCTGTGACTGACAGGAGAGAGAGAGAGAGAGAGAATGTCCCTCCCATCCCGAGATTTTGCTCTCTTGACTCGGGATGGCTGTGGCATCTTCAGGATTTGAACTCATAATCTCTGGAAAAGAGAGTGAACGCTTTTCTGTCGATGATGGCGAGCTATTATGAGTTTATACAAGCGTCATAAAGGAGATTCTGCAGAGTGAAAGCTGATGGCGTAAAGAAGATGAGTGTAAAGTGTGACCTCTGACCTGATCTCCTCGGGCAGCATGTCAATCTGCACCTGTATACGGTAACGGTGCAGTCTGTCAATGGCCTCCTGGACCTCCTCTGAGAAAGAAGTCATTCAAATCACACGCAACAAAAAAAACGTATTAATGATAACGCTGAGAGTCAACATGAGTCTAAAAGAAAGAAAAGAAAATGTAAGGATTGGAAAATAAAACAACAAGAAAGAAAGAAAGAAAGAAAGAAAGAAAGAAAGAAAGAAAATGTAAAGATCGGAAAATGAAACAAGAAAGAAAGAAAGAGAGAAAGAAAGAAAGAAAGAAAGAAAGAAAGAAAGAAAGAAAATGTAAAGATCGGAAAATGAAACAAGAAAGAAAGAAAGAAAGAAAGAAAGAAAATGTAAAGATCGGAAAATGAAACTAGAAAGAAAGAAGGAAAGAAAGAAAGAAAGAAAGAAAATGTAAAGATCGGAAAATGAAACAAGAAAGAAAGAAAGAAAGAAAGAAAGAAAGAAAATGTAAAGATTGGAAAATAAAACAACAAGAAAGAAAGAAAAGATCGGAAAATGAAACAAATAAAGAAAGAAAGAAAGAAAGAAAATGTAAAGATCGGAAAATGAAAAGAAAGAAAGAAAGAAAATGTAAAGATCGGAAAATGAAACAAGAAAGAAAGAAAGAAAGAAAGAAAGTATAAGGATTGGAAAATAAAACAATAAGAAAGAAAGAAAAAAAGGAAACGAAACAAAAGAAAGAAAGAAACAAAACTAAACGAAGACAGAGCCTATAGTGTATGGTGAAGTCTTGTCGCCACACACGCACACGCACACACACCCATACACACACATACACGCGCGCACGCACACACACACCCACACACACACACACGCACGCCCACACACACACCTAGCAGCAGCTGGCACTGGCGGTGGAAGACGAGCACGATTCCGTACTGCAGCTGGGAGGACAGGTAGAGGGAGAAGCGAGGCCGAGGCAGACCCGCAGCCAGAGGAGGCACTCGCACCAACACGTAGTTCATAATGTCAGTGCTACACACACACACACACACACACACACACACACACCTGAACATCATCTGCTTATCATTTACCAACACCTTCTGACCAATCAGAATCCAGAATCCCAGAGCACTCTGCTATAAACTGTATTATAATCATAGATTAAATACACACACACACACACACATTCTCACCATGTGCTCTGAATGTTAACCTTGAGCAGATCTCGCCGGTTCATCTTTCTGGCCTTCGTGGCTGCCAGCCTGTAAGAAAATCACACACACACCCACACACATATACATACACATGCACACACACACGCATACACACACATACACACACACATATACATACATACACACACATACATGCACACACACGTATACATACATACACACATATACACACACATATACACACACATATACACACATATACACACATACACACATATACATGCACACACATACACACATATATATACACATACACACACACACACACACTCGCTGTAAAATGTGACGTCATACTACTTGGGTTTAGCTTGCTAGTGCGCCCTCTGTCGGCTATTTAATGTGGATACATTGAAAATTTAAGAGTAAAATTAAGTTATTTTCTAATCTTTGAAAGCAAGAAGAAGAAGCAAACATCCGCCATTTTAACTATATTAATTATCAGGTAAAACATCATCAGCTATTTTAATTTTAATAAATGAAAAGACAAAACTCACCATATTGTAGCGAAGCATCCAGTTCTGTGATTAAGTACATTAGGATAATAAAACATTCTTTTAACTGAATTTAGCTTAATATCAGGTTTAATAAAATAATGATTAAAAACTCTCCCTGTGTCGCTCCTAATACGAATAAACTTTCAGTGAAAGTTGAATGACCCAAACGTGTCCTTTTTAGACATTTAGTTCACTACTCAGGGTGCTACTGCTATTGTTATTATAGTCTACGTAGTGTACTGATGTAGGGAGGGTGGAGCCATTTGGGATTCAGCCACAGTTCCGTATCAAATCTCTCCAATCATTCGGAGCGGAGAGATCAGCGAGCCAATCGTTAACGCCATTTCTGGACAGCGACAGCTGATTGGTCGAGTCTGGTTGCTATAGTGATATTGCCATGGCGCCGCTTCTTCTCTGTCTCAGTAGAAAAATAGACCGTGTCCGAAATACTACCCTATTGCCTACAAAGTGCAACATGGATTAAGGGTATTTTATGTACTCTAAAGCGTTTGGACACTAATTATGTCAGTGCATTACATAATTTCATAAATACACTCTTCTCCACTGTGCTTTCATCAGTGAATAAAATAATAAAACTCGGAAAATAGTACCCTATGTAGTGAATAAGGTTTGGTTTAGGATCAGATGTAATGATGGAATAAAAAGTGTGACAACCCAAACTTCATATTAGTAAAATTAGCTTCCTTTTATCAAATTATCACTGTGTGAATAAGAACTGTCTTATTAATCTCTCAGAGATAAGATATTAATAATAAAAATAAATGTAAGCACTCCTATTCAATCACTGTATATATGATATACTTTTAATGTTTTCACTTTTTAATGATTTCAGTGTTTTTATATCCTTGTATTGTGTCTGTAAAGCAATTAATTAATTATTTGCCCACTTTTTACATTCTGATACCTAAGTACTAAGCGAATGGTATTTATATACACAACATGTTCAAAAGTTTGTGCACCCCTGACCATCACACTCGTATGTGCTTCTTCTTCAAACTGTTACCACAAAGTCAGAAGAAAACGATTGTGTTGAATGTCTTTGTATGCTGTAGAGTTACAGTTTCCCTTCACTGAGGCCCAAACCTGTTCCAGCATGACGACGCCCTTGTGCACAAAGTGAGCTCCATGAAGACGTGGTGTGTGAAGGTTGGAGTGGAAGAACTCGAGTGTCCTGCACAGAGCCCTGACCTCAACCCCACTGAACACCTTTGGGATGAACTGGAACACCGACTGCACCCCAGACCTCCTCACCAACATCAGTTCCTGTCCTCACTAATGCCCTTGTAGCTGAATGAACACAAATCCCCACAGCCACGCTCCAAAATCTGGTGGAAAGCCTTCCCAGAAGAGTGGAGCTTATTATAACAGCAAAGACAGGGGACTACTGTACATCTGGAATGGGATGTTCAACAAGCACATATGGGTGTGATGGTCAGGGGTGCACAAACTTTTAGTCATATAGTGTAAGACATTTTAAATTAATTGCCGTTACTGTAAAAACAGAGTGCATGAACTCACTAAATAAAAACATGTAAGTATAATAAAACAATGAAGACAAATGAAGACAGTAAAACACCTGGAAAAAATGAATTAGTATTAGAAAATGAAGAGAGCAACAACTAATATGTTGTTATATATATATTTATTTATTTTTTGTAATGAATCAGATGTGTAATAATCTGTAAGCTTCTGATTTGGATGATGTATAATTATTTGCAGCCTAAATTAAGTCTTCTAATAAATATTATATTATATTATATTATATTATATTATATTATATTATATTATATTATATTATATTATATTATATTATATTTCTCCATTACACTCTTGAATCTTATTGGGTCTAAAAAAAATAAAGTGAAAATAAATAAATAATAATAATAGTAATAATAATAATAATAATAATAGTAATAATAATAAGACAGAAATAACAATTCAGTACAAAGCGCGTTTGGTTTTGAGTCCTCCTCGCTCACATGACCTTCTGCGCTTTCCGTAGTTCACAGGCGCGGCTTGATTTTATTCTAAATAACGGAAACCGAGTTCAGTCTGTTGTTCCGGCGTTTTGCGTGAATTTGCTATAATGTCTGGAGCATCTAACATTAACGCGATGAAGAAAGTCGTTCAGCAGCTACGATTTGAAGCGAATATCAACCGAGTGAAGGTGTGAAGATTTTTTCCCTTATGGTGCTTTCTGTGTAGTGTTCCGGTTGGACTGTTAGCTAGATGCTAACTCAGCTAGCCGGATAAGGGCGTGGGCCTGTGAGCATCAAAGCGCTGGAAAGCTTGACTTATTTTATCTTATATTATCTTAATTTCTTATTCCGAATACATTGTGTTAATCTTACTAATGTGGATAATTACTAATTTTTTTAACCAAGAAGAAAAGTAGAAAACCTGAGCTAGCTTTAGGTAACATCCGAGCTTTCTTTGTTAAGCGGCTACCTTCTTAACTCTCATAGCGCGCGCGCGCTTTAATTAATTTCAAATAAATTATACATAAATATTTAAAATAAATAGTTTGTGGTATTGACTAAAATACCGAAGCGGTGTGTGTGTTAATGTTAATGTTAATAGGCGTGGGTTTATTAGCTACACAGAAGCTAACTTCCGGTTTCCGGTTTATTGCTTTCCTGTTGATTATATTCCTGTAACAGCACATCCCCAGGTGTTTTATTCCTCTTATACTACACCTACAGCAGTTTACCAACCATTACAATTGGTTTATTTAGTAAAGAATGACATGTACATTTTATCCGTTTCTAGCTACTTAGTATTATGGAATTTCTAAAACAGGTTAGTTCCTGTTCTCGCTTATATTCTAACGGCTATAAACAGTCGTTTCCTGACCAGCTTGTCTTTGTCACGTTACCGACAAACCCGAAAGTTCATCCTGAAGACTTTGCCTTTGACGGAAAACTGTTCCAAAGCACCGACACTGGAGACTCCTCCCATAAATGTGAACTAAACGTCTCCTAATAGAAAAGTAATCAGCAATGACCAATCAGTTGGAGAATTCAACATGGCTGAGGTGTTATTTCTGTGTGTTTGGTTTCAGGTGTCTCAGGCGGCGGCTGAGCTTCAGCAGTTCTGCATGCAGAACGCTCCGCAGGATCCGCTGCTCACCGGCGTGTCCTCCAGCACCAACCCGTTCAGGACACAAAAGCTCTGCTCTTTTGTCTGATGCTTCCTGCCACTGGTGAGAAGTTTTAGATACCGTGACTAGGAGTGGTAGACTTTGACTCTTTCCCTGTGTGACAGCATTGTTAGTAAGAAATCGATTTCAGGGTGTGACTTTATCGACACACAAGCAAGACGTGGAACACGATTATAAAATGTAATCATTAAAAAAAATAATCATCATATCATTGAGTAATAATTTCTTCATACATTAAACTTTTTTAAAATTTATTTTATTTTTAATATCTTATATTAAATATTTATTTTATTTTAATATAATTTTAAATATTTCTTTTTTATTTTTATTAATTTTTTTTTTTGCATTTTGGTAATTTATCACAGTGGTTCTTAAAAAGTCAAGTCCAGGAACGAACTAAAGTTTAAAAAAAAAAAAAAAAAAAACTTTTTCCAAAAGTTCTGAGTTTATAATCTCTCTTCTGTTCCTGACGTTATGTTGATTTGAATTTTCTGCAACTCTGTTTTTAATTGCTTTATTTTTATTTTTTTATTTTTTTGTAATACTCTTTCTTACTCACTTGGTTAAGTGTCTGGTATTAGATAATTATTTTTTGCGTAGATTTTTTCTGAACTTGGATCTGGTTGCGTGAGTACTGTATAACTTCATAGAACCAATAAAAACTTCAAAACTCCAAAAGAAATTCAAGACAGCAGAATCCTACAAGAAAACGAGGTCTGTGATTTAAAAAAAAAAAAAAACACTGGCTGAGTTGTATTTATTATGGAATGAAATGGGTTTTCGTCTTCAGACCTCATTAACGGAAAAGCAAGTATCACTACAAATAGCGTGGAAAGTTGAGGATTAAGACGTCCCGATAAATCTTCCTTTATTTATTTATCACAAATATTTCTTGATTGATTTTATTTTATAAATCAATGCTGAGGACGTTCATGGAATTTTAAGCACCAAGTGTGCAGATTAGTAATCGCCCCTGACACACACAGTCTTTTTTTTTTTTCTTTTTTTTTTATCTGAACCAGAGATGAAGTCAATGATTATGCCAGGAAAATGCAAATGTAATCCACTTTGCCTGAAAAATGAGACATGTGAATGGAAAAAAAGATTCTCCACGATGCCTGTCATTTAAAAAAAAAAAAAAAATCCAATAAGTGAGGAACGTATTCTGTGATGGATCTCTGTGGTGGTGGAAACAGTCATCGTGATCATCACGTCATGCTGCAGCATGTTGGCTAAATTCTTGTCTTCCTCTCGTTGCAGGTCTCGTTTCCTCCTGTTCCTGTGACGTTTCTGATTCGGAGAAGGATGAACCTCTGTCATAACCTACAAAAATGGCCAACTTTGATGCAAACGTGTTCTCGTATGAAACCAGGACCTCATTCATTTAGACTCAAATCAAATCCCTTGCACTGGATTCCTCATTTCAGGAGCATACACCCTCAAATTGGCATTAACTATTGAAACATAACATGAAATTTACTTTTTTTTTTTTTTTTTTTTTTTTTTTTACTCATATGAGACATACGTGGGTCACAAACTAAATCTCCCGCCTTAAGGAGCGGTTAGCTAGCGCTCGTGTCTTAGAATGGCTTTTGTCAATAGACTGACAAAAGACTTTTTTTATACACCGTACAGCCAAAAGTTTGCGGACACCTGACCATCACACCCATATGTGGTTCTTCCCCAAACTGGTGCCACGAATTTGGAAGCACACAGTTGTATAGAATGTCTTTGTAGGCTATAACATTACAATTTCCCTTCACTGGAACTAAAGGTCATTATCACATGAAGACATGGTGTGTGAAGGTTGGAGTGGAAGAACTGGAGTGTCCTGCACAGAGCCCTGACCTCAACCCCACTGAACACCTTTGGAATGAGCTGGAACGGTGACTGCACCCCAGACCTCCTCACCCAACATCAGTGCCTGATCTCACTAACGCTCTTGAGGCTCAATGGGCAAATCCCCACAGTGGAAAGCTTTCCCAGAGGAGTGGAGGATAACAGCAAATTGGGACTAAATCTGGAATGGGATGTTCAACAAGCACATGCTGTACGAACGTTATGGTCAGGTGTCCGCAAACTTTTGGCCATATAGTGTATTTCAGGTGGCAAAGCAGTGGAAGCTCTAATTTATTGTGCCTTTGTTTTTTTAACCATGTGCTCATTTTCTATGCCTTGCCTTAGGCCTTTTTGTACCGAATAAACCATTGATTTGTACACAATACTGCATTGAAGTGTTTTGTTTAGTCACGGTTTTATCATGCGCAAGTCAGAACATCACCACGATGTCCATTTTGTCCCATTTGGAAGGACAAATATCTTCTAAGATCGTTGTTTTGGACTAATTAAAGGTGTTCTCAAAGAATAATCCAAAAATCTGGTCAGAATAATCTGATAATCTGTGTTTAACAGATGTGGAAATGTCATGGACCAAGCACTAAGAAGTAATTTTTATGATTTATATTTTTATGTAAATGTGATGCACAAATGGAACTTGTAACCTTTTTTAAGTTTGAGATTTTTTTTTTTCTTCAAAAATTTTAATCAAACGATATTTTCAATTTTAAAAAGTGAGTTAATAATTCAGTATTTGAAATGAATTAAAAAAATAAATACAGTAAACATTGAACATACAGGACGCAAACAAAAACATCCAAAAATGGCTTCATAAAAAAAAAAAAAAAAAAATCTTGCTCAGTTTGGTTTGTGGTAAAATGTTCAATTTGTGCAGCAAACACACATGTATACATACACTAACTACATTCAGGTCGTTAACATGCTAGATCCATCTGGGATTCATAAAAAGGGGGAAACTTTGAAGGTAATATTCATTTAAAAAAAATTGAAAGTCGTGAAATTCAAGAAACAAATCGCTTTCACTCATCGGGTCAAAATAACCCGCTTTAAACATTTCCACTCAAAGTGGACCAATATTAAAAACTTTAACATGAAGAACATAGGGAAAACTTCAATATTTATATGACAGAAAATGTAGTTACAGGGTAGTGAAATAAAATAAAAGTTAAAATGAAAAAGTTGCATTAAAAAAAAAAAAAAAGCTAAAATTTAAGATAACATGATTGTTGAGAACTCAATCAATTATTAATTCATTTATCTTCAGTAACCACTTTATCCTGGTCAGCGTAATGACATTTTAAATAAATGTAATAAAAATCATTACAAAAAAATATCTGGATTAATAGGATATCTGTTGCTAAAGCATGTTAATTAGCTACTTCTTTATCGACTTCTTCAAATACTTGACCCTCTCTTTAATGTTATCGTCGGAGGTGGTTTTCACCAGGTGCGCCAGCCTCCTGAATCCTTCCGGAAGTCCAGCTCCGGTTTTTCCTGAACACGGCTGAACGAACCAGTCCCTGTCACTGCACATCTTCCTCAGGTTAAACGCCTTGGTGAGCTCGGTTGCTGTCAGGGCTCCTTCTTTATCCTGCATGTTAGCCAGAACCACCACGGGACGTCCTCTGAGGTGCTCGTTCTTCAGCACGCGCTCCAGTTCTCGCCTGGCCTCGTCCAGACGTCTCCTGTCCCAACAGTTGACGGCGAACAGGAGGCCGGCGGTGTCCTGGTAGTAATTCCTCCAGTGCGTTCTCATCTTCTCCTGTCCTCCAACGTCCCACACGGTCAGGGTGACCTTCTTCCCGTTCTGCTTGGCTTCCATCATCTCAACGTTGAAGCCAATCGTCGGGACCGTCTGGAAGAGCTCGTTGTACTTCAGTTTAAAGAGGAGCGTTGATTTCCCAGCTCCGTCCAGGCCCAGGAGGAGAATCCGAGCATCTGGGAGCTTCGATCCCTTTAGGCCCATTATCGATGTGCAGGAACTCAAACTTGCTGCTGATCCGTGTTTGCACAGAGTTACTCTCTCTCTCTCTCTCTCTCTCACACACACACTGGTTGATCTATTACACATGTCCTTGTTCACTTATCTCATTTCAGAACTTTATGATAAGGCAAAGGGGTCAAAGTATGATGGTGACTCTCACGGGAAGCCTAGAAATGTTAAATGTTAAACGGCTAGCGCAGAACTCTGTACAGAAACTATTGTATCATTGTACAAACTCCATTATACCGCAGCGTTGCTGAATTCTTAAATCTGATTGGTCAGAGGGTGATGATTCATTTTCCATAACAGCAGCTCTGACAGAGATACAACAATAATGTAACCTGCTTATGTTACAGCAGATATATTACACTCTGTGTATAAAAGTGTATAGGTCTCTTTAAAAATTCACATCACATACTGTACATTCAATACCCTGTACTTTTATATCTCCATTATACGACCACCATTAACTCATTTTGCCAGCAAAAAAAAACATAGAACTCAATGGTTCAATCTATATTATACTGTATATCATGTTTATTTTAGGTTCATTTCCTGTCTTACTTATTTATTGTGCTTCTCGACATACATTCGTTTATCTAATATGGTGGGCGAACCATATAAAACTGATTCTGGTCCATTCCATTGACTGATTCTGTCCATTCTTAAAAGCGCTATCCAAATAAAATTGAATTGAATTGAACTGATTCAGACTTGCAATCAGAAAACAGAAAACGGCTCACACTTGACCTTCGTTTTCCCAACTTTGTGTCTTATAAAGTTTAAACCTAGATCCATGAATGGTTCTTTGGTTCGTTCCTTTAGAGCCAAAGGTTTTATGTAGAACCATTGTTATCAACAGGTTCCATGCAAAACCCCTTCAAAGAAGCTAAGAACCGTTGAGGAACCATTTTCTATGAGGCGATTAGGCAGGAAAATGTCACCATTTTGTCACGGCATTGAGGCAACAAATGAAAATAATCCTAAATATCGTGAGAATCAGTGCAAGGCGGCTAGCAAGGCGGAAACTAACACTGCATCTCAGCATTGGTGTTTGTGCCTTTATACTGAAGCCTGGTTTCTGAAAAGCATAACAAAGTCAAGATCATCTTAACTGGTGTAGGGAGTATTCAGTGTGTTGCTCGTTCTGACATTTGATCTTTGTGTTGTGATGTTTTTGGGAAACTTAGTTAAGATCAGTCCAGTTGTGGTTTTCCATCTCTGGTACACTGAATATCTCAGTTTTTTTTTCCCCTTCAGTTTCTCCCTCCTAGCACCTATTAAATCACTGACCATCTTGTAATAATAAAAATCAGACATACTTAAAAATACGGCAAGGCCTACGGTCAGCATGTAGCGAGGTCCGATAATAACATCATCTGTGATTCTAACATTCAAATTGTATTGTATGTCATTAATTCATACACTTATCAATCAAACATCAGAGCATTAGCGTGCAATCACGTAACTGATTCAGAAATTAAACTTCGCAAATTTGTTCAGGTTCATGTTTAAATGTTTGCAGACCAAAAGTGATCCAAATGCACTTTCTTTCCAAAAATCAATCAATCAATAAATAAAAATCACTGGTTTAGCTTTCGCCCATACAGAACCTTTGTAGAATTTGGCCAAAAGATTCATTTGCATGGTACGTGCCTGAAATTTCCATAGATATAACGATATATATGTTTTGTTGGATAATCATCTACATATTTGGCATACTAGCACATTTTCATACTTCTGCAAAAGTCCACGAATCACTTCCCAAGATTCCAAAGAAAGAAAGAAAGAAAGGAAAGAAGGAAGGGATTAATGTCCATTGGCGCAGGACATTAGTCCATCACTTTCCTAAACATCAGTTCTAAATCAAGGAATTTCTCTAAAAATGAAAAAAAATGAAAAATTATTTCTTCTCACTGGAATTTAACACATCTGTTAGCAACACGTAATTCCAGCCCTTCACGATTCTCTTCTCCCGACGTTCAGGCGTGCTAGACCTCTACAGAGCCATCGTCGCCACGTGTATATCCTCAAGGTGAAATCAAGTCTGTTTTTTTCCTTCTCAAGTTCTTCCGCTGTTTTCCTCCGGCGTCATCCAAACTCCTCCAGCCAGGTCCTCTACGAAAACAAGCGCTGTACAGTTGCAGCTGCTTCTCCTGCTCTTCCCGGTCGGCCGATGCTTTCTTTGGTCCTTGGAGACACCCAAGCATCTCTTCAACCGTGAAATGAGACATATCCCGTTTTCTAAGACCCAAATGGCGGGGGTCATTTTGAAGGACCTGGTTAAGTTCTCACACATTGATCCTGTTGATCCGAGACAAAGCATTTGAGCATCAGTGGAAGATTTTGGACCACACTGTCCCATATTCTTCAACAAGCTCGTTCTGGCGGTTTTACAAAACCGAGGTGTCCTTGATGCTCGAGGGCTGAGTGTGTGCTCAGCTTTCTACCGGTCCCTTTTAACGACTGCACTAATCATAGTGGTCAGTTCCAGTAACAGCACAGATAGTGAGAGAGGACTTTCTGTGAGCTGGAGTAACAGGAGTCAGTGCTGTGAATGGTTCAAATACTTGGATCTACAACACAGGCGCTATTTTGAGAGTACTCATCTGACACCGTGGCCATGATGGAATTAGCGCCACTGCCAGGAAAACACTTGTGAATCAACAAGCTAATTTGCATACGCTTAGCCTAAAGGTTCAGCTGCTATAATATCCATTATGTTACTTACCTTGCACTATTTAGACTTCTTATAGCCCTGTAGTTTGGCTAATATTTCCTTTTACAGACCCATAAGTTCTCCCGAGTAACTACTAGGTAACTATTTTTTCCCTGTATCTGGTTTAAGTTGACCAGAGGTTCAGCCACGGGTCTGGGGTCCTTGAAACAAAGCCAAAGGGTCCCTGTTTTTTTTTTTTCTTTCTTACGGTAGTGGAAATCACAACCCATTATTATCAGAAAAAAGTTATATTTATTATTGACTTATTATAGTTATTAGCCTGTTTGAGTGGTCACATGAATTAATGAGTTTAATCCAAATTCAAAAACAAGGCAGTGCCATACAGTGTCTTGCGTAAGTATTCAAACCCCGACCCCCCCCAACCTTGGACTTTTCTGCATGTTGTAGTGTTACTGAAACCTGGAACTGTCATGGACATAAATATGTCATGAATCCATACTGTTCAAAATAGCCCATCCCGTCTGACAGAGCATGACCAATTTCGCTAAGAAAAAAGATTCAGATGTTCAAATTATATAGAGACATATCCCAAAAGACTTTCAGATCTAAGTGCAGCCAAAGTCTTGACCCAGAGGGGGTGAATACTTTTGCAACCAGCATTTTTTTGTTTGTTTGTTTAATTGACTCATTGTGTGGGCAGTTAGAATTCAGCGGAGGCAGCCCTCTGCTGGTGTGGAGAGGTCATTGCCTGAGCTAGTGTGACATCACTTCCTTTAAGACAGGTACATACCATATATGACTGTAATGCTATAAGAATCACAGTGAAAGTAAATCTAATTTCAGAGGTATTGAGGTTTTAACGTGTCTGGCAATTTCAGTGCACTTTAGTTATTTTTTGCAAAATAATTAACCAGTACTTTGTTTACTTTGTTAATACCCAGAATTTAGGGAACTGCAAAGGTAAGGGTCACCTATTTTCTTCATTTCATTCCTGGAAGTATGTAGTTTTGTCCCAGTATATACCTGTCCATGGATGGGATCACACTTTAATGAAAACTTGTAAACTTAACTCATTAAAAGGGATGCCTAGCTGTGCTGTAGCATGTTCAAAAACAGGGTATGCGTATATATAATATTTCTTATTATGAGATTATTACACAATTTCAAATTATAAACTGCCTTATTTCACTGGCAGAAAATTATGCCTGTTTTAATCAAACCATCTTTTTTAATCCTTTACCAAGATTCCAAAAATAAACCCAAAAATGATTTATCATAATAAAGGAAGGATGACGCAAGAATAAGAAACAGGTATGGCAAAAGGCTCGACCTTCATAAATCCATAAATTCAGAACTGTTTATTCTATTTAACACGCAGTCATGCCAGAGCTTTTGAATCGGACTGTATAAACTGATTAAATTATTAATTATTGCCAAAACCAGTTTCTACCAATAAATAGGAAAAGCAGAGTGATTTTCTTGATTTCATTTTAATCACCACGACTGGTTTTAACCCAAGCATGGGGGTTAGCAGATCACAAGCAGCATCCATGTAATTTAATCGAGACCCATATGATATGTTCAGGCAGAACTTGATATTTTTATATTAAATAAAAAAATAGATGCATGGTCAATTGCCAGTTCATTGGCACGTCTCCTTCAGATAACTGTCAGTCGGGGTAAATTATGGAAACCTTTAAAAGGTTGTCCATTTGGCACGTTGGAAAAACAACTGATCAGATTCTTAGGAAGCATGGATTCATATTCATATAGAAAAGTTCTAAAGGAAAAATAAAACACTAGTCTCCATTTTTGGTGCTTTTAAACTTCACCACCATGACAGTGATGTTATCGGGGCAGCCGCGGTAGAATGACTGTAACACAATGCTCTTGGCTCCGAAGTGCGGCTCGTCGAGGCGTTCTCGGACAAAGCGCACCGCCTCCTCATTGCTGAACGCGTCCCACAGGCCATCCGAGGCCAGGATCATGAACTCAGGCTGTAGTTTGTCGAGGTTGAAGGTCAGTACATCAGGGTCAGGCACCACCACATTGAGGTTCTTCAGCGGGTAGTCGCCCAGCGAGCGTGACATGGCCAGGATGCCCTGCACTCGCCACGAGCCATTGAAACTGATGAAGCCACCTGGATGAGAAAGGAAGGACCATTAAGCCCCTTAAGAATACACTATATATTTACAGAAAAAAATTGCAACTAGCAAAGAACCTAGCTAACTATCTAGCATGCTAACTAGCATTCAGAGTAATCATGCTTCATTAAACTTTCTACTATTTTTCACTACTTCACTACACAATGACTTCTAGTTCTCAAGTCGACAAACACGATGGCTTGATCTCTCAGGCTTTCAAAAGCTCATTTAAAAGGGCGTATTCTTTTAAATAAACCATGGTCCTGAAGAAAATCCATTTCGTTCAATTGTACACAAGTCATATGATAATAAAACCCACTTGACTTGACTTGTGTACGCTCTCTCTCACCTGCGCGTTTGATCCTCTTGCGCTCTTTCAGCTGATAAGGCTTGTGGTCGTGAGATAAAGCCACGGCGTTACCGTCCTTATCGCACAACACGCCGCGTGAATCGCCCACATTCGCCACCGTCAACTCTCGATCAGACAGCAAAGCCACCAAGCACGTAGTGCCTACAGGGAAGGAGGGAATATTGTGAACCAGTAAAGAACATTTTAGACTCCACTAGCTTTTCTGTTTCTCCAAGTACTGAATTATTTGGATTTAGGTGCTACTGTATACATAGTAAAGAATATTGTGTTAGAATTGGCTCGTCCCAAGCTCCAACTCATGCTTGATTACTGATGGCATCGAGGTCCAGCGTCTGAAAAATGGAGTCTGAAATCATCTGAAAACCTAACCAACATCATGGCAGTTAGCAACTTTGCTATGACAAAGTTGCCATTGCCCTTGCTCCACTTTATTGCTGTTATTATCAGTGATTCTCGCCTGTGGTTCATAGATTAGTTTGGTAAATTTTCTTCTCAAATGCATCTCATTGAACTCGTCAGTTCCGAACCTGCAGCAAGTTGCTTCTAAAATCCTATTCTGGCGCTTTATCTGACCTCCACGGATAATCTGACACTTTGCGTACACCGTGGTTTCTCTTGCTCTTTTTTTCCACTTACCCGCTTCTTCGTGTGAGGCGGAGAACTTCTCCACCATGTCCCGGTCTACGGCAAGGATGCGCTGCTCCAGGATGGAGGCGTACGAGAGTTGGCTGTCCTTCTTCTCGCGCTCGTAAGCCTGCAGATGTTGCCTCAGAGCCTCGGGAAGGTGAGCCTTCACATAGTCAGCAGCCGCCTGTAAGAAGGACACAAAAGTGGAACAATCATTTTTGCGAATAATTTTTCTGATGTGACAAAGATGTTTAAAAATTGACTGGAGTTTTCCATTAATATTGGCTGTAATGCTAATAACTGAGATACTTGCATATAATTAGTGAACTGAATAAGATGGCTTTGGAAGGGCGGATACCCGACGCTTTCATATGTCAAATAAAGACGTTTAATATTTATGACGCTTAGCGCATCATTTCCAGATTTTTGAATCCATGGTGAGAGGAGTTACATGTTTACTGATCTACTAATCTACAAATCGTCCAGCCACTAACAAGGAACTTTAACCACTTAGCTCCTATAGGTTATATAATACTATAATAAGTGTCAATTTTTTGACAATTTTTTTGTCTTGTTAACTTTCACAGAAAAAAGAGAGGCTGGTAAGGAAATGATTTCATTATACAGTATAGCTGCGTTAATGTAAGTGATTTCATTAAATGTAACTAGAAACAGATAAAAAGTATGACATGTCATTCTTTAATAAATAAATATTTGTTTTCGTTGGCAAATTGCCATGGTATAAGAGGAATAAAACACTTGGGCACATGCTGTTATAGAAAAATAATCAACTTCACAGTGGTAACAGTAACTCTGCTTCATGACATCATCTGATCTTTGATTAGTTTCCTATAACCGCAAATCCTCAAATGTTTTATTCCTTACATATCCTTTGTAATGGTTTCCTTTGGTGTGGCACACAAATTTTTTTTATCATTATTCAGTATGAATCTCATCATATCTTCCCTCTGTGTTTTCTTATAAACACTGCACTTCACAAATCGATTCTCTCTCGATTCCTCTCCCTGCCGCTAATGAAATCAGAGAGACAAGCAGGATTTATTATCCATCTTCAAAAGAACATTGAAGACTGGCTTGTATTCCCTGCTGCTATTTTTAACCTCCTAAAAATACACTGTAGATTTTCCAACTGAATTTATTTCTGTGCACGGAAAAGACCTATTTGAATGTCTGTTGCATGGCTTGCCCTAAAATAGGAGTGAAAAACGTTTTATATTTTCAGCATCTTGAAAATGTCTCCCTATGAAATATGTCAACTTTTAAAAACGGTATTATAAAGAAGTCAAGTGGGAAAAAAAATTCTCTTTCATTTTTTCTTATATGGACTGGAATGTTATCTTTTTCAAAAACGTGATGTCGTCACATACACTTTAGAAATCTTTCATATCGCTCAAGCCGCAGTGGCGATATGTTTAGATGTTATTTCATACTGCAGCAATGTGCTTTTCTAAACTTATTTATATACTCGTTTGTGTAGCCTTTTAAAATAAAGATAATTTGTCTTTAATTTTTTTATTTATTTGATTATTATTCTATTCCTGTTTGTCCTCCGTTGCTTTGTGTCATCCGGGTCACACTGAATTATTGAAGGGATCTCAATGTTCATCATTGTCACTGGAGAACAAAGAGGGATCAGGGGAAGGTATGACCCGAGGTGACCTTTTTACACGGACCACACACACACACACACACAGAGAGAGAAAGAAATACTCGAAATAGCCCACATCACATGCATCTACTTTAATAATGCCAAGATATAATCATGAGAGTGGATTAGGAAAATGGCATGTTTACCTGCACCTGGTCTCACCTCTCACAACTGAACCATAAAGGAATCTTGAATGGCTTATTTTAGCTGTGATGGATACAAACATAGTGTGAGTTGCACACTGAGAACTGATCACCATTCATGAGCAGACAGCTTTAAGTTGGCACAAGAGCACCGTCGCAGAGGCTCAGTGCTACAGCTGATGTCTTCAGAAATTACAGTGTGAGATCTTGTCCTCAAAGAATTCACACATCATTATATAAGACTCCATGGCTATCAAATGACGTAACATTTGAGATTCCATCTGCCGGCTATTTTTAACTCATCGTTTGTGTAGGTCTATCATATTACAACGCACGTAGCCTAGACTTCCAGCATCAGCTGGGCCAACTGGTATCATCGCACATGACCAGATTGAGTCTATTTATGGATATTAATTCTGTGATAAATGAACGGCAGCGGCCGGAATGGTAGTTTCCATTAATAGCAAGCACTAAGAGCAAGCCATTTATCAAAGTCAAATTTTCCCATCTCGCTAGCTGTACGGAAAAATACTGGGTGCTGGACATAATTTGCCTGCCCTTTTTGGCTAATAAAGGCAAATTATCTTATTCATTGTACAGTTCACCACTAATGAATGGGAACAGTACTGTATCATTTATGATGTCTGACTCTTTGCTATGGCAATACGGGAGACACCCTGAAAGCTATGCTTTTCTGCTTTTTCAGATAAAGCAGCAGTCTGACCTTATCGGAATACAATTCGTCCGCAAAAAAAAAAAGCCAATTCACTGAAGGGGAAAGGACGAGGGACATGAAAAACATGCATAGTAGTTGTTACTTTCACCTTGTCTTGACCTGCGAATTCACAAACCTTGGTCTTGTGAGCCAATAGGAAATATGAAGGTGGGACTGTGGTCTCTTTGGTTTGTAAAAAACCAAAGCTTGCTGTTTTCTTACTGTTTCTTGACACACATCTTGCCATCTTGTCCACTGATTTTTGTAATCAAATTCTGAATTACATTTTTCAATGATAATATGGGATTTTGTCCATGCCAATAAGCCCTAGCGCAAACACTGTGAATTAAAACACAGCCAACTCTGGACGCCTAAAGATCCATTATTCAGATGCATCCATTTGCACTCACAACTCAAAACCATCTGAGCACCGGCAACCACTGATACTATCTTGGTTAAAAGCTACTCAACCTCCTCCAACATAATTTCTAGACCAATAAATGTCCAAGACCTTTTGTCATGGTCATAAAAGCCAAATATTTGAAAGTCATGAGGGAGCTGACAAGGGAATGCAACTGGCATCCTGC
This sequence comes from Pangasius djambal, assembly GCA_022985145.1. NCBI lineage: Eukaryota > Metazoa > Chordata > Actinopteri > Siluriformes > Pangasiidae > Pangasius > Pangasius djambal. The sequence goes on from CM040978.1 coordinate 26,648,834, forward strand.
TTCACTGAATAATTTCTAAACTAGTTTTAGGGATCTACATCAACCTATATGAAAGACCTAGAGGTTGCATAAATCTATCTGCAAGCTATCTACTCTTTAGAAGCAGATTTGGTGAATAGATGAGAAAATACAGCATTATACTAAAATCATAAATGGAAATTATGGGTCGTTCTGGCTGACTTGAGTCTATTCTTAGAGAACAGTGTGGCATTAGGGTTCCGTTTCTCAGTGGAAGTTCGTCCATAGTCGTCAAGTAACATCTCAGAACAGAGTGTAACTTTAAACTGATAAATATCTAGAATGGAATGAAGCTGAGCATCTGGTATTATCCCTAGAGGAACTGGGGATTGGAGGCCTAGAAGCAGATGGCTTCCAGGCTGGGGGAGGGAAACTATGAACAAATGCGACGAGTAATTACCTAGGGAATTCACTGGCTCTCAGATTAGCCCGTTTAAGTGAAGTCATTGTTCTCTGAATGAGACTCAGGTTCTTTGTGATTATCTGGACAGAGTGGCTGGGTTGGCTGCATTGATCAAAAACAGGATCCAAAGTCTGTGTGCTCTGAATCAGGGGTCGTCAACTGGGCGACTGCGATTCAGATGCAGACCCCAGCAAAGCAGTTTATTCTCCGCTTCAAGTTCAAAACAGATTTCTAAGCTGAATGTGAGTCTGGGGCATTAGATCAGAGGTAACATGATCAGCCACTACAAAACTAAACACAGCCACTTCATATTGTCTTATTTATAGCCATGAACTAATCATTATTGGCTAAGCTTTACAAGGCCACTGTTGTCACCATTCAATCATGTTGGTAGGTTATCCGGACCTTCGTAAGCAAGGACATTAATGTAACTGGACCTTTACAAATTTTAGTTGACTACAATCTAAACCCTTGATGAGCAGTAAACATGAGCTGACGTTAAGTAGCTAATAAAAGATACGAGTAGGGTAATAAATATGTTTTAATCTTGTGAAAGGTTGTGGTATTGCAGAATAGGGGATTAGTTTAATTAAACTTTCAGGAGGCCCAAATTTAGTCTCAACTATTTTGCCACTGTTTTCGTGTGAATCTGTGTGTGTGTGTGTGTGTGTGTGTGTGTGTGCAAGAGGGAGAGAGAGAGATTTATACTAGTAATTAGCAATTTATCCACAATTCACCATCTTGTGCTGTCATTTTGATATTTTTTTCTATAAAGATTGTGAAAAAAAATAAGCCAAACCATGTTTTGTGTCACAGAAAAGTAGCTAAAACCTATAAATTGATAGTAAGACAAATTTTATAACAATAAAATATTTGTTTGTTAAATATTTGTTAAACATTAAGACTAACAAGGTCTTCCTTAAGAGCACATCTTTAGCGCAAGCCATATGTATTTTTCTTATTTATTTAGCATACTAGCTAAATAATTTTAAAACCGTGTTTGATGAGTTGACTGAACACTTTGAAGACTTGTTTGCCTTCACATCAGCGATTAAAAATTTATTATAATTTTAATGGATATTTGTTTGAGCTTGTGTAATTTACTTGAACGCTACGTTTAAAACAAACAAACAAAATAATAAGTTTACTGTGGTAGCTAGCTAAGGAAATGAAGGCGACCTGGAATGACCCATTGTACAAGGGGGGGGGGGGGGATTTACTTTGCCTTCATACACTTTTTTTTTTTTTAAACAAACAGCTTGCCCTTTTAAACTACTTTGCTACCAAATTTCTAATCAGATACAGATTGATTTAGAGCTGCATTTGTTAAAAAATAAAAATAAAAAATACTGTTCCCCCCTCACTTGGGTTAAATATGGACTAGCGCGCCTGGTGATCCTCACATCAGGACCACTATATGGAAAATGTCCTGGATGGATGAATGAATGTATATAAACCATATCTATATGTGTAATATAAGCAACATGACGTTATAAATGATTTTTCTTTGCCACTCTTTTTATTTACCTCTCCACCATGGCCGTCAAAAATGGCAAATATGGACGGATGGCTCCTGTTGGCGAGGTCTGTGAGCACCTCGAAGCGGTCCTCCATGTGGTCTCTGCGGCCCTGGATGGAGTACACGGCCACGTTGTGGCTTTTGAAGCCCCACGTCTTGGAGAACTCCCCGTCCATCACGTGTAGGCCGCCGCCGTTCACGTCCTGCATCATCATCATCTCGGCCACTTTACCCTTGACCATCTTGACGGCGTCCCTGCTGGACCTGACGATGGTCTTCACCTCGTCCGTGTGGAAGAAGTAGCTCCATAGGGCCAGGCTGATGCACAGGAGGAACAGGGTCTCCGGCCGGAGCAAGAAATAACGCATGATGCGACCCAGAAGAGACAGCAGCGTCATCGCGTCTCCTATCATCACACTGCTTACTGTTCACTCATAACACACACACACACACACACACACACACACACACGCTTCAGATCACTTCCATGATCCAGAAGTAAAGATCGCGTGCAGGGATGAAAACCTCAGGACCTCCGATTCCCTGCTTCCATTCTCGTGTCCTTGGAAAATGAAATGCGCTTTTTACGCACCGCAGTTTCTGGAGCTTGGAGAGGGTGCGAATGATGCCAGAGTTGTGAGAGCAGCTGCAAAAAAAAAAAAAAAAAAAAAAGGAAACCCTACAGCCTGTATATAGTCAACAAGCAAGGTTGCAAATCAACAAGGAAGATTTCCAATTATCTTTAGTTTTTTAAAAAAAAATTTTTTTTGGAAAAGTAATGTCCCGGTTTGTCCTGATGAACACTGATCAGTCCGCATTTATACCACAGCAGATCACAACAATGGAGATGGAGTGGCCTGTGCGGGGTGCGGACCAGCCACCCTCCAAACTCTGAGATATGGAAAGCCAAAGGGGTCCAAACCAGTGCAGGCTGTTAGAAATGGACCGGAGGTGCTTTAAAGCCCTCCATCTCTTTCAAGAAAAAAAAATCATCACAAACAACAACAACTGGTCGCTAAAAATAAATAAATAACATCTGGGGCTGATTTCTTTCTAGCACAGTCTGCAGATTCGTTCCATTTTCTGTACCGCTTATCCTACACAGGGTCGCAGGGAGCCTGGAGCCAATCCCAGGGGACACTGGGCACAAAGCGAGGGACACCCTGGACAGGATGCCAACGCATCTCAGGGCACAATGTCACACACACTCACACACCCAGTCACTCACTATGGACAATTTAGAGATGCCAATCAGCCTACAACGCATGTCTTTGGACTGGGGGAGGAAACCGGAGTACCCAGAGGAAACCCCTATAGTACGGGGAGAACACGCACACTCCACACACACACAAACACACACACACACACAGGGAGGAGGAGGGAATCGAACCCCTGACCCTGAAGGTGCGAGGCAACAGTGGCAACAGTTCCCATATTCCATATCATATCTTCAGCAGAAAACTCAAAATAGTTACATAAAATAGTTTACATAAAAATATTAAGTTTCTCATCAAAATGTGATTTAATTGCTTATGCTAAATTTAACTGAAACAAGTTTCTAATTACTGGATTATATTATGCAGAGTGAGTGTAAAATCCCACGAGGACGTTAGCACTGACAGGAAGAAATAACTATAGAGTATTACATTAACATTACTAAAACACGTGCGGTAGAATAGTGCAGCGGTCTCACAACGCCAGCAATCCTGAGGTTGGTGAAAGTGCAGGGTTTGGTGTTATTCAGGGCTTTGAATTTACAAAATCAAATTGTGTTGGACGTACGAAAACAAATTGTGTTATTGTAACTCAATACTCACATGGAACCAATGTACGCATTTGAATTGAGTACATTTAATGAGCTTTTTGTTCAATGTGGATTATTTGCTCAATAATTATTTTTTTTCTGAAAAAGTCCATGGAGGAGATATTAGAAGTAGATAAATTATGCACACATTGTTCAGTCAAAGTACAAATTACAGGAAGGGACAAACACATATTATTGGCACATTATTTGCACAAAACTGCACATATTCACACTTTATATCTGTACTGTCAGACTGCTGCTGCCACCATCCATATATCCATATATATATATATATATATATATATATATATATATATATATTCTTATACACATTTTTTAATCCCTTCATATATTTTTTTATGTATATATTTTTCTTTATATTTAATATTTTTCTTTATATATATATTTTTTAAGTATAAATTATTCTTTATATTTAATATTTTTCTTTATATATATATTTTTTAAGTATATATTTTTCTTTATATTTAATATTTTTCTTTATATATTTTTTTATGTATTTATTTTTCTTTATATTTAATATTTTTCTTTATATATATATTTTTTAAGTATATATTATTCTTTATATTTAATATTTTTCTTTATATATATATTTTTAAGTATATATTATTCTTTATATTTAATATTTTTCTATATTTTCTTATTTTATGTCAGAACAGTTGTATAAAGCATTTCACTGCAAGTCGTACTGTGTATGGTTATGTATGTGACAAATAAAATTTGCAACAGAAACATACATTTTTATGTGGTTTGAATGAAAGAGTTAAGGACTAATAATTTAAAGTAAACATTCAAATTTTTGGCTGTGCAGCACATTTTAAACTCAGCTAACCAATTCCACATTTATACCAGAAGCACTCAGTAGAAAGAAAGGAAACGATGGAATTTCAACCAATCAGGATGCGAGGAATGACGGTTGATGAAGCTGATTTCGAAATGTTTTCTGTTGCCAAATTGTTGAGTTGGAATAAAGCAGTCAATTTGATTGAATTCAACTACAAATCTTGATATTTAATTTCAGAACAAAGCCTGAAAAATTCAGATTTAGCACACAAACGCAGATCCAAAGCTTAGGTGCACCAACTATCATTCCATATGAAGTACTCTTTATACTCAGAGATGTTGAACGTCACCTGTTTCTCATCATACTGATGTTTTTCTGCCTGGTTTTTTTTTCACTGTGAAAAAGAGAATGTCTTTTTCATACAATTTTCACGTAGAACGCTATTCGGCTCAAAAGCTATTAGTCTCACTGATCTTAAATTACCTAGAAGCAAGTTGTTATGAAATCAAGGGCTTCCTCTAAACTATATTTGCCACATTTATGGACCATTTGGCTTTTCATACTCAGTCACCCAGTGACGCTGTCCCATGTGGTGTTTACTGATGATGTCTTCAGTGGATAGAGCTAAAACAAAGAAAAGAGAAGTTTATTAATAAAAAGTTGGCTGCTGAATAAATCCATATAAATGTTGGTAATCTAGACAGCATTTATCCAATTTCTGCAAAATAAAAATGAATAACTTCACTAATTTAAGTGAGAATTTCCTGAGAATTTGCAAAAAAAAAAGAAGAAAAAAAAGTGGTTTCAATATAGCCTATATTTTTTTAATTTATTTTTACAGAAGCACCTTTTACTGAAAATAATAATAATAATAATAATAATAATAATAATAATAATCTCACAGCAGACAATCCATGAAATAATGTTTAAGACAGTATTTAATTGTTATTTAAAATGTCATTATTAATTACGTAATTATAAATTAATGTTCCGAAACATTTCTTTTTTTCCCCCATTTCATTTATTTTAAATATCAGAAAATATATAGAGTGCGCTTCCTAACTGTAAATGTGCAAAAGTGACAAAATCTCTAAGTTACTAAATAATAAAGTACTAACTTATTTAGTTATAACTTACAACATATTCTCTTTTATTATTTTGATAAAGTGATGTTCAAAATCAGTACGTTTCATTACAATGTCTTTTCAGAGAACATGTTAAATAATTGCTAAATTACACATATGTTGATATTCATTTTGCTGTAAATCTGATGGGGATTATTTAAGGACTGAATAAATAAATCGCAGTGAAAGGCAGAGGCATGCAAAAGATCTTTCATTGGGTAATGATCTCGATTTCTGAGCACCTGACACCAAAACCGTGCCTTTCAGCCCAGGCTGCTTGAGCCTCTTGAAGTTAACGCATGGCCTCTGTAGGAGCCTGTAGGGAGAGAGAGAGCAGGTAGCTGAAGCTCAGGTAACCGTTCTGGCCTCCCAAATGGCGCCCTTGTGTCTACTGAAATAAAAGGAGGGGAACTGTAAGATGAGAGGACCAAGCGTGCGTATATTCAGGCATATAGGTTATATGTTCTGTATTTATATGCTCTGTATTTACTACCTGCATTTTTGCTGCTACAGTATTTATAAAATATGGTATATAATTTTTTCATCACTACTATACTCTCTACCTGGCTGCTACCCCAATAACTGCTATTTCCATATATAGTATAAGCTTATCTGCTGAATACTATTTCACAGCATGTTATGTTTATTATATTGTTACTCTTTTGCACTACTGTTATATCTGATTCACTTTCTTACTAGAACTGTGTGCTAGTCGGCGCTGCACTGTATCTTACTGTGCCGATTGTCCTGTTTTGGTAGGTATTGTACTGTCTTGTGCTGTTTGCACACATTTGCATGTGCACTTTGTGTAGAAATGTGTAGTCTCTTGTAGTTCTGTGTTGTTTTATGTAGCACCATGGTCCTGGAGGAACGTTGTTTCGTTTCACTCTAGCTGTATATGGTTAAAACGACAATAAACCACTTGACTTGACTTGACTTGTTGAACTCAAGTTGGACTTTAAGTGAGGGTGTAAAATCTTTTCTAAAACCTATGTTGAGTGTATTTAGTGTAAAACTAATGTTGTGTTAAATTTCATGTCTGTTCCAACATACATGCTTAAGGGTTGTAGTAATTAGTAGTGTATTATGTGATGGATAAAATCAGCCAATCAGTGCCACGATCAGATGCGGTCCCATTACCACTCCGAAGTAAATTATTTTCTTCGAAGAGCACATCTCAAAGTGTTTTATTCCTATTCCTAACACAGCAATTTGCCAACAATGTTTTATTTATTTATTAATGAATGACAAGTTGTACTTTTTTATCCATTTATAGCTACATTTAATGTTGTGTAATGTCCACGAAACAAGCTAGTTCCTGTTATCACTTATGTTATAGCAGCTATAAATCATCTTTCTATGGAAGTTAATAAGATAAGGGTAAAAAGCAGCTTGTTACCAAGAAAATGCAAAGTCCTTAAACTTTTCTAACAGCTTTAATGCTGACTTGTGCAAAGCACTGGCACTGGAGACTCCTTCCATAAATAATCCTATAGGAAACGTCACCATATCAAAAATTCTACTTTTTCTCTTTGCTAAATAACAGCACATTTTAATCGGTGTATTATTTTACTTAAATTATGTTGCGTGTCTACAAGTCCCTGTGAACGAGCTGTTACTATAGAAACAATAACGTATTAGAACGAGCATGTTAACATAAACAGTGATTTGTTTTGCTTTAATAATTAATTACTTCGTATCATTAATACAATCATAGAAACTTAATCAACCAATCAGAATTCAATTTCAGAGGCTGTGGTAGGTCATCAGTTAAGAGTCTGCGCTAGTGACAAGAAGGTTGAGAGTTTTAATCCCAGTTCTATCAGAGAGCCCCTGTCTGGTTCTTCAGCCAGAGCCTTTTACTCTCAACGATTCAAATCTGTCTCGCCTGCAAGTCACGTTTTGATAAAAGCCTCTAACAAATAAATTGACATAATGTAATCACTGGACCAATCTGAGTTCCGAGTGTTCCGAGTGGTTTCTCGTACGGATCAGATCTGAAGTCAGATATGAAGTCCTAGAACTATAAGAACATTATACACCATCTAAAATGAACACTTTACCCTTATAGTAACCCTTCTGGAACCTAAAAGTCACAAGTGCTAAATTTCCTTTAGGTGGGCTTCAGAAATGTTGCCACAGCTTTGGTTTGCAGTCCAATCTCTCGTTGGCTTTGATTATTGAGCTTCCCTTTGAGCTTCTGCCAAACGGAGATGGAGCCTTGAAAACAGGCCACGTCTCTCCAGAAAGTCTTGACCTTGGGTTTCATTTAAGAATTTTTCCTTGTTTACTATTCTTAGAAGTCGATTGTGTGTCTGAAAAATAGACGTTCTGGTGAAGGGGCTGCATTCGGTGGTGCTGTTTGAAGGGGTGTTAGGTACGAGACCATACGCTCCCAAGTGTACAGCGCCGAGACTACAGTGAAATCCCCCAAGTTCCTAAATCTCTTTGATCCTTGGGAAAACCATGACTCATTCAACCTCTTGCTTACCATTTAGATTTCTTTTTTTGAAGAATATGTTAGCAGCCTTTCTAAAAAGTGACAGATGCAAAAGTTTGCATCCTGTAGGGTTTTTGGATTGTAAAATAAAGGAAAATGCACCTCTAATCTACAATATAAATGACATTATTTAAAAAAAAAAATCCAATGCAAAAAAATCCAAAATACAATGCAAATTGTACCAGAAAATAGTGTTACCATGGTCTCAGTTTCCAGACCTTATTTTAAGAAGGCAATATATGATATCGGTAGAGATCAGAGCATATACACATAGAAAGCAAGTATAAAAGCAAATGTGGGCATATAAATTGTTAGAGAATATTTATATGACATTCAGAAAGAAAAATACAAACCGGTTTAACTGATATTTTGATTTCTATCACTATTTATATCTTAACACATGCTTCATTTTGTCCCAAGAGTGCAAAAACTTTTGCATGGCTGCAGTTGTTATCTACTAAAAAATTCAGCATAGCCTATATTAATAATTCCAGTCATCTGGAATGTATTAATATATTAATAAGTGAGTGCACATACACGTATGTTTATGTGTACAAGTGTAAATTAGTGCACTATGTCGTCCTCAAGTATGCCTGGGAATGAGGTTGATTGATACGATATGGTCTTGAAAACATCACATTAGCCTCCTCTCCTCAGGTATCGCACCCTCGAATCTATGCCAAGGACACACCACATGGCACTGAAGCTGAACAGCCTGTTATTGGACGAGCCCAAGGGAATGCAGAGGCCCAGGCTGTTAAAAGGTGGTAGCTGCGATGTTGTTCCCTCTCAGGTTAGGAGGACGACGGAGAAGACGCCAGAAGAAGTGAACCGACAAAGGTAAACGAGGTCTCGTTTTCCTATTTAATGCAAGTGAATCAACTTACACGAAATTAAAATCTGCGAACGAGCATGAGAACCCGTATGTTAATTTTGCTTGTTATGATAATAGTGAGACATATATGAATAATACATACTTAATTTATAGATACTATTTCTACTTTATGTCCACTGTACACTGGTAATATGCAGAATATATACACAACTACAGATAACAACACCTGTCACCGTTTTGTTGCTAGAAATGTGTTTATTACATCCATTTTAAGATATTTGAACCAATGCTTAATCCTTTGTTTAGCAACAAGCCAACCAAATCAGCCATATAGCAATATAATGGAAACAAAATGTTGTTTAAAGCTAACAGATGCACTAGCAAGAAGAAATATCTCAAATTTTCCTCTCTAGATATATATGTGACTTGCCATTGTTTCAGCCAGCCATGAAATTGTGAAGTCCACGAAGTTGTGGAATTCGCCATTTGTTTCTTTATCACAATAAATTCAGAAAAGGTTCAAATATGTATCCAGCAGGTTCTAAGAAGGTTACCCGTGTTCACACCAACAGCGATTTTTTTTTACTTCGCAGCACTGACATCGCTAAGGCCACACAAACAACAGAATGTCACTAGCCCCACCTACTTTTCATAGTATTAACATTCCCGCAATTAAAATTGTTGCAGCAACAAAGTAGAAACTTTTATGAACGTTATAAAAAATATTTAATGTTCTATTTACATTATAGCAGCTTTAAACAGTCATTCTCTCACCAGCACCTTAGTTCTTTTTATTTCTAACATGAAGCAAACAGAAAATGGTGTACAAATAAGGTTTTTAGATATATAATTAGATCAGACTAGAAGTGTATATGATGGTTTACTGAACGTCTACAATGTTTTGTAGAATTTGATTACGTTTGCTATGTGATACTGGATTTAATTGCCACATACGTCATGTTTTCTCTTGTTTTTCCCTCCTTTTCACATGCTTTAGGTTATAAGCTGCTACCTATCACCATCATCAACAAAATGACCAGTTCACTACGCCTGGTCATCCTGGTGATGGCCTCAATGATGGTAGCAGTGGCCGAGGCATCAGCACCCAGGAATCCACAGCGACTACGGGCTAAGCCTACTAAGAAGCCCCCTCAGGGTGGGGAATCTTCTACAGCGCTGCCTACGCGCGTGGGTGTCCGTTTCACCACCACCGTGGCTCCCATCCCTTCCAGCAGCGCCTTGCCTGAGGACACCACAGAGTCCATCACGGATTCATATTCGTCTTCCACGGAGAGCAGCACCTACTCCAGCGACGCCTATTCAGCTGACTACCACACAGAGGCTATGTTGCCACCCGGAATGGGTCCCCGGAACTACACTCTGGACTACAACGAGTGCTTCTTCAACTTCTGTGAGTGCTGTCCACCAGAGAGGGGCCCACCAGGACCCATCGGAGAGAAGGGGTCGCCAGGTCAGACAGAGGAAATGAAAGATACAGTGTAGAGGCTGAGATGAAAGCTAGAGGTGGTGAACATTCCAGAAGACCGGCACTCCCAAATCATCCATTTCAGCGATAAATATTGAGTAAATATTTAGATGGAATATATTGTGTTTAGATTTTAGGTTTTGTTGGTCCACACAAGAGTGTATTGCCCCTACATTAAGGTTGGAGTAAGGAGATAAGCTGATGGATATTGATTTAGATTTTGAATAACTGCTACATTTGATCGTCCATCCTGATTTTTTTTTTTCTGTCTGTTTTTCTGTCTATCCATGTCAGGTATTCTAGGGCAGAAGGGAGAGATGGGACCTCAGGGAGCAACAGGACCAGCAGGACTTCCTGGAGCTCCTGGATTGCAGGGAGAAAAAGGTCGGTGAACTCTATACCTAAGATGGTGGTTCAAATTCTGTCCAAATACTTTTATATCAATATTTTTGCAAGAAAAGATCAGAATCTATGATGCTTTCAGACCACTCAATGACATCAATACAAGCCAGAAAATTAATGCAACCTCATGTTTTGTAAATCCATCAGTATGGAGAATTATTACAGTCTGGATAGACTAGGAACATTAAAAATCCACAACCGTACAAACCATGCAATTCTAAAATGATAGAATTGTCTAGAATAGCAAGTTGCCAAAGATCAGCTCAGTGATAATAATGATAACTGTTCTTCATCCAGTAATTTATTGTCTTCCATCGCTCCCTTTTTATAAAGAAAAGAAAAAGAAAGGAAATAAAACAATATATTTCTTTGCCAAATGTCAAAATCTTTTATACATCTTTGTTGCACAGCTATGAAAGGTTTTAATGACATACCTTTTCTTCCTTCAGGGGATCCAGGACAAGCGGGAGAGAAAGGGATTCCAGGAATACCAGGTTCTGCTGGCAAACCAGGAGATAAAGGTGTGTTGTCCTGTGAATGACTATCTCTCGATATAGTAACTTTGATGTACAGTCATGGGTAAGTCCATTTTAACTTCCTTGTTAATGTCTCCAGGTGAACCAGGTCTTAAAGGTGACAAAGGAGATATTGGCTTGCCTGGATTGAAAGGTGAACTAGGGAGCAAAGGGGAACCTGGCCAGAATGGGAGCAAAGGAGAGAAGGGTGACATGGGCCTGCAAGGACCGATTGGACCTGCTGGACGAGATGGCATGAAGGGGCTAAAGGGTGATAAAGGAGAAATGGGGGAACAAGGAACAATCGAGAAGGGGGAAAAAGGTAACAAAGGTGAACCTGGGCCTCCAGGACCTAAGGGAGACATGGGCAAGCCAGGACTGAATGGCACAGTGGGATCTCCTGGAGTAATGGGCCAAAAAGGAGATACAGGTTCTCAAGGTCCACAGGGAGAGCCAGGTAAAAGAGGACCACCTGGACCACCAGGGCAAAGAGGGATGCATGGCATGAAAGGAATGCGAGGTATGAAAGGGGTACGTGGCCAAAGGGGAATGAAGGGCTCAAAAGGAGAACCATTCATTCAGAAGCGCTCAGCCTTTAGCGTAGGACTCTTTCCTAGCAGATCCTTCCCTCCTCCTGGCCACCCGGTCAAATTTGACAAAGTCATCTACAACGAGGAAGGACACTGGGACCCCTATATCAGCAAGTTCAACTGCACTTACGGAGGTGTCTACGTGTTTTCCTACTACATCACCGTTCGCAGTCGTCCTTTACGGGCCGCCTTGGTAGTGAACGGGGTTCGTAAACTGCGCACTCGCGACTCTCTCTATGGCCAGGACATCGACCAGGCCTCCAACATGGCACTGATCCGACTGTCCGCCGGTGACCAGGTATGGCTGGAGACACTGCGGGACTGGAATGGAATTTATTCCAGCAGTGAAGACGACAGTACCTTTTCTGGCTTCCTACTCTTCGCTGATGCCACTAAGGAATGACGACTGAGAACACCTGAGAATGGACCTTTTGCTTTACTACACGTGACCAGTGCCTGTTGCATCAGAAGTCACCTATTTTACCCGAGCCTCATACTGAAGCCTCATATGCTTACTAACAGCAACTGACCAGCTACTAATACCCCTGCTTCGGGCCATATCTTCTGAAATTCATATCAGAGTGCACCTTCAGGGATGGTTTTCCAGACACTGACTAATTTGTGTACTAAACAGAACTTGCATTTTATAGGGGATATGTAGCATATGGAATGGAATTCATGCCATACTGAAATGCAATCGTTATGGAGGGGAAAAATGTGGAATGCAACGCGTGCATTACTTTTTAGTAGTGCCATGTGTAAAGTGGGTCAAATTGAAAAGCAAAAGCTTTACTCAGTTGTTTAAACATTGCTTGATTTCTTTCTATACAAACCCCCCCACACATTTATACAGTATTTATACATGGAGTAGCGTTGCTGCCTCACAGCTTCAGGGTCCCTGGTTCGATCCTGAGCTCAGGTTACTGAGTGTATAGACTTTTGCATGGTGTCTGCATGGGTTTCCTCCTGTCTCCCAAAAACATGCCAGAGGGCAGATTGGTTACGCTAACTTGACCCATGGCATGAATATGTGTGTTCATTTTGCCCTGTGACATCCAGGGTGTCTTTCCACCTAGCGTCTATTGTTCCTGGGATAGGCTCTGGAGCCGCCATTACCCCGATTGGGATAAAGTAGGATTTGAAGATGAATGAAGGAATTAATTAGATGATAAGCACGTCATGTAATTGTTTTCTGAAATAATGTGCGAGTCTGTGTTTCATGCCGAAATTTGCGGCATGCTTGAGAAACTATTCAAAGGTAATTGCTTGGGATCAAGTACACGTTTTGGGGTAAATAAACACTATTTCACTTTAGTTATTGATAAAGGCATATTTTCATAAAACAAAGAAGAAAGCATTATGATGATGATGTGTTTGATACTTGAAGGCCATCTTGTAACAAATATATTAACCAACTTTTCCTGAATATTTGCAATTGAATGGGCGAATCCTTTTAATCGAACTTGAGGCTTAATGCACCACTTCATATTAGAAATCAGGTATTTATTGGGAATCCATTTGTAAACAACACAAATTTGTTAAAGGGCAATAAAAATATTTTTTCGTGGCACATTTACAGCATTTCACAGAGAAATACAATTCAGCTTGAATTCAATTCTGGCATAAATTTAGCAATTTATCCTTACATTGTTTTTCAGTAAAGAGTTCAAGCAACATGAACATAATGAGGACTTTACCTTACTTTTTTTTTTTTTGTCTCATTTTCGGCATGTCACTACTGAAACATGATGTAACGTGTGCATTGCATGTGTTCTTTATGTGTTTTTCACTGTAATGACTGCATCTCAATTTGACATGAATTCCTCTCCCCAGCAGCACTGCACATATACATAGTTTTCAGTTTGTACAATAAAAAACATGGCGCTTGATCACTGTGTTGTTGCTTTCATGTCATTACCTCTCTGAGAGGATATTAATGTACAGATTTGGACAACTAAGCAAGGACACACCTGTTTTAGACTGCCAAGTGGATGTCCGAAAATGCAGATGTTAAGATTTTGTCTTTAATAACAACATCCACAGGCATTTAAGAAAGACTCCATAACTCATATTTGACTACTGGCAGTCATTTAGGCATGACATCCAATGAGAAGTATGGAAGCCCTTTTCTGCCAGGTTGAAAAGGAAAAAAATTGCATTAACATTTTTTCTTTATTTTTGGCAATAGCAGTATGCCAATATTTAGACTTATTATCTCAAATGTTTGACATATTCTTATAATTTTGACTTTTTAATCTCAAACATCTGACTTATGTCAAAATTCTGACTTGTAACCTCAAAAGTCTGACTTATCTCTAAATTTTGACATAGCTCATAATTTGGACTTAACTGAAAAATCTTCACTTCTCAGAATATCAAGTTATTATCTCAATATTCTGACTTATTATCTTAAAAATCTGACTAGTTTTCTCAAAAGTTTGATTTATTTTTATTTTAATTTATTGGAAAACATTTTTTCTTATCTCAGAAGTTTGATTTATCTCAAAATTCTGACTTCTCAAAATGATTTATCTCAAAATTCTGACATTTAACTTCTCAAATTTCTGACTTATTTTGGCAATATTTGGACTTATTATCTCAAAAGTCTGACTGATTAATACTTGACGTATTATTTCAAAATTCACAAGTGATGGACAGAGAACCTTTGAGATTCGACTGGTAAGTGGCAGCAGTGTTACAGTTGCTGTACCGGTCTGTGGGGATCTTTGGTGGTGAGGAAGAAGCGGCCTGTTTACCACTCGATCTACATCCTTATCTTCACCTACACCTACGGTCATGAGCTGTGGTAGTGTCCGAAGGAGTACAGGTTCCTCTTCAGGGCGGCTGGGTTTATTCTCCATGATAGGGTGAAGAACTTGACCAGAACTTCTGGGGAGAACCTCAGAGTAAAGATGCTGCTCCTCAGACTTGAGAGGAACCAGTTGAAGGAGCTTTTTCCACCTGGTTGGCTCGCTCTAAAGCTGTATCAGGCACGTCCCACTGGACGGAGACCCCAGGACAGAGCCATGAGGATTATATCTCACAGCTGGCTTGGGAACATCTGGGGATCCTGACCTGATACGTCCCAGCCTGCTGTCACTGCGACAGAATGAAAATAACTGAATGAATGAATTTTCATGAAGAATGCCAATCATTCTATAGTTGCCTCCAGATGGATGGATGCCTATAGATGCAATTAAAATATTAAATAAAACATACGATTTTATTTTGGAGCAGAGGAGTGTAAACCTGACTGCCCCTTTAACAGAACAGAAATTTAACTCAGTGTTTAAATTGTGATTGCTCTAACTGAGTGCCGAGTTTCATAAAATTAAATTAGTGTAAAAAAAATAATAAATAAATACTACAATACAAATAGTAAGTACTTCTGAATATATACAGCTGAAAAAAAAAAACATTTTTTCATATTTATAAAAATAAAAAGGAAGGTTTTATAAATATTTCTGCCTATCTGAACTCACTGATCTTATTGAAAACATGTTGACTGTTTACCCGGTGACGTCACTGCGGTTCTGGTCGCGACCGCTAGAGGACGCTGCCGCACATGTACACCCAGGCACTTTGCCATTATGAGGAATAGAGAACCTGACAGATAAAACAGGCGTTGTGAGTCACTACCTAAAGAGTTCCTGACATTTGGACAAAAACTGTGGTGAAATTCTTGGGAGTTTTTAAATGAATAGCCGATTTTCAGACATGAAGAAAAGATCCCAAGGCGAAAACTGAATCGCATGAAAAAGAAATGAATGATGTGAGGGCAAAAAAAGGGTCGCCACAGCGGATCATCTTTCACTGTCTGTATATCAGTTTGGCGCAGGTTTTACACCAGATGCCCTTCCTGATGTATTCCTTGCTTCCATTTTTCCGGGCTTGGGACCAGCTGATGGCAATATTTGCTCCGTCCACCAAAAAGGCTCATGATGGCAGGTTTTAGAAGAAGAAGAAGAAGAACATGATTCCAGGAAACATCTTCTGAAGGTGTCGCTCCAAGACTAGACCTTACCTTGGTAAGTGATCTTAGATGGTATCACATCTTAGTGATCCTCCTGCACTGACACACGCTGACATGTGTGCACATTTCCTGAAGGACTGCAGTTTTCTCCATTGCAGTTTTCAGAGAAATGGCTTGAACGTGATCTTTCGGGGCAGTCGGCGAGGTCGGTGTAGCCAAAACTACACAACAACTGTCTCATATGTCATCATCATCATATGTGAGCAGTGAGGAGACCGGCTCATTCAGCTCTTTCTCTCGTCCAGGCAGGTATGTGAAATCCTGGAAGAACGTGTGAAATGGTTAGACTCTGAAATCGTGTCCTGACTACAATTTGGTGATGCTTCGTACATTGTCAGAGAAAGTCGCCGAGATAGAGTCAC
The DNA here is from genome assembly GCA_022985145.1 of Pangasius djambal. Taxonomy (NCBI): domain Eukaryota; kingdom Metazoa; phylum Chordata; class Actinopteri; order Siluriformes; family Pangasiidae; genus Pangasius; species Pangasius djambal. The sequence goes on from CM040978.1 coordinate 26,665,227, forward strand.
ATAGCTGGGATCGAGTATGGGCAAGTTTCAGGTGTGTATTTGGATGCTTCATTGGCTTGTTCATTGGAGAACATTGGAGTGGTCATCAATCTAGATTGCTTGCTTCACCACAGGACCAATCACAGGACAGTGACTGATCCAGACCTGTGTTTAATGAGAAATCTCCTGTCCTGCGAAAATGCACATCGGGATCTTGGCCAGTTGTTTTGAACACGACATGATTTTGGTAGGTTTTTCCAGGTTTGCTTGAATCAGTTCCCCAAATTTCAAATAAATCACCAATTTCTCCACTAAACATTTTGTTAAATCACTTTGCCCAACCATGTACATAACTACTATTAGAAGAACCTTTGTAAGTCTTGGTCAATTTGGATTGTTTTACAGGTGGTGTTTGTGGGGTTAATAAATAAAAATAAATTTTAAAAAAAGAGGACAAACAGAAACCATGCTCTCAATGACATTTTATTTCAGTTTCACCCCATGATCTAATCAAAGCTTCCATTAAGTCTGAGACCACACGATTTCTATGTCACTATGGGGTATGCCAAAGAGCAGTATGTGCCTGAGAACTGTAAATGAGACGAGGCCCATACGTAGCCCAAAACTCTGGCGCTAATCAGAACTGAAACACACAGAGGCAGCCATCGGAAATACTGTTAGAATCACAAAATCATAAAGGAGTGAAAGAAAATTACATTAGTGGTCAAAGGAAGAGGGTTTATCTTTCCATCTTTTGATTGGTTTCCATGCTTCTGTTCCCGGCTTTTAATCTCCTTCACCTTGTGCAAATTTCCCACTATTTGGTCAATTAAATATTAAAATAAAAAGGTAACAGCATACATCAAGCGCCTTCATTTAGAGATAAAAATGACCACATACTCCGGAGGAATGTAAGAAATTAAGATGAGTCACATCTTAGCTTGCATTGAAAGAGCAAAGCGTAGCGGACGGCAGTTAACTGCTCGACGAAATTTCCTCGTGGTAATAAGGCACAGGAAGAGGAATCACATGCCGATGCACCTCTGACAGAAGAAATCACTTAAATTAAACCGAGAAGATGCGGAGAGAAATTCCTTTATTGCGAAGGAGCAGGAAGTAGAACGTAGGAATGGCGAGTGGTCGCTATGCGGTGCATCCGTGCTTGCGGTTACATTCCCATTCGGATGCTCTGGATGATCTGGAATATGGCTGTGGAGGCAAAAGCAGAGTCCCATTAAAAGATGGCCAAGATTTAACTTCTGCTCCCGCAAACTGTACACGTAATTTCCTATAACAGCATGACCTGAAGTGTTTTATTCCTCTTAATCCACAACCAATTTAGCAGTTAAATAAAAAGTTCCACACTTAAAAATTTTTTTTTTTTTTT
>CM040978.1:26672768-26708635 GCA_022985145.1 Pangasius djambal
AAAAAAAAAAAAAAGTCATAATAATTAAAGTTTTATTGTTCTATGTTCATTTAGCTATAATATCAGTGCTGAAGATGGGCATGCGCTCCAGTTTTAAGAAAATAGCACTGGATCAGTAGATGGTGCTTGGTACATATAAATGGGGGAAAAAGGTATATATTTCTGGCACAGAGGACGTTGCAGTATGAACGCTGGAGCTTTGCACCAGTTAACACCTGTGTCCGGTTCTCTTTTACAAAAGGGAAACATGGTTTGTACCGTGCCCAAGTTCCCCTAGGCCCGTAAACGTACCGCAAATATAGATCAATTCAATAATTCATTTTTGATTCACTTGTTCATAACTGTTTCGTCTCTCTGTTCTTCACCCCTCCAGGTGTATGGTGCGACTCTCCCGCGGCCGTGAGGCGACGTTTCATGAAGGTTTGCGCTGAAAGTAGTCCTGCTACCGGCGCAGGCTGGATACCCCTCCCACTGCTCGCCGCCACGCCCCTCTGGAGAGGCTCCGCCCCCACATCCTAGTCCACACACAAACCCTCCGTGGCAATTTATAACTACTGACTCCCACATGCAGTGCAATAACAGTTCACTTCAGGATTTATGCATAAGCAGTATGTGCACAAATGTGCATTTATGTAGTTCCCTTATCTTTCTGTAAACTTTGTAACAATCTATGATTAAATAATATAATGTTTAAAAAAAATTCTAACTTTCTTAACTTGTCCAAATCATGGTTATTTAACATTGTCAACTGATTTATTGATCTGTTAATTTTTTTTTTATATATATTTAGCTGAACATGTTAAGGATAATAAAACAAATCCTTAAAAAAACATGCCTCAGTGTTTTCTTTCTGAAATTGTCCAGGGCTGTTATGAAGTTAAGTACAGAATTTTAGCTTTAATTGGAAAGTATTTGCATATTTACTGAATAAAGCATGATGATAATTATATTCTTAAAAAAAAATAACCAAAGTACTACACACCTGGCTTCTTGTACTTAATACACATCTGATTAGTAAAGTCAGTGATCCTGTGATCTTCAGGAAATTCAGATGATGCAACTTCCTGTTTCATAGGGGTAAATATGTTCAGGAAACAGGATGTTGAGTGAATGTTGTGGGACTAAGCAGTATATTTTTCAAAAACTAGAATGGACAACTCACAGAAAAGGTTGTTTCAAGCATGAGATGTTAAATGGATTCAAAAGTAATATTTTTGAAGTATTCCGAGGTAATTTGTAATTATAATGGGGAAAAAATGCTGTAGATTTTATAGGTTTTATTAATGTTCTCAAAGTAATTTATCTGTAAAATGCACACAGGTTGTCGTGAAGCATGCTTTACCTGTGTTTTAAAATGTCATGTCATACATGGTTGTAATATCAGTGGAAGATAAATGGCACCTAAATCATGGAATCTGCCAAAACGTTACTAAAACACTGTGTAGTTGTGGTTTTGATTTTTTTCCCCCCACGTCCACAGGAACCTCATCAGCCACCATTTCAGCCTGGTTTTAATCAGATCACCTCAGATGAAACATCTTAATCTCATCAAAGATTCCAGGCAACCATTTATTGTGAGTAAAAATTATTGTCACCGTACAGTACCGCTGATCAAGTTGACCGAACTGATAATAAAATAAATTCTAGCAATCTGGAGAGTGGAAGTGAGTGGATATAAACATAATCCTAAATAAAACTTGATGCAGTCTTTAGAGCTAACTATTTTTAAGTTGTAATTTTATTTCCTAAACCCTGTGTTATTACAAGCAGCATCATTACAATCACAATCAGAACGTACTGTAACTCTCTGAAGGTTACTGTTGTTAAAGTTACTGTTATACCACAACACTTCTGAATTCTCCATTCTGATAGATCAGAAATCGTTGATTCATGTTCAATGACAGCAGCTATGACAGTAGTGCCAGCTGTAATTAAAATAATCGCTTAATAATAATGTGTTCAATCTAATACGTTGTGGTTTTTATAGTATAAATGTGTTGTTATTTAAATTATAGGCTTGTTGAGGTGGTGAAGTTTTCTCTAAGGAGACATTTAACATTGTTGATAGGAATCTCCCAGTTTTCCAACATCCATCAGGGACATTTCTCCTCCACACCACCAGAGAGCCCCTTCCTTCAAATTATAAGAGACTCTTCCTCGGTTATCATACTCATATCCTGTTCACTGGCTACATAAAGCACATGGATCATGACACACATTGCGAAGTCTTGCCAATTGAGTTCACTCAGGTAAATCTTTGTGTTTTGATTGTCTTTTTTGCTTATGGCCCTTGCATTGCCGTGTTTGCTTCTCTTTGGATATACTCTATGATCTGTGAGCCTCTGTTTGACCCTGGCCTGTTTAACGTTGTATCTCTGGCGTTGTATCTCTTTCCGTTACAAAAAGTCTTCAGGAGAAATTTGCGCTTTCCTGTTTTTCAGTAACATGACAAACTGCGTTTTTTTCTTTTGTCTTATTAACGTAAAAAAAAAAAGCGAAAAAGAGAGGCTGGTGAAGGAATGACTGTTTATAGCTGCTATAATGTAAGGAACACCACCCCATCGTTGCTTATTTTACTATAACAGCAAGACACAGAGTTTATTTCCATACAGCCTAACTCAGAAAACTTACTTGTGCTTAGTTTATTTGCAAGTTTGAAAAGTTTGAGACTCGCTGATTTGCTTCTTTAGGAGTCAGGAGTCAAGTCAGAGGTCACTCGCAGTCCTGCAGGCAGTGCTGTATATAGGCCTTGTCCTTCTCCTCCATCCACATGCTGGAGCTGAGCTTCAGAAGTCTCCGTCCCTGGGAGATGAGGACCGGGGGGAGCCTGAGAGACCGACACTTGGCGTCCGAGTGAAAAGCGAGGCACCAGCGCAGGCGTTCGAGCGCCAGCCGGGCGTTGAGCTGGCTCACCTGCATCATCAGCTCCTCTTTACACAGAGGTGGCGCGGGGTCGCTCGGCTGTGTACACACACACACACACACACACACACACACACACACACACACACCGCTCTGTAAACTCTGTTCCTTCAACGTGTCTTACGAAATTTGAAACGAAATAAACATACTGTACCTTTACGCAGCTGCCGACGCTAAAGCGAGCCTGCTGTCCCGAAGCCAGGAAGGTCACGACGACAGACTCTCGTCCCCGAACTCTAACCCCGATGTTTTTATTGAGTGACAGGTGGATGGGTTTGAAGGGCGTCGGATTGTTTGCGTGATCTGTCCATTTCCACTTGCTTCTTCTGGACGTGTCTTCATTTAAACTCAGCCCTCCCCACACATCCATGTGCAACCTAAGAAAATAATATTAATCAGCTAATTCTGATAGCTAAATGCATTTTACATACGCTTTCATGAATTCAATTTAAAAAAAAAAAAGTTTAGCACTGCCATGCAAAGATGATGATTTTTACCATTTTTCACAATCTTTGGATTCTTTCCCTCTAGAACTTTCATATTTCCATAATATGTCAAATAAATCAAGAGTTATTTATATACATATCTATTATAATAATATAAATAAAAGTTCAATACATAGCCTTTCTATACATGACCTAAATGTCATTGATGCAACTGAAAAATTAAAAATGCAATCATATTTTGCGATCATGTTTTTTCGTAAGTGGCTCTGTGAGTAATATGTTACCACATGTTGGAAAAAAAATGTTGCATTCCAACATGTTATGCACTCAAACTGTGGGAAAAAACAAATAAAATGTGGAAATACATGAAACTTGAAAAAAAAAAAAAAAAACACACATGAAAATAACTTGTATATTAACTTATATATAAAAAGTCAATGAAATTGTGTAAATAAATGAAAATAAATGAATATTTGAATATCTGAAAAATTAGTAATAAAAAAGTAAGTGTGAAAAATAAATCAGGTAAAAAAAAAAATCATTTGGAAGTAAAAACATAAATTAATCATTTGTATAAAAAAAACACATGAAAAATGAATCGTGTTAAATGTGCGAAAATAAATTAGTCATTCGTAAAATAAATAAATATATAAAAGGATGTAAAAAATTAATCAAGGGGGAAAAAATCATGTGAAAAAAAATGTGAAAATAAATCATATGTAAAAAAAAAAAATCACAAGTGAAACATTATGAATAGTTTGTAAAAGAAAAATCACATGAAAAATGAATTTTTCACACGTGAAGCTCATGTGACGTTTTTCTGAGGGTCTCTTCGTTAATAACTTGTGACCTATGACCTGTTTAAATTCAAGGTCAGAATCTCAAATACCTGAGACTCACCTCTCTTTTCTGGAAAACCCTGCCCCCCGTGTGTGTGTGTGTGTCTGTGTGTGTGTGTGTGGCTCATGCACATCATCAGCTAAAAACAATAACTACTGCATGGATCAATTATTGACAGAGCGTTTATTGACCTCATGCCCTTACCAGGTACTCCCGTTGCTATGGTAACAGGCAGCGATGCCACTGGACTGGAAGAAGGCTCTGATTGGACAGCTTGACTTGATGTCATCAAGAATGATGCAAACGCCCTCTAGGTCATCTATGAAAGCGACAATGGCCAAATTTCCTGAGGGATAGCTACATTAGCGAGGATAAGGAATTTTTAAATACACACTGATGTACATTTATTTCTATGAAATATAATTTTTTCCGAAAGGATACAAGACTTGGGCAGAGCCGTCTGGAAGCGCTGTGAGAAATTTATTCCCATTCGAGTAAAACTTCTGTATGTGGCCCTGCAATAAAGAAAACCATGAGTAAGGAGTAAAACATAAGAAGTTGATTTTTTAAAGTATTTTATTCCTCTTATTCCACAGCAATTTGCCAGCAATAATATTTTTAGTCTTTAAATAGCAACAAATTGTACTTTTTATCCATTTGTAGTTACCACGATACAAGTCAGTGCTAGGTCTCGCTTTTGTTATTGCAACCCTTAAACAAACAAACAAACAAACAAACAAAAAACGCAGCTTGTCATGTTACCAATAAACCGTAAAAGCGTGACATCCTGAGAAGGTACAAAGCACTGACCCTGGAGACTCCTTCCATAGACGTTAAAATAAACGTCTCCTCACAGCATCAACAGTTCTACATGTTTATTCAGGGCGTCCGCCAGTAAGCCCCTGTGTTCCCTGTGTTTGTTATTACTACAGAGACGATAACGCATGAATGAGCGCAGCAGCTTCTGACCAATCAGAATTGAGAATTCAAGAACAGCGCTGCGCTGTAATTTAATACTGTTTTTATTATTCCATCACTGACGTCTCGTCATGGCTTACGAGGCTATGATGATACTAAAAGCACAGTTGACTTATTGTTTCACTTCATTTTGCGTATCAGGCTACACATCATAAAAATTTAGGCTATTAATTAAGGACACATGATTTAGACTTTTGTATGTATTGCATAAGATCTACTGATGTCCTCTGTCTTTTATTGCTTATATCAGACAGCAGCGCCCGACGCTAACGCTGTAGGACCTGAGTCCGGTCTTGAGAAGTTTTCTTACTGGCATACATACTTGGACTTGTCTTAGTCTTGGGCACTGGTCTCACTACATCCAAACTTGGTCTCTTGTTGTTCATGTTGTCTTTTCTTTTCACACTTTTGACAAGAAGCAATTCCTTCTTCTACAAAACCAGCCTAATCATTTTTTTTTTGGGTTTCCCTCCATTTTCTCCCAATTCGTTCTTTCCAGTTCCCACCCACTAGCGGGAAGGGTGGGTCTAGCACGTGCTTCCTCTGAGACATGTAAAGCCAACTTCTGCATCTTCTCGAACTGCTGCTCATGCAACACACAAAGAGGAAAGTGCTGTCTGCCCTATTCTGCATACAGGAGCTCACAGATGCCTGTGATTGGCTAGTGTTGCTGTGATTGACATGGGAGAGAGAGTATGCCCCTCCTACTCTAAGAACACGGCCACTTTTGCTCTCTTGCCTCCCAGACACGGATGGCCAGAGCATTGTCGGGATTCGGAGTTCATATTCAAATATTATCACAGATTTTCCACAACTACTTGAAGAACTAATCTGATCTGTAATCACCTGATAATGGCACAGACCGAACCCAGTTGGAACTGAACCATTAGTGCTGCAGAGCTTGGACGGTCTGGGCTTTTCCTCTTTTATGCTCTCCTCCCTCACAGTCAAGCGGCCGTTCTCTTTCAAGCGGACAAACTCGGAAAGCCGGAAAGTGATGGTGGTGAACAAACCTGAGGACGTCACTTTGCAGCCCGGCATCTCAGTTTCTGCCAGTCAAAATCCAGATTATAAACACAGCGATGTTGCGCTTCAGTGATATTATAAGTGTCTAGGTTAGAAATGTTATACGTCAAGCAGTTAAGGTTATATCTGTCTTTCTGAAATAAAGATATCCATTCTATTATAATAGGTTTGATATCATTAACAAATTCATTGTGTGAGTTGTTATAGCAAATGAATCAACACATTTCGACCAATCAGGTTTGAGAATTCAACAGCGCCGTGGGATACAGAACAGTAAGATTGTGTACTCACGGTTTTCTGAAGACGGCCTTTTAGCTTTTCTGAGACATTCCTCTGCAACCTGCTGCAATCTTTGAAAACATTGGGGATTCAAAAAAAAGATTCAAGAAATATGTTGCTTCTCATGTTCATTTTTACATTAAATAAGCGAAGAGTGAGTAGTACACACTGGCCACTATACTGTACATTGCATACCATTCCTCAGCAGCACAAAATGTAGTATGAAAGAATAAAGTATATAATTCTATGCAGTCATGTGACTCTGAGACCCTCAGGATTACATTAGACTTATATTTGTGCAGATTTATTTTTCTGGTTCTTCTGGTGCCAAAATATCTAAAATTGTGGTGGCTAAAGCCAAAAATAACGCAGCAGAGAAAGTCTTTAAGGACAATGTGTAACTGCTTTAGCTTTCATTTTGGTAAAATATACATACATTCATTTGATAATTAGCACAAATATTTCATTTCCTGTTCTGTATCAAATATAAAATTGTCACAGCTAGTTAATAACTAAAGAGCTTTTTAAGACAATTAAGAAAAGGAAATACATTTTTAAATATAATAAACATTTATTGCTGTTTTTTGTCAACTGTTTCTTGATAAAACTATTAATTTACTAGTTAATTAGCTAGCAAGCTAGACTGTACAGAACATCCTGTTTAGACTTTTTATTCATATGTAAAAAAGATTACACTGTGAAATATTATCAACATTTATTTAAGTTTTTGCTTGATTATTTCTTTTGTGAAATTGCGTTTTACTCTGTTAGCTAGTTAGTAAGCTAGTTATTAGCTAGCAAGCTAGAATGTATGTCTCTACTGTACTGAACCTTCTGTTTTCATACGTAAAAGAACGCACTGTTAAATATTATAAATATTCTAAATATTACTATGATAGTGAGCAAGCTAGTTATTAGCTAGCATGCTAGACCGTACAGACTGTACCACTCTGTACAGTAAATACACTGTTAAATATTCTAAACATTTATTTCTGTTTTTTTTTTTGTTTTTTTGAAAGTTTGTTACTCTACAACACTATGACTACGACGTTCCTGCTGGAAAATCCGATTACTGGAAAAAATACTGCTCGTCTTAGTGTGACGCAGGTGATAATTACATGTCTTGTGGTCTTGCTCTGCCTCTGTGCTCCTGCACTTTCTCCACATTGGAGTCGCGTTCCTGTGAAGGTTCACCAGAGTTCTCCTGCAGCGAGCGCCACTGCTGCTCCACCTTCCTAAACAGCTCCATATACTGAGCGCAGCAGAAATCCTGCACAATGAGCAAAGAACCAAGTTGAGTGGATGCTCATGGAAATTTCAGCTAGCAAAAAAGGTTAAAAAAATGTTTTCATTTCACAAAAAAGTATTAAATACTGTATATAAGATTAGATAATCCTTTTTTCGTCTCCCAATGGGGAAAACTGCATTGTTACAGAAGCAAGGGATAGGAGACATAATACTTATAGCAGTAATTATACACAATCTGATTATAAAAAATAGAGAAGCTGTCAAGATATAAAGATATAAAAAATATATATATATTAAAAAAAAAAAAAAAAGCTAAAAAGTACATCTCAAATGCAAGCAGGTATACATGGATCATACTTTAAATAAAACTGAAATATAATTTTTTTTTTTATAAATACATCCCTGTGAAATAGTTTACATTTTAATTAATTACACTTGTTAGAAACATGTTTTTAAACTTCTTGTATTTAAGAAATTAGGATAGGAATGCTTTTAAGCATGCTTTAACAAAGAACACTTTAACAAAAATAAAATGTCTAGTATTTTATATGAATTATAAAATATTTTTAAAGTGTATACAGGCGCTATATTAAAACTATTTAATTACAAAACTTTAAGCCATTTTCCTTATATTTAGATGTTTGTAAATTTCCCCAAAAAAAGTCGTAAAGGCTAATGATTTATAACAAATGCCATTTTTCACACTTTTTCGTAAAATTACAATTTAATTACAAACTATGGAGTTACAATTTATGCAACAATACAAAAAGCTCATTAAAATGAACATTAACAATTAAATCGGCTCTTGATTCCCAGATTTCAATCCAGTGTGTCCTGAATGTTCGGGTTTAGTTTTGAGATGATAGTTAGCTTTAGGTAGCTGGTGAGAGATACAATAGCTAACCTTTTAAAACCTACCTCTGGATCCGGCGTCTTTGAAAAATCAAGCGAAGGCTTCGCTTTCGCACCACAAAACTCACACCACACTGTATGGTCACTAGCAGATGGGGGCTGGAAGAGTTCAGATTACATACTTTTCATTAATCAAGACAATAAAATATTTTTAAAAAGCAGTGTTTTTCGATTGAGCGTAAATTGCAAACGAACCCTTTTTTAAATGACTCTTAAGTGAATCAGTTGAGTGAATCACTATTAATGGATCGAAAGTTTTGCGCTATTTTCATTCTTGTTGCCTTTTTATTTTGTTCTGCTCTCGTGACTGTTATGTGGCCTTAGCCGTATTCTGCATTCTGATTGGTCAGAAGGTGTTGATTAATTTTCTATAACAGCAGCTGCTTGTTCACGGAGATTTGTACGGTGGATGCTCTACGTGATCGCTCATGTGTTGCGTGTTGAACGAGTGAGTTGTGTTACAGTACACGGCGTGTACAGAGTGAATGCGCTACCAGAAGATTGATTTTTCTCCATTCAGACTCTCTTCTGTATCTCAGGACTCCGTGGAAACCACATTGAGGTTCTGGTAAAGCTTCCTTCATCTCCATCTGATAAACAAGACCAGGAGGAACGTGAGTACATTTGCATCCAGTGGCGGCTCGTCCATAGGGGCAGGTTGTGCAGTGCCCCACCATCTACACCAGCCGTTCAGCAAATATTAATATTCATAAAGTCCTCATTCACTCTATTCTACATTTTAAATTCCAGTGAAAAACTAATTACCTCTTTTGAAGGACCAATGTTTTATTTTTTTTTAAATTGCTACTACCTGACAGATACAGCAGGACCCCCGTATCCGCGGGGCAAAGGTTCCAAGCCCCCCAGTGGATACCAGAAACCACGTAGAGTAGCGAAAACTATATAACGTACATACCTGTGATAAACTTTACTTGATAAATTATGCACAATAAGATATTAACAACAATAACTAATAATTAAATAGAACAATTATAATACTAAAAGTTATGTGAATGTCGTCTCTCTCTCTATCTATCTCTCTAAAATATTTATTGTACTGTACTGTACTCACCCTTCTTCGCTCTTCTTCACTTAAAGGAAGCACTTTATGACTTCTCTTTGGCACTTCCAATTTGCCAGCATCATTACTCTTGCGCTTTGGGGCCATTATTAAGCAAAATAAGGGTTATTTGAACGCAAGGACTGCGATACCATGAGAGTTGATCTGATCAAGATGGCTACTAAGTGACTAATGGCTGGGTAACGTATACAGCGTGGATATGCTGGACAAAGGGATGATTAACATCCCAGGCGGGACCACACGAGATTTCATCATGTTACTCAGACCGGTGCGCAATTTAAATTATGAATGTTTACTGTATTTCTGGAATTTTCTATTTAATTTCTTCAGATCGCAGTCAACCGAACTGAAACAGCGGATACGGGGATTTTACTGTATAAGCCAAAGTTCCATTGATCTGCTCACCTTCTAGATGTTGCACAATCTCGGGGCAGCATGCACACTGCCCCATTTAGCTCCATAGAGTTATTATTGCCTATTATTATTTGCCTAGTGGTCAAAAATGGGAACTGCAACAAGCACTAATAGAAACCCATTGGGGCAGGAATCACGCTGCTCCATGCTCGCTCTATGAACATTTTCACTGGAAGAGGATCAGCGGACAGTTAATGACACGGCTGCCAGGGTTGTGTTTTTTTAAATGTTTTTTTTTTTTAAATATCTCGAATGCTAGCCAGTATACATGGATTATACTTTAAATAAAACTGAAATATAGTATTCTTTTTATAAATACATCCCTGTGAAATAGTTTACGTTTTCATTTTAATTAATTACACTTATTAGAAACATGTTTTAAATTCTTTAAGAAATTAGGATAGGAATGTTTTTAAGCACACTTTCACAAAGGACACTTTAACAAAAACAAAATGTCTAGTATTTTATATAAATTATAAAATATTTTTAAAGTGTATAGACGCTATATTAAAACTATTAATGCCAGGGTTGTGTTTTTTTAATGCCAAAATCGGATCGCATAAAAATACTCTGTGTCTGTCAACGGGCTTGTTTTACAGCAAATAATCAAAATTAAACCTAATTCATTTCCGCAAACAAAGGCAAAGAGTAAGTGCAGATAGTATGTCTGTAATGTACAGAATCATTTCTGGATTGGAGTGGAGTATGGAGTGGATAAGAAATGCGATGGAGTGGATGACTGAGTGGATAAGAAATGCGTGCACACCACAGTGACCTTGTTTCCAAAAAGAAGAAAAATCTCTCCCTTTTCCAATGCCCAAATTTTTGGGAGAGTTACAGCTCTTTTGTGTGGTTTTTGAGATGTAGTTGTGCTGGACACCTGGCGACAGAAAACACACCTGCTGTTTCAAACATGCTTAAGCTACATCTGAAACATATACATATACAACGAGCCGCTAGACTGGACGCTGGATGAACGTATGGTATCGACTCTCAACTGCCTATTACAGGTTTACTTCAAGTGTATAGTTTTACTTTAATCTATTGTTTATTCATAAATAAAAATCTTTCTTAAAAGTGCTCTTTTCCTTTAGTTTCAAAATTATTGGCACCCCAATTAACAGTTGGTGAAACCTCCTCTGGAGAGAGGAACAACCCTGAGCACCTTCTTTTTAATGTCTAACAAGTTTGGAGACGTAGAGGATATTGGACTGCTTTTTTTCTGGTCCTGTGCCCTGCTTAAAGCAAAGCAGGCAGTTCTATCATTTAAAATCATCTCACCATTTGCTTTTCAAATTCTTAAAGTGTATTTCTCTGTTATGTAAGCAAACTTTTTGGTTATTAAAAAAATAGACAACAAAGATGGAATATTTAAAATGTTCATATTAGAACTAGACCTAAGTCTTTGAAAATGGCCTGTTTGATGAAAACCATAGTCCGTTGTCATGTATATGACATGTATATGACATTTTTCCTAGGTCAAATGTTCAAACAAAACTTAAATCTAGTTAGAACTATAAAATATCAGTCCATATATATACATATATATATATATATATATATATATATATATATATATATATATATATATATATATATAAAACTCCTTTATATTGTTTTTTGAATTGTCCTCTTCAGCTTGTTTTATGATGCTAAATAAAATTTCATTAAAATTTTCATCTAGGTGAAAGATAGCAGCAGTCAAATTTACCTTTATGTGTTGTGTTTGCTGTGAACTCCATTGCTGTACAATTTGTAAACACTTTCCTCTTTAACATCCCCCCCCCAAAAAAAAATACCCCTCTCTCGCTCTCTCTCTCTCTCTCTCGCTCTCTCTCTCTATCTCTCTCTCTCTCCTCCTGCGCGCTCAACAGCCTCAGGTTGTTTACGTTGCCATGGCAACGCCGCGGCCGCTTGTGATCGGTTTGCCACGCCCACTCATCTCTGAATCACAGGCGAGCTAACACGTGCTCTCTCCAAAGAGATGAGTTAAAACCATCACGTCGGGTGTTAACCCTTTAATGCACGTGTGGATCTGTAATTCATTTACTTGTGTCATGTTAACGCAGGCATTGGTCAAAAAAACTTCACAGAAATTCTAATGGTTTCCACTACAAATACCATTACAAACCATCAACTAACCATTAAAACCATTACCATTACCATTACTGGTCCTTAATGGAATCCACTAGACATAGCATGCCACCAGTAGAAGGCAACGAATTACCAGTAGAGACCCACAGGGACCATTACAGTTTCCATTACAACCATTACACTTCCCATTATAACCATTAAAACCATTACAAATTCTATGAGGGTTTCTATTTTTTTTTTCCAGCAGGGACGTTTCTTAATAATAATTAATTGAAATTAAACTCCAAGTCTCCGTTATACTACGCCTCACTGCTCCTCAGGCTGAATTAAAATCTCACATTAAACACATTTAGTCTTAAGGATGGTCTTTTTTTTTTTTTACTATTTATTTAATCTAAATTTTATTTTAAGGCTTGTGTGCCTAAGGAGAGTAAGCTATACTGGTGTGTACTTTCTTTCTGATGTAATACAATGTAAACGTAAATGTAAGGTTAATATAAATATATAAATAAACAGATATCTGCCATGCAATAGTGTTGAGTGTACACCTGAAACCAAATTTACCTCTATTTTATTATGGATTTACAAATAAAATGAAATGAAATGTGGGTTTATCCTGATGCTAACAATAAAATAGTATAAATAAGAAAGTAGGTGAGTAAGTTAAAAGTTTTTTTTTTTTTTCATGACCCTATTAATATCCAGACCTGCTCTAAATGACATCAGTAAGATTTAGTACATGATTTATGACAGATGTTATAACTAAGGGGATCCAAAAGCTGTTCGGAGGATATAAAAACCCGCTCGAAGCAGTTACAGAAAAAAGGGAGGTCATACAAGTTATCAGAGAATATGAATCTAATATTCAGAAAAGGGGGCACAAACTTTTGAACTGCCATCATTTTCATTCTATCACTATTAATATTTTAATATGCACGATTTTCCTATTTATGTTGTTTATTGCTATTTATGTTAAACAGTGAAATACATTTCTTTGTCTTCTCTATTTTCCTCTAAGGGTGTGCAAACTTTTGCATCAAAGTAGCATTTATTTAGTTGACAGTGGGGCACAACTGTCATTACGAACACATATCTTGAACTCTGTTTGCAATATCTTTAAATTTATACAGTGATTTTTAAGTACTCTCATTGTATTTCATTATGGTTATTTTAGTGTACTACAGAAAGAAAGAAAGAAAGAAAGAAAGAAAGAAAACTAGGAGATTTTTAACAAAATGGTCAAATGACTAAACTTCTGTCTTTCTATTTTAAGATTAAAATTGAGATCTTCTTCTCACGAATGAATTTGGACGTTCTTCCACTTGAGAGACTTGCACTGTCCATCCACACACACACACACACACACACACACACAGAGAGAGAGAGAGAGAGAGAGAGAGAGAGAGAGAGAGAAGAAGAAGAAGAAGAAACCCGATCCTGGGTCTTGTGAAGGTCTGACCTGAATCAGAAGTCAGAAGTCGGGTGAAGATGGCCAGATCACTCACTTCACATCCATCATGGCCGTGTGCAGTGGCTGTGTGTTGATTGTATCCATGGATATTGAAATGCTGACATGGCCGTGTTTGTGTGTAATATCAGCGTCCGCAGGAGTCCTGGCAGCCGGCCACATCAAAGGAGCAAAGTACAAAAAGAGACGCAAGGCATTGTGGGAATATTTTCCAGGTGAAGCCTGAAAACACATGGGGTCATAATATTTCTACACAATTCCCATCTGTCTGTCTGTCTATCTATGTACCTGTGTGTAGTTATTTTTATTTACTTACACAGATTGAATGTGGTTAAAAGCTAAGCCTGATTTAAAAAAAAAAAAAGAAAGAAAGAAAGAAAGAAAGAAAAGGAGGAAGTAGAAAGGAAGAATTAAGGAAGGAAGGGATCTATCTATCTATCTATCTATCTATCTATCTATCTATCTATCTATCTATCTATGTACAGTCACTTTATTAGGAACACCTGCACATTTACGCAGATATCCAATCAGCCAATCATGTGGCAGCAACACAATGCATAAAATCATGCAGATACAGGTCAAGAGCTTCAGTTAATGTTCACATCAAACATCAGAATGAAGGAAAAGCGTGACTCTAACTGTGACTCTCTGTGACTTTAACTGTGGCATGGTTGTTAGTACCAGATGGGCTGGTTTGAGTATTTCAGAAACTGCTGATCTCCTGGGATTTTCACACACAGCAGTCTATAGAGTTTACACAGAATGGTGTGAAAAACAAAAAACATTGAGCGAGTGGCAGTTCTGTAGGTAGAAATGCCTTGTTGATAAAAGAGGTCACAGTAAAAGGGCCAGATTAGTTTAAGCTGCCAGGAAGCCTATAGTAACTCAAATAATCACTCTTTACAACCGTGGTGAGCAGAAAAGCATCTCAGCATGCACAATACATCAAACCTTGAGGTGGATGAACTACAACAGACTCACAAACTGGACAGCTGAAGATTAAAAAAAAAAAAAATCATCCGGTCCTTTTCCAGTCTTCACCTGTGCAACTTTGTGCATGCTGAGATGCTTTTCTGCTCACCACGGTTGTAAAGAGTTATTATTTAAGTTACATTAACTGAAGCTCATGACCTGTATCTCCATGATTTTATGCATTGTGCTGCTGCCACATGATTGGCTGATTATCTGCATGAATGTGCAGGTGTAGAGGTGTTCCTATTAAAGTGGATGGTGAGTGTATCTATCTGGAGTCCACTGCAGAATTATTGGCACCCTTTAATAAATGAAAAAATCTAATCGTTGGAAAATTACTGAAGAGCAATTAAAGTTTTGGGATGTGCTGTTATTGGAAAATAATCAACTTTGGGGTAGTAACAGTGACTCCGCTTTATCACACCACTCAATGGTTGGTTATTTTCCTATAACAGCATACCCCCAAAGCTATTCCTTACACATGTCACCCTTACAGCATACTGTCACACTGATCATATAAACATAACACAGATTTATTTATTTGAAATGATCTTGCGAGTCTTCATGTCTTCTAGTGTTACTCTCTCTCTCTCTCTCTCTCTCTCTCTCTCCATGACTAAGTGCCTGAGAGCAATATCACTCTTCCTCCTCCCATCACTGTGTGTGCGTGTGTGTGTGTGTGTGTGTGTCTTCAGGAAGCCTCTCACACACTGCAGTGGAAAGCAGGGTGGCTGCTGCTACACTCGGCCATGCACTGAACGATGGTGCATCAGGAGAAATGTGTTTACCAGGTGAGACGTTCGTGATGCTTTTAATCCCCAGCTGATCGTTACAGAGTTTGATGTATGTGGTGTATTTAGGTGCCTTGGCTGGCTGCCATTACCATTTTTTTTATCCTTAGATTTCTGTCTTTATTCCATCGACTTACTCAAATCCTTATAATGCGTATGATTCTAGGATATAATTTGTATATTAAGGGTGTTTTCAGCTATCCAGATTTAATTGTGGTAGAAGTGACGTAGCTATTTTTTGGTAGCTATTTTCTGATCTCATCCTCATTATTCTGCCTCAATAAGAGTGTTCTATCAGAATAACAGCACCTGATTAGCTGTTAGCCATTAGCTCACTCATAGAATGTGCCAGAAAGCATGACTAACTGATGGCGTTACATCACAGATCAGAAGCCGCCCTATAATTGTGCTTATTCATGGCAGGCTAACTCCTCCAGGTCTGAGGCAAAACACAAGAAAGGGGTGTGGCGTGGTGTATTTTAGGGATGGATGATATGTCATGACATACTGATATATCCAAAAAGGCTGCAATATACATGATGAGCACTCCGACCTGTTCATAACTGTTTTTTTTTTGTTGCTATGATTAATCTGACCAACATTGTGAACATCAAGGCATGACTTGTGGGGATTTAAAAATAAATAAATAAAAAATCTACTGTATACAATGTCTATCTTATTCCAAATGTAGCCACGACATGTTTGGTGTCTGACGATCCCTTCTTTAGTTTTGCACTGGAGTTAATGTAGTCTAACAAATAATGAAAATCAATGCCACTTGAAAGGTTTTCTGTATCTATCTGCCTGAAGCCATGTCCATATCCAGTTGCTGATATGGGACCCAGTGGGATTTATTGTATTCTATAAAATTAACACAATTGGAGCAGCCATCTTACAGAACCTTCTCTTTAAAGCAATTTGGAATCACTCTGCCCCGCCCCCTGAGGCGGCGCCTCCCAAAATGTGAAATATATACAGAAAAAGTGGCAATTATATAGATGATGATAAAGTTTCATAATGAAGATAAATTTGGAAATGAGCCCACTCCTGGCTATTTTACAAAACTGTTTAAAATCATCCCACGGTGCTGTTGAATTCTGGATTCTGATTGGTCAGAAGGTTTTGACTAATTTTCTATAACAGCAGCTCCGACAATAGTCCTAATACGTTATTGTTTCTATAGCAACAACTTCCATAGGGACTTGTATGGTGGACACTCCACATAATAAATAAGGCTAATATTAAAGGGATTGAAAACGTGTTATTGTTGTTGATAGTTGAAGTTTTCTGTAATGAGTATGGAAGAAGTCTCCAGTGTCAGCGCTTTGTAGCAGTCGCTAAGTTTTCCGCCTTCCGCAGAAAGTCTTCAGGCGTTTAGGCTTTTCGGTTTCTTCGCATCATGACGAGCTTTCTTTTTTAATAAATTCAAAAGAAAGAAAAAAGAGGCAGATGAGGAAATGACAGTAACGTAAGTATAACACTGCTATAATGTAAGTTTTGGTTAAAATGGACTTCCATTATTTGTCAGCTACAAATATAACTCCAATGTAGATGACTGACACTAAGCGTGCTTTGGCTGATTTGAGGTACAGGATTAAAATTGCATTAAAATCTTTCACCCCAAATAATTTAATACATTTGCATTTTTAATGAATTATGTGTACAGGCCCAGAGGATCGAGAGGGAGTCCATCAGACAGAAACTGGCCCTCGGCAGTTTCTATGACGATGGGCCTATTTTCTTCGCCAGCAACAGCTGCCCATCCCCACGGTGTGTATCGTGTATATGCTCTGATTATATAATGTGTATCTTGCTCTGTCTGTACTTGCTCTGACTATCTTCATCTCCATGTGTCTTAAAGGAGCAGTTTGTCATCTTTACAGCCCTCTGCTGCCCGCCATACAAAATGCAATTAAAACCAGTGGCAATTTCCTTTCCTCTTAACCAACCCCAGAAAAAAAAATTTATGCCTTATGGATTACCTATAACAGAAAAGACACAAAGTTGATAGGTGAAGTTTTTCTGGGCTGGAAAATTGCAAAGAGAAGTCTAAAAGAAAGAAATGAATAACAACTATTGCATGGCGGTGCTGCAAATCACAGTTATTCTAAAGTATCTTTGTAATTATATGAGTATGAGAAGATTGGAGTCACTTTTAAAATTACAAACGGCACCTTTAATGACAGTTTTGCTCAAATTACATAAGTCTCATAAACATGCCATGACACGTTATAACACCTCAAGTACAGTAGGTGCAATTCATAATGAAAGCAAGTTTGAGACAAAGACTCGCGTTATGTTATTTATTAATAAGTTTTATGAAAGAGAATAAAAGAATAACTATATAATCTGTTTATCTACAATTTATCGCTTTATTTAGCGCTTTACCTTCTTTTCGCCACAAGAGGGCACAGCAGAGCTTTGGTTATCTATAATGATCTAAACAATTACCTTGAAAACACAATATTTATGTTATCAAACATTACAATAATGTGATTTGTCTAATAAATATGACTAATGAACATTTTCCATCCCTGTCACATCACCATTTCGCCATTATTAAACGTTTTAATACAATGTGCCTCCCCCGTGGTGTACCTCAATGGAATAATCCGTTTCTATGGGAACAGTCAAGTTAACGGTCAAGAAATGGATGCAATTCAAATTCTGAGGTGTTAGCATGTAGCTAGCAGGAAATAACGCGTTTTCCCCTCCATTTTGGGGGGTTATTGTTTGAATTCACTTCAGATATTATTTTAACAAGAAATTGTTTAAAAGCACCATTTACATGTATGACATAGTTCTATGGAGAAAACATGATATATGTTAAAGGATTCCTGCTGTTTTCTCTCAGTTTCTGAGAACATGATGTCCTCATTGGGAAAAATTTTCACACAGAGACTTGACATTTGGATTGGGATTTTCTTAAATCTCTGTGTGAAAATTTTTCCCAATGAGGACATCATGTTCTCAGAAACTGAGAGAAAACAGTTCTTATTTATACCATGGACTACAGAACACTTTTTTTTTTCAATAACCCTACTGAAAAAAAACAACAGAAACCATCACAGAAATTCTAATGGTTTCCATTAGCTAACCATTAAAACAATTAGCTAACAAACCATTAGCTAACCATTAAAACCATTACCATTAATGGTATCCACTAGACATGCCACCAATAGAAGGCAAAAAAATTACCAGTAGACACCCACAGGGACCATTACAGTTTCCATTAAAACCAATATAATTCCCATTATAACCATTAAAACCATTACAAATTCTATGAGGGTTTCTATTGTTTCTCAGCAGGAAATATATGATTCAGTATGGAGAAAAAAAAAACTGTCGATCAAACGTTTTCAGATATTTCTATCTAAGACTTTGTGTTTGTCGTGCTTTAGGTTTCAGAATGGTGTGAACCTGCAGGTGTGCTTCGTGAATGACAGCAGCAGTGATAAGGACAGTGATGCTGAGGACAGCAGGACAGAGACGAGCCTTGACACGCCCTTGTCTCCTGTGGTACCTGCTTTTTAAATACCTCTATATACAGAACATAGAGTTATACAGTGGTGCATTATGGGATGGCACCAACATCCTCTGAGGAATACAGCACTGCTGAATTTGTTGACGATAACTTTGCATTGAAGACTTGAACAAAGCTAAAATGTGTGTTGATGGAGAAACGGAGAATCCGGTGAGGAACCACTGATCAGAGACGTCCATGGATGTCCTTCCCTGAGCCAGCAATGGGCGTTGTCATTGGTCTTCTTTTTTCCTGACTGCTTTAGCAATAGCTTCAGGCAGGATGTGGAAACCATTAATCATTCTAAAATCAGATTTTGTTTTACATAAAAAATGTGTTTTATATACTACTAAAAATCCAAAATTATTGGACATTATAGGAAAATACTGCAATATTTTGGCTTTAAAAACAAGCCTATGAGCTCTATATATGTAGATAAATTTTCCTGGGCAGCCCAACTTGACCCCAGTAATTTTGATCTTTTCTGATTAATTTTCTGTGCAGAGTAAACAGAGCTCGTCACTCTCGGAAGAGGAAGAGGATGGGGAATTTTGGCGGCTGCAGCGGCGGCTTGAAGAGGAAGCACGCGGGGCTCTGGCTCTCGCCCGGCCCATGGCACGCATGCAGGTGGAGGTAGAGAGACATGTGCAGCTACACCGGAGGTCTCCAGTGGCCGATCTGGTCAGTCACACACACACACACACACCCACACATATATGGATGTTTGGTGCATTCAGATGCTGACCATGACAAGGGCAAGTCATTGAGGGGCTGCTAAAAATGAAACTGGAATCCAAGATCATAACTTCATCAAGAGCACTTTGGGTTTTTCTGAGGTTTCTTGGTACTTGCATTTTTTAGAATTGGAAGGCAGTGGAAGTTGAGTCAAGTGAGTACACAAGAACGCAGAAATGAATCTACTAAGCAATTGATTTAATGTGGAAAATGACAATCAAGGAACTCTGCTCATGACTTCTGTGTTACATAAGGTTTACATCACTGATTTGGCACCATGAGGCCCTAGTGACAAAATCCCACAATAAGGTGTTAATGTGGCACTTTCTTTAACACTACTCAGTTTCAGGATTTGCTCTGATCTGATAAAATTGTACCGTCAAGGGCAGTCCCGAATCCTTACACTGTGGGTTTTTTTGTTGTTGTTGTTTTTTCTTGATAGAAAAATGGGGCCGTCCCAACAGAACCATTTTTATTTATTAATGACAGAATTTTTTTTTTTTAATCTAGCATGACTCAAAGCATTCTTTCCTGAAGAGAAGGGAAATTAGGCACAATATAGAGTTAGACCACTTACACACTTCCGCTTTCAGTTTTAAATATCCATTAGCATAGCTTACACCATTGATGCTTATCAATATACTTATAATAATAACAGTAGTAGTAATAATAATAATAATAATAATCACTAAGAATGTATCAATGGGGTGTTGTTGCAGTTGCCGCACATGCCACACATCAGCGAGAGTCTGATGAAGAGGAGTCTGAGGCCCGTGGATCTGAGAGACATGAGTCTGGGTCAGTTACAGGTCATCACCAATGACCTCCACTCACAGATACAGGGTGAGGTCAAAGTTCACACACACAACAATCTAGATGTCATTCTATCAATTTACAGCATCGAAACCTTACACTCAAATATTTATTTATTTATCCATTTATCCAAGAATACATTATTTAAGCCGCAGCTTATTATTAGTCAGTCATCTTACAGCATCATACTGAGACAGATTTTTTTTTTTTTTGAAGCTGGTTTGCTTCATTTTTTAAAAAAATACAACATATATTATTCTACAGGACATAATCATCTTTAAATAGATTTCTACAGAAACCTTATAATAGTAGTATTATGACTTCTATGACTACAATCTAACAAATAGTCAAAGGGATGTAACTGCTATATTACTGTAAAAACCCTAAAAACATTTGTCATTATATCATATTTTTTATATTTTATTCTAATTTTTAGTATTTAAAAATATGTATTTTCAATATGTATTTTTTCAACTGTTATTTTAATTCTTACTTTTATTATAGTTTCATTATTGTTGTATTTAGTCAAAATTATTTTTAGTTTTTAAATGTGCCATTTATGTCACTTTGTAAGAAATCAAGAAACTCACCGTATAGATCAGAAAATGCAGCCCACAGTCGTCATATTTGTATTTCTATGTTGCCTATGATTACTAGGGCAAGGTCAAAGGTCAGTGTATGATGATAAAGTATGTGTATATTTTTCTGATTTCTCCTGCAGGTCTAAATGAGGAGCTCGTGCAGCTGCTGCTCCTGAGAGACGAGCTTCATGTGGAGCAGGATGCCATGCTGGTGGACGTGGAAGACCTGACCAGGTTAGAAAACCTCTTTTTTTTTTTTTTCAGTATAATATGTAGTATATGGTCTAATGTATGTCAAATCAAGTCGAATCACTCTATGCTGGAGATCAAACATGTAAAGTTTTATTCACTTCAGATAATTGATTCAATTATCAATGCCCACCACAATTAACAAAGTCCATTTATTTAATCGTTCATTTTCCCTCAGGCATGCGCACAGTCAGCAGAGACACATGTCCAAAAGAAAAGGCGCCTGCTCCCTGTGACCTCCTGACCCTCTGGAGCAGTTCAAGGTCATCCGACGATGAGCCATTAGTGTTGTGGTAGCGCTCGAAACTCAGCTTAACTAGATGTGTGTGTCTCTTTTCATGTGTTCCAAGCTTCGTATGGATGTGTTCAGTGTCAATCAGTCATGCCGTGAGCTTTCGTGCTTGCCCACGCTAAAGCAGAGGAATGTAAAGGTTCTCGGTGTAAGACCTGCAGGCTCATGTGAGGCATAAAACCGAAAAGCTCTCAAGCTGTCTGCATGTACTTACAGTTTACAGGGGTGCCGTAATATATATATATATATATATATATATATATATATATATATATATATATATATATATATATATATATCTCAGCTTTGCTAGATATTGTTAAACTATACTAGTGAAAGGCCTGCAGGGTGCTAAATGAAGCGGATCTCACAGAACATCTATAAGAAATGCAACATACTGCAGAGAACTTGTTCTATCATTTACAAATCATATAGAAGCAAAAAAAATAATAATTTACCTTTAACGCAACTTTACAAAAGATCTGGCTTGTGCAGATTCCACAAATTTGTTATGAAAATTCCTCCCTAAAAAAGATAAAATTCTAATTATAGAATTTTAATTATAGTTATAATACTATAAATTTAGTTCTTATAACATTATCGTTATATTTTTGTAATTCTATAGTTATCATTCTAGTTATTCTATAATTACAGCTGTAGTCTAGCTATTCTGTAATTGTAGTTATAATTCTATAACTCTAGGATTATATTTCTATAATTATAGTATTCTCCAATTCTATTATTTTATAGGTATAGTTCTGTGATTATTGAATTCTAATTGTAGTTGTAATTGTGTCATTCTCGCTAGTCCATAATTATAGTTATAATTATATCATTATAATTACAGTTATAATTCTCCAATTTTGGCATTATAGTTATAACTCTACAATTATGGAGTTGTGGTTATAATTCTATAATTCCATAGCTATCATTTTAGTTATAATTCTATTGCTGGAGTAATTCTATAATTTTCACATTACAGTTATAGTTCTATAACTATCGAGTTATAATTCTAGTAATTACGGAATTTTAATTCCACACAAAAGTACAGAATTAGAATCATAGCAAGCCATTTTTGCGATGTGTTTTGAGAATTTGCAGCCGTATTAGCAAAGGTTGAACTGCCTCCTGTTATAAATATAGTATATTCTTAAAACTTTTGGCTTTATCCTTGGGTTAGTTGCCCAAAAGCAAATGGTGGTTAAATTGTGGAGCAGTAAACGTCATCTCTTAACTTTATAATGCTTTTGCAGAAGTGGGCCTTGGTTTATTATTTTTTAAATTTGCACTGCCAGACAAATGTTTTTGAATTTGTGAAGGTTTTTTTTTTTTTTTTTACCCATTATTGGCTATTAAATAAGTGAAAATCGCTAAATCTTCATATTTAAGGACATTGTTTAATCTCAGTTTGTAAAGAGACTCTAAATGAGTCTTAATATTATTATACATTAATTTATGAGATAGCATTAATATCACCTGTAACAATAATATATACATTACGGTGATCCAGATCAGCCTTTTCCAGTTAGAGCCAGATTTTTTCCCACTCTCAGTTCACTTAGACCTATTTCTTACTTAGGTTTTCTGAACCCAGATTATGAAAGTTTAACGTGAAGTGTTTAAAACCTTTTGACCGGCAGTGCATTGCTTCAAATGCTCATTTATCATATAATTCTAGCTTATAGTGTTCTGTGTTTGCTAATAAGCTTCATTTGTTAAGTTCGCTAAAGTAGGTAACACAAGATTACATCCCAATACTGTAGCAGGGTAAAGAGATTACTGGGTAAATTTTAAAACATTTGAATCTTTTATTTCTATTTCTTTTATTTCTATAATCTATAATCACTGTCATTATATAAGACACACTAACTAATAACCAATAACCAAACTACAGATGCTTACATCACCACAAATCACAAAACCATCACAAAAATTTGTATTAATTATTTAAGGACACTAATGTTGTCTTTGTAATGTTGTCCTTCATGCTAACTCACACTAACCCCAACTTTACACATGATCTGGTGATACCAAAACTAAAGGTTGTGTTGCCACAACAGTGTCAGCAAGATTCCAGCTTAAAGTTTAACTGCCATCAGGTGTAAAAATAACCAAAGCAAGTTTTTGATTCTCTTGATGATATCAAGCAACATTCCCATTAATCATTAAAGATTCCAGCTTATAGCATTTTGATTGCTAGTAAACAGCCTCCATTTGCTAAGTGTGCTAATGTGGCTACAGCAAGATTACATTCCAGTGTTGAAGCAGGGTAAAGAGATTATAGCTAAAGTGACAGATATAAAAAAAAAAAACGCTATGGCTATGAACAACCCTAGAAAAATAAAAGTAACACTTAACATTATCTCTGGATCGTATATGATTTGTGCAAGAAATGTTAAGAGCACTTACCTTGTCCCTTACTATAAACTTTACTTAATCTAAACTACACACAAGTGTATAAAGGTATTAACCATTTTTTCAAAAATAATAGTAATAATAATAATAATAATAATAATAATAATAATAATTACAACAAGCCTTTTCTTGAAATAGTAACAGTATCAGCAAAGATAAAGTTTTAACTGCCATCAGGTGTAAATGTAACCATACGACTTTGTCAAATTTTTAAATTAATGCTTAATTAAAGTAGCTAAAGCTAGCTTACATTCCAATAATGAAGCACATTATGAGATTAGCTAAGTAAATAAACAAGAAATGATGTAATGAAATAGCCAATAACCAACAGATGACTGAAAAAACTGAGCTGAAGTAGTAAAATGAGCTGTGAGTGCTCGAAGTTGAACTATTTGTAACTTTACTTTAGTTGGTTAGTGTGGTTTCTTATGAAAAGCTAAAGCTTTTCCATTGGCCAACATCTTTTTTGCTGTTTCTTAAAGCGAGGACATGTTGCAAGTGACTAGCTATCGCTTTCATTTGTCCCAAAATGACAAATCTAGGCAATTTTGAATTGCAAGATAAAATGTAGTAGACCCGGAAATGAACCGAACTGGTATAAATGACTTCATTATAGAAAAGCTTATAAGTAAACTTTCTAGCTACTTTTGGAAGAGATAGTTCTTATAGTTAACTGTGATTTCCTAGATGATTATGGTTCAAAATTCAATGTTTTAATGTCAACATTTAGCAATATGTTCCATGAAATCTGGTTCATTATTACTGAAGTTATGTGATACCTAGAAAAATCCATTTCCTAGCAGTGTGAGGAATCTTTGTATGAAAGTGAAAAATGAACTGAAATGAGCAGATTAGCAGTTAATATTGAGCTTTCATTTTCATCATGAACATTTATGTGTAGAATTTCAAGAACTTTATTTTTGACCCATTCAGACATGTGACAGGTTTACTGACTGGAAGATCAGAAGTCTGGAATCTGACATGCTAAAGGAAAAAAAAAGATCAATAAAAAACTTACTTGCAGACATTTCTCATCTCTGAGGTAGTCATTTTTGACAAATATTAAATATTATACCACATCTTTGTCGAATTCTTGATTCTGCTTGTTCAGAAGGTGTTGATTAATTTTCTATCACAGCAATATAAATCACAGGGTGATATTAATGCGCTCGTTCTAATATGTTGTCATTTCTACAGTAACAGCTCATTCACAGGGACTAACAATTTTTTTATTTATTAATGAAGGACTTGTCATACTTTTTATCCATTTATAGTTACATTTATTGTTGTGGAACATACACAACGAAACAACTTTGTTCGTGTTGTAATTTACATTGTAGCAGCCGCTATTTTTTTTTTTTGCTGATGAAAAAAAAATGCGGCTTGTCATGTTACTAAGTAATCAAAAACATAAACCCCTCTGTCCTGAACGTTTTCGATACAGTCCGCATGACTTCATGAATCCAACCTGCTTTGTGTCAGGATTTCAGGCTGGTGGTGGTGGTGTAATGGCGTGGGGAATGTTTTTTATTTCTCACACATTGGGCCTCTTAATACCAATCTGAACATCCCCGAAACAACTTAATTCCCGTTATAACTTACATTATAGCAGCTATAAACACTCAACAACCGCTGGTTTTATTTTGATAATACAAAAAGCAAAAAACAAACTCGTCTCTCCTGATGACTTTCCCACAGTGGAAAACCTACTGACTGTGACAAAGCACTGACAACGGAGATGTCATATATTTTTTTCCTTTGTTTTGTTATATATTTTTCTTTGTTCAGTAAAAATTGTGTTTAATTAGTTTTGTTACTAATTAGTTACTGTTTATTATTAGTTTTAGATTATGTGGAGAGTGATGTGTTGTAAATTACTACCGAGCCTGGACTGAATCCTTCATGTGTGCTTCCCTTTTGCAAGGTTTTTTTTTTTCTTTTCTTTTTTTTTTTTTTTTGTGAACACCTGCCATACAAGCAAGAACACTTGGGCTGAAATACTTTTCACATCCTGTAGTTTCAAACTTTACATAATACACAGTTTTTCTTTTGGGGTATTTCTGCTACTTGTTTGTATTCTAAAGTGAAACACACACTGCGTCTGATAAAGGTTACCAATGTACTTAGGAAAGCACATGACTACTTTATGCAGCCAAAATCATAGTGTTGAAGGTTTTTCAAACGATTACTCACAGATCCTCGCTGTATGTGTAATGACTTCATACCAGCATAACGAAGGCAGAGAGGGGATGTCGCTATATTCCCTCAGCTTTGCGGTCCCTCAGTATTGCATATTAAGCACTAAGGAATTCTAGAGTCAACATTGAGGTCAAGGAGTCATACCTCAAAACATTCTTATGTAAGATGACAACTAACATATGCTTAAAAGCAATTTAATAATGACAACTATCATACGTTTAAAAACAATTTAATAAACGCAATTTCAGATATTATTTATTTGTCATGCCACAAATACTTTCCCTTTGATGCATTTGGTGTACAGTGCAAACATTTGGTTTTTTTTTTTTGTTTTTTTTTACCAATTAATTACCTATTTAAATGTTCTGTTGACTAATTTTTCCACAAATAACAGCTAACTGGTATAATAGTCCCATAGTTTTGTGTTGTCTTGGGTATACTGTTGAAACAGCATTTAAATCAGAGAAGGAAAGTGAAACTACATGACGCAGAGCTAGAGCGTTATGAGTCACGTACTTTCATTTTCCCTCTTTTTGAATATGACTTGGCAATTTTTACGTTCATCGATTCTTTGGAGTACAGAACAAATTGGTTGAACAACTCAGATCATTTCTGGCTTTTTTAAAATCTATTATTTATATTATTTACTCAATATTCAATATTAGAATTTATACCACTACACTGCTGATTTCTGGATTCTGATTGGTCAGAAGGTGTTGATTAATTTTCTGTAACACTTGCAACAGCTCTGACAGTAGTGCAACTGGCCAGACTTGTTTGAGATGACAGTAATAACCACTCTTTACAACCGTGGTGAGCAAAAAAGCATCACACAACATTTTGAATGTTGAGGTGGATGGGCTATAACAGCAGAAGACCTCATCTGGTTCCACTACTGTCAGCCAAGAACAGGAATCTGAGACTAAACTGGGCAGCGAAACTGATGGGAAAAACATCATCTGGGCTGATAAATCTCGATTTTTGCAGATGGTAGGGTCAGAATTTGGCAACAACTGCTCGAATTCATGTGCCCGACCTGCCTTGTGGCAACTGTTCAGGCTGGTGGTGGTGTAATGATTGTGAGGAATGATTTCTCAGCAAAAACACTGGGCCCCAATCGAGTATTGTTTTAATGCCACAGCCTAGTTGAGTATTGTTGCTAGAATTAAGACTGTTCTGACAGCTAATTGAATGTATATTTTCCCCCCCTCTATATTCATTCTAAGTTCTAGGTAGCTACTATATGCATTTGTATCTCTATTCCAAATCACACACACGTTTAACTGAAATGATGCTGAAAACTGGGCCTAATCTTAACTTAATCTAAACAGTGAAAGAGAAATATAATGTGGTGAGAGCTTTTGAGGAATGAACACACTCCACACTCTACACACTCCAGCTCAGAAACAGGAAGTGGTTCTTCTGGTGTCTACCTGCACGTGCGAACTCAACCCTAAAGCATGTAAGAATGTTAATTCCCTCCATCGCACACCACCATAGCCATTTTCATTGGAAATTACAACAATAAAACCCTTTTGTGTGTGTGTGTAAGTGTGAAAGAGATAGAGTTTCATTTGTAATAATGATAATATTAACACAGCGTAAGGGGAAAGCCCTGTGAAAAGTAAACACACACACACACTATATATATATATACAAACACACACACTATATATATATACAGGGTGAAATGAAACATGGCATCAGAATTAAGAAACACTTGCAGCCATGGTGAAGATCGTCTATCAGTGTAAGTAGCACAGGGCTGCAACAGTTTGTCATTTTTATTTATAATTTATTTATTTTTGTTAGATGTTCTGTAACATAAAATTTTATACTACTGCTACTTATTATTATCATTATTATTATTATTATTCTAACAATAAATATTAGTAGTAGTAGTAGTAGTATTCTAATGACAGATTTAGTTTTTTTGAACAAGTATATATTTGGAAGTTTATTATTTATTGATTATTTTCTATATAATATATTGTAATATATTGTGTATATTATCCTTATGAGTTTCTACATTTAAATTTACATTTGCAATATTTTCTGTTTACGTATTTCATTTATTAATTTATTTAAATATTAGTTGCTTATTTTCTTAGTAATATACACAGTTTCTTTCACTTTCTTTTATTGCGTCTTCCCTGATTTGTAACTATTTGTAAAATTATTCCTTTTGTTCATTTTTTGGTTGTTTCAATTTTATTGTTTTATTGTTTTAAGGTTAGTATAGTAGATTCTTTCTTTCTATTTTATGTAAAAATGTTACATAAAATAATGTGTAGCTTCTTATGCTTCTTATGTTAGTTTGCTTATGGAGTTTAATGTAATCACAGTTAGTATGCTATTTATTTATTTATTCATTCATTTATTTATTTACTTACTTACTTTCTCATTTACTTATGTACTGATTTATGTTCTTACTTTCTTACTTATTTACTTATTTACTTTCTTACTTACTTACATAATTTCTAATTTATTTACTTACTTATTTACTTACATTCTTACTTACTTAATTTCTTATTTACTTACTTACTTATTTAATCCTTACTGTTTGTGTACTTACTTTCTTTACTTTTTTTAAAAAAAACTTTATTTACTTTCTCATGTACTTACTTATTTATGTACTTTATTTCTTTCTTATTTATGTAATTACTTACTTATTTATTTTCTTACTTACTGTCTTTCTTACTTATTTACTCACTCCATTTTCTCCTTCTTTTGAAATCTGTGCAGGTTTGTTGCTGTCGCTGCTGTCTGCAGTGTGCTCAGCCGTGCCCGCGGGAGCGCGCAGCGTGCCCGTGCATCTCTCCGGGAGCGCGTGCCGCGGCCTGGGTCACGCGCTTCTCCGGAACGTGACGGATGCGCTCGAGATCGTAAGCAGCTAATAATCGGGCTGGGAAAAGGGGTGTAAATAAAAGTGCATGGCATTAAACGCAGACGTGTTTGTGGTTTCCGGTACAGGATCAGCTGTTCAGAGGATTAAACTGCACAGAGCAAAGTCCTGAGCTGAGAGCCAGCACGAGGACGCTGTCCGCTTGCACACCGCAGGTGAGCCAACTCACTGTGTCCCAAAACCACATCCTGCTCACTACACACTCTTACTCCAAAGCAATACCCATGATGCACTGTGCAGTCTCTAGTGAGCGTCACTTTCATAAAACTCACTGTTTGTCTGAAAACATTTTTAAAAAACACCTGTGATGTTAAATTAAACCAAGACTAACATTTGCTACCTGCTGTTCAGCTAGTATACACAGAGCACAAAATTGCAAAAATTCATTCATTCATCGTCAGTAAGCGCTTTATCCTGGCCAGGGTCGCAGTGGATCTGGAATGTGGGAGAAATCATCCCATGGGGCATCATTCCATCTCAGGGCGCCATGCACACACTCATTCACATCTAGAGGCAGTTTAGCGTAGCCAATCTGCATACCTCCATGTTTATGAAGCTGAGAGGAAAGCTGAAGGAAACCAGGGAGAACACAAGGAGAACATGCGAAATTCCATACAGAGAGTTAACCCGAGCTCAGGATTGGACCATGGACCCCGGAGACATGACACTCGAACGCACTACCGCAGTGATAGAATCTTTAACGAATCTCACTCATGCTGCAATTCATTATTGCATCCATGAGAAGTGTACAATATCTGCATTTTACTCTCAGGCGCTTCACTTAAACTGTAACGTTATAAAAATCTGGCTTTAATAGGATCTTTTGTGTGTGTGGTCCAGGACAAACTGTTCAACTCAATCTGCAGGTAGAAACTACTAACTAAAAAAGCAAATCCAACAATGGGGCCAAATAGTTTAAGTCCAAATACATAAATTCATCACTTAAATACAACTCATTGAATATATTACAACAGAAATAGAGTGTGCCTACTAGAATTTGGAGGCTGCATGATGCAGCTAGTCAGCAAACCATGTTTCACGCTTATGATTCCTACCCGGAATTTTGGGAATTTTGGAATTACTGTAATTACACCACATTCACTAAGAACAAATACTGAATACTTCCTTTCTACCCTTCATTCAACAGAACTCGATATGCTTCAAAGGCACCGACTTCACTTTCGATCAGGTACGCTCTTTACATTCAGACTGATTCGAATCCATGCCTGTGGATATTCGGATACTGTTTTACACACCCATGTTGAGCTAGCTAATTTCCCCTCGTTATTTTCTCCTTCTACTTCTCCATTGCTAATACTTGCTCGTAAATTGCTAATATCATCTTTAGTCTGTCAGATACACTCTTGGAAGTCTACGAATTAAGTCAACATCGCTGTAGATCACTGTAGCTCCATTCCGGAGCTAAAGTTGCCCAAGTTACTGCATCCAAAATGGCGGATGAACCCATGTATGAATGTAAACAGGATGAAAAAAATGGTCAAAAATTGAACAGTTTCTGATCGAACTACTTTATCTGTAGCTACACATCACAGCTGGAACGTCATTAGTCTATTCTGAAGGCTAGTTAATACATGGCTAGTTAGCATGGCAGATAGGTAGGCACCTAGATAGCTAGCTCTCTAGCAAGCAAGTACTTAGTGTTAAGAAAAAGGACGACACTCTTAGTCCTATCGAATACTCATTTTTACAAACTCAAGTCTTGTCTCAAGCTAATATTCACTCTCATGTTTAAGGTTGGGTTAAAACAAACTACCTAATATTCCTCACAGCCTAAGTAGCTAGCTCATTCAGCTAACTATAATTCAGCTAGCTGTAAATTAGTTACTAGCTAGTAGTAGTTGATTACTAGCAGAAAACATAATATACTTTGGATCAATTTTGAATTTGGAAAAGTGTAATTTACACAACACGCTAAAGGCAACGATATATGACGGCAATCTAAATCAACACGGCCTTGTTAAAAATAGTACTGTTTCTCTTCTCTGTACGTTTCTCTTGTGTAATCACTTTCTTTGCCCACAGGATGAATGTCTGCAGAGTGTTCTGGAAGATCTTCGATATTACTGGGCGATGTTTAAATCGTACCGCGATCCAGATCGAATCCTGAAACATTCAGTGCTCAGAAGCATAGAGAACCTCATGCAGGTATGAGCTAAGCAGCTAAAATACTTCTTATAAGAATTAGAAATTACATCACCTCTGTGTCAAGTGTTATTTGCTGTTGTTTAGCTAGCAAATAAAAATACCTACCTGATTAGCAAGATAGCTAACCTCAGGACTATTATACTGTGTAACTAGCAAGCGCACCAGTAGGGATTTTTTTTTTTTTTTTTCAAACTGCACCAAACAATTTTCATTCTGATTAAAGGAACTAATTTGGAAATGTAAAGAAGAAAAACAATTTGTACTTTGTGTAGAAAAAGAAATGCTGACAAGTGCTAACCTAAAATAAACAGATGTGTTGTTTGTAGAGTTACCACAGAATCGTTGCTAGCTTGCTAACTTAGCAAACTTAGCTGGTTCATTAAAAAATTCAGAGTAAACTGATATCAAATGAGCAAATATTAGATAAACGTGTTACTGCTTCCAAACTTATTTGCTTTTCGAAGCAGAATTTAACACACTGTGAAAATGAAAATTTTGCTGAGTCACCTATCGCTAAACTTTATTTGCATAGCATTGAGAACTTGTCGGTATTTAGCCTTTAATAGCACTTGTACTATTATGCAAAGGAAAATGGAGTCAGTTGAATATAATATTTCTCAAATAGTTTATTGTAGGTACCTAGATATTTAGCTACAACTCAGATTAAAATCATTTAGCTGAAGCAAAATTAAATTATGACAAAAATATTGATAATACATATGATATGTGAATTTTTGTTTCAGAGCTGCTTTTCTGCCACGTTGCTGGATGGTGGTCAGGTTCAGGTAAGGCAGATTATACCATGTGATATTAATATTTATTAATATTTCTGTAATTTAATTTATTAATATTTAGTGTTTGATTTATCCGGTTATATGTTGCTGGTTACATATACTATTTACATATATATATATATATTCCCTTCTAAATATTTTCATTTCCTTTTTTTTTACATTTTAAAATAATACGTTTTGTGCTGCGATGTTCTATAGTGATTTACACCACAGCGCTATTAAATGCTGCATTCTGATTGGTCAGAAGGTGTTGATTTATTTTCTATAACAGCAGCACTGACAGTATTATACCCACAAGTAACAGGGTTAATAATATTAATGCGCCTCTTCGAATACAGTACCGTTTCTATAGTAACAGCTCACACATGGAGTTGAATAGCAGATTTCTATTTTAAGAAAACATGCGTAATCGTTGATGTGGCGATACAGGCTTTCTCTGAGGAGCTGTTTATTTAACATTTATGGAAGGAGTCTCCAGTGTCAGAGAAGTTTCTCGGTTACGTGACAAGCTGCGTTTTTAAGAGGGTGGTGAGGAACGACTGTTTATAGCTGCTATAACATCAGTAAACATAACTATAAATGGATAAAAAGTACCATGTGTCGTTCTTCGATAAATAAAAATTGTAATCGCTGGCAAATTGCTAGTGGTGTAAGAGAAATAAAATGTGTTTTATTCCTGATATAGTTTTTGTACTTTTATTTGTACTCCTGGTACATCACCAGAGCTAGATACGGAAATCTAAGCGCTAAACTCACGATTTGATTTGTTTTGCAGATCTCTGTGGACGACGGAAACACCTTTGAGAGACGCCTGAAGCTCTGTAAAGTCCTAAAAGGCTTTCAGATCCGCACCATCACCATCAACCGAGTGCTGAACCACATCGTCAGCTCTTCGCAGATATGATCACGATTAAGCTATTTATAGAATTTACTAAGTTATTTATTTCACACCAACACCAAATAATGTTTTGTCTTACTGACAGATCCAAGTAAACCTATCTGTTCATGGTTTTATTTAAAATTGTAACATTATTTAAACATATTTATTTAGTCTATTTATTAGAGAACTTTATTTTGTGGCGTTCACAATGATGCATTGTCTCAATTAAACATGTTGCAGTTGAAAGCATGAAGTGTTTAGTGTGTTTTTTTTTTTCTTTTTTTGAAGAATAAAGGCAATATAAGTGTCAGTTATGAATAATAATGGCACATTTCACATTATTATGTTGTAGTATAACATTCAAGTCTGTATCGGTAATCAGTTTTAATAATTAGTTTTAATAATCAATCTTATGTGGCATCTAGATTTGCCATATTTATAAAAAATATGGGAAAATATACTTGTAAAAAAATGTCATTTTATGATATAAAAATATAACACAAATTCAACAATTATTAACAAAACATTTAGTAATATGCTTCTAAATATTGAAATGAATGAAGATGTGGAATTTTATATATTTATTTCATTTAAAAACATCTCTTTTTTGATCTAAACACAAAAGAAAAAAATCTGATATTGAAATGCAAATCATATTCAAAGCATGCCCAGCACTGGAATTTGCAACCGCTGGCATAATCCCAAACGACTCCTAACTGCCTAGATGTGTGCACTACACATAATGGCGCTTACACCCTTCCTAGTGCACTACATGACCGATAGAGAGCCGTTTGGAGCGCGGAAAACAAATAGGATGTCCGGCAGCCCTGAAAATCCTCCACTGTCCAAGTCTTGGAGCTAGTGAGAGCTAGCATTTAATGCTAACGCGTGAATAATAATAATAATAAAAAAATGCAGTCGTTTTTAATTAATGCCTCTTTGCTTTTAGTTTTGTTCGCTTCGCATTTCGGAGGAGTTTCCGCAGAGGGGAATGGAAGAGGTACAATTTAATGATATAAACGGTATAAATAAAGAACGCTAACTAATGCTAGCCGGTTAGCCTCGCTATAAGTAAGCTAGTCAGTTTTCTAGTGTCGCTAGTTAGCATTGACCCTATAAAATATCTAAAATATAAAGTGTTTATTGACAAATATTACTGCTATTTTAAAATACCATTTAATATCCGCTAAACCTGTTTTATTTTTGGTAAAGTTGTTATATATATATATATATATATATATATTTTTAACCATTTAACCAAACTGAACTAGTTACCATAAGCTAGTATGCTAATTCCTGTTACCGGCTTTTACTTAGCTAGCTTTATATAAAGGAAAATTAACATAGCATTGAATTCTTTTTTCTGTAATGGATGTAATATTTATTTCAGCCACCTTGCATTAATTTGTTAATTTATATTGTGTTTATTTCCCCCCTAAAAAAATAACTAACCCTTGCTAGCTAGTTTATACCATGGCTAAGCAGAGTTTGCTTCTAAAACGTATTTCGCAATAATCATGAATTTCATTAATTATACATTTCTGTAAGCTCAATAAATAATTAAGGAGGTATAAAGGGTAAATCCCAGATTACTTCTTTATTAGGAAAGGGCCCTACAGGTCGGGTTTTTTTTAACAGCACTATGTGGTGCGCCTAGATAGGAAACAAAGAGCTGTTTGGGATTCAGCCTTTCTGTACTTCTGGATCCACAGGGACAGATGCACTGGTTTTAACACTGTTTGTGTTTAGGATTTGGGGACCACATCCACTGGAGAAGCCTGGAAGATGGGAAGAAAGAGGCAGAAGCGAGGTGCGTGTCAGGTGGAGTTCATGTCACTACCTTGACGTGGATTATTTTCCTACAGCAGCGTGGTGCAAACTGTGTTACTCCTCTTATATACGACAGCAAATCGCCATCTGTTAGAATTTTTATTTGTTAAAGAACAACACGTTGTACCGTCCACCTACTTAGTTACGTTTAACGTCCGTGAAACGGATTCGTTCCTGTTCTTGCTCTAGCAGCTACAGTGGATATAAAAAGTCTGTTAAAACTGCATGTTTTTTGGGATATAAAAAAATACTGAACGAAAATAAATCATATCAGTTTTTTTTTTCCATTGTACCTTTAATGTGTTATACCAACCAACAACGTTCAGTGAAGGAAAAAAAAGACATGCTTTTGCAGCGTTTCCTGGTTGCATAAGCATGCACACCCTTTAAACTAACACTTCGTTTGCTTGTAAATTCAGCTCTCAGCCTCTCTGGTGAAGAGTCTGCCTGCTTAGCTCATCTTCCTTGCAGAAATTCTTCCTTCCAGAGCTACCAGGTGGATGTGCGAGGTGGATCTGATCTCCTGTCCACAGCTCTCTTCGAGTCATTCCACAGGTTTTTGATAGGATTTAGATCTGGGCTCTGAACATCCAAGATACTGATCTTCTGAAGCCGTTTTTTTGTTGTTGTTGTTGTTGAATCGGATCAGTGCTTTGGGTTGTTATCGTGCTGGAAGGTGAAACTCTTCATCTGGAGCAGGTTTTC
Organism: Pangasius djambal; assembly: GCA_022985145.1. Taxonomy (NCBI): domain Eukaryota; kingdom Metazoa; phylum Chordata; class Actinopteri; order Siluriformes; family Pangasiidae; genus Pangasius; species Pangasius djambal. The sequence continues at coordinate 26,708,327 of CM040978.1, forward strand.
GTGTCGGAATAGATTGATATTTAGAGCTTTCCATGATTCCCTCTGTCTTGACTAGAGCTCCAGTCGCAGCTGAAGAGAAGCAGCCGCATAGCACGATGCTGCCACCACCATGCTTCACCGTGGGTATGGTGTTCTTTGGGCGATAAGCTGTCTTGTTTTTGTGCAAAGCATATCTTTTAAAATTATGCACAAAATGTTCTAATTTGGTCTCAGTGAGACTGTAACACATTTTACTATATGGTTTGGGGTGATGTAGGTGAGCATGGATGTTTTTTTTTTTTTTTTTTTTTTTTTTTTTTTTTTTTTTTT
>CM040978.1:26708735-26733237 GCA_022985145.1 Pangasius djambal
CTCCTCTGAACATGTCCAAACCATCTTAATCTGGCCTCCCTAACTTTGTCCCCCAAACGTCCAACATGAGCTGTCCCTCTGATGTACTCGTTCCTAATCCTGTCCAACCTCATCACTCCCAAAGAGAACCTCAACATCTTCAGCTCTGCTACCTCTAGCTCTGACTCCTGTCTCTTCCTCAGTGACACTGTCTCTAAACCATACAGCATGGCCGCTCTCACCACTGTCTCGTACACCTTCCCCTTGACTCTCGCTGATATTTTTCTATCACACAGAACTCCCGACACCTTTCTCCACCCATTCCAACCTGCCTGCACTCGCTTCTTTACCTCTTTCCCCACACTCTCCATTACTCTGGACTGTTGACCCCCAAGTACATAAACTCCTGTACCTTCTTCACATCTTCACCCTGTAATCTTACTGTTCCACTTCCAACACACTTAAACTAATATAAAATATGTCTCTAGTTGCATTTTTTTAAAAAGTATGATCTTGAATTGTTGTTTCTTTTCTAATCCCTCGTTCCGTGTAGTGGACTACCGGTAATGGTCATCATTCATAAGACCTGGTGTGGGGCCTGCAAAGGTATGTTCTCTTTTTATTTATTTATTTATTTGTAAATGTCTGTTGTGGCTTTTAACTTCTGTAATCTTGTGTGTGATCATTTAATAAGTAAAGAGAGTTTGTGGCAAGATGTTTGTAGCTTTTGGTTTGGTGTCATTCAGATTTGTATCTCAACTTCTCGTTTCCAAAAAAAGCGCTGAAGCCCAAGTTCTCCGAGTCGAAGGAGATCTCCGAGCTGGCTCACAACTTCGTCATGGTCAACTTGGAGGTGAGAATCTGTAACGCGCTCGTTTCTCTCGAGGTCACTGACGTTTTATTTCTCATTATTATGGAACTCGTTTTACACTAAACAGAGTCCATCAGCCGAGACACGTTTCGACCGGAAGCTGACGCTGCTAACAAGCTCATAGCTACCAGTTTAGACTCATAGAGTATAGAAAATAAATAAATAAACGAATGAATAAATTCCCTTTATTATTCTATACTCTATATTCCAGGTCTTTCTGTTGTATATGAAATTCTCAAATTAAAATTTTGTCACTCACACAACCATACGCACTGCGACGTGCGGTGAAATGCTTTTCACGACTGTCCGTGACACAAAATAGAATTTGCATAGAGTTAGAAAACGGGAAAGTGTTAAAAGAAACAGTATAAAAATATAAAGTGAGGATTTAAAGATGAGTGACAGCAGCAGTCTGATAAAGTGCAGATGTGTGCAGATGTTTTTGTGTGATATAATGCTGTTTCCGCATTTCATTTTATATTCTGTGTTAAGTTACACTTCATTCTGTATTTTATTAAATTCTACTTTTTTCTGTTTTCCCTTCAATTATTAAATTTCATTCGTTCTGTACTACATTCAGTTCTGTATTCCCTTCTAAATTTTATTACATTCCATTCATTCCATATCCGGTGCTCTATATTCCACTTCCGTATTCCATATTCCAGGCCTTTCTACATTTTATGTTAACTTTCATTCTATATTCTATACTAAAATCCGTTATATTCTATTCCATATTTTATAAAATTCCATCTTATTGTAAATTCCATTCTATATTTAAATTACATTCTACAATTTATTAAAAACCATCTGTTCTATATTCTGTACTTAATTTCTTTTTTTTCTGTAGTAAACTCTCTTCTGTTGTATATTAAATTTCATTCCATATTTCCTTCCAGTCTATACTCTGTACTCTGTACTCTATACTCTATAATCTGTACTCTATACTCTGTACTCTATAATCTATACTCTATAATCTGTACTCTATACTCTGTACTCTACTCTATAATCTGTACTCTATAATCTATAATCTGTACTCTATACTCTGTACTCTACTCTATACTCTGTACTCTATAATCTATAATCTGTACTCTACTCTATAATCTGTACTCTATAATCTATAATCTGTACTCTACTCTATACTCTGTACTCTACTCTATACTCTGTACTCTATAATCTATAATCTGTACTCTACTCTATAATCTGTACTCTACTCTATACTCTGTACTCTACTCTATACTCTGTACTCTACTCTATACTCTGTACTCTATAATCTATACTCTGTACTCTACTCTATACTCTGTACTCTATAATCTATAATCTGTACTCTACTCTATAATCTGTACTCTATATTCAATTCCATTCTTCACTCCTGGCCAAAAAGAAAAAAAGGGCACAAAATGGAAAATATTAAGCTTGTAAAGGTTTCAACAACAAATCATTGGTCAGAAAATGAGCGGGAATGAAACAGATGCAATCCACTTGTGTACTCTTCTTGTAAGCAAAGGTCCAACATGATAATGACTAAACTGTTTGATGTAAAATTCAAACTAACACATGTCTCGGGGTGCTCATTACGTCGACACTGATCTTCTTAAATAGGTCAGTGTAGAACCCTGTGTGTGTGTGTGGACGAAGACTCGAGAGACAGGTGGAATTTTTGTTGCGCTCCAGGCTCGCATTTATTCAGTTCACACTTTCAAAAACTCAACAGAACCAAATCAACTAAGCAGAAACGGGTCCATCCCGGACTCGCACCTTTCGCTCCATCAAGTTTAAGCTCATGCTTTGCGGCGCGTGTGTGCTGCGGTTACTGAACGCGCAAATTAGTAGCGGTAATAAGACACAGGCGAGGATCATCACGCGTCACCTGCCGCTCGACCCGCCTCCTGTCGACCACGCCCCCGCTGCCGCTCGTTAGCCTCATAGTTCCAGCACAGAACTATAATATAAGGATGTGTCGGTGTATAGGCTTACAAATCGGACAAAAAGCTACCCACCAAACTTAGACACAGAAAGCAATCTGTCTGTATTTTTCAAAATGATCATCTGTCAGAGTCCGCCGGCAGTTTTGAAAACATTAACAGGATCACAAACCGGAAACAATTAAATATATTATAAAATGATCAAGACAGATTTGTGTAAAACTGCAAAAGAAATATAGACATGGAGTCTGAAATTCTTTCACAAAACAAATTGTTCAGGGTTATTCGTATACAAAACAGAATTTAAAAATGACTAGGCATGTGCTGATACGTAAATTTAGGGTAGAACATATGACTGTTTGTTGTTAAAGCACTAATTCACATGAATGAATGAGATACTGGTGGAATATCTCTCATCCAAATGTTCTTCTTCTAAGGATGAAGAAGAGCCAAAAGATGATGCCTTCAGCCCAGATGGAGGCTACATTCCCAGAATAGTATTTCTAGGTATTTTCTTTTAAGGTCTTTTTAAATTACATCATTGTGTTTTATTAGTAATAAATCAGCATAAATAAGGAAGCAAATTTACTGAATGTTTATTGATTTTTCTTTGGGGGGGGAGAAATGTGATTAGATTATGATTACTTGTGTTAAACATGATAATTAAGTGTACGATATCAGTACTGCATGTGTTGAGTAACAGTATATTCTATAATTAGTTATTGACACAAGCTGTGAATTTTATTTAAGTATGTTAACGTTAAAGCAACGAGTAGAACAATATTGATAGTATTGTGACATCTCGGTAATATCACGCTACATTTATATCATAAAAGTTTATCATTAAGGTGGCTCTTCTTTTAGGTATCCGTTTTTTGTTTTATTTTTTATTTGGATCCTATGCCAGCGTAAAGAATTAATAAAAGCTGGAAATATTGGTGTGTGAACATAAGGCTTATTTTGTTTTTCCTCGTAGATCCCAGTGGTAAAGTCCGTCCTGAGATCACGAACAAGAACGGAAACCCAAACTACAAGTTCTTCTACAGCAACGCTGATCAAGGTGAGGCTGTGAAATGAAGCTCGTTCTGAGAAATGAAGTGGCGCTGGTGTTTTTGTGGCGAGACTGTGGGTGCAGTTTGAGGTTTTTTATATATATATATATATATATATATATATATATATATATATATATATATATATATATATATATATATATATATATATATATATATATATATATAAATAAATATATAAAGCAGCCATTTCATTAGTGTTTCCTCTTTGCTTCATTCAAAACATCCTGAATCTTGCAAGCTTTCAGTTTTGTTATATGTGGACTCACTACTGGACAGGACCAACCTGTGTTGTATAATTATGTATTTTCCAGATTTTTTTTTGTGGACACAGTGGCGTTACGGTTTTTGCATTATAGTCTATAAAATGGCAATTTATTAAGTAGGTGAAATGACAGCAGAATTGATATGTGACCTGATATCCAGTACCATGTGTCTCGTCCGCAGTTGTGGCCAGTATGAAGGAGGCTCAGGAGCAGTTGACCGGCGACGCGTTCAGGAAGTCACACCTGGGTGATGAACTGTGACGAGGACGGCGGCGGCGGCACCGTGGCTAGCTCATGGCTGGTACACTACACTCACTAGTGCACCGTTTGGGCTCAGCCCTAAAGCTCGACACCTCATGTCAGCCCACGTCGTTCCCACAGACTTCCAAAACCCCATCCATGCTGCACTGAAATCATTTCTGTTTGCTTTAGTTGTCCGTAAAAAAAATGGCATAAAACAAACCAAAGCAGACTAGTTCAGCGTCCACCGGTCAAGGGTGCTACAGAATTTTTTTCCTACGCTATACACACGTAGGAACTGATGAGTAGGCTCTGTTCGTTCCTGCGCCTTCATCTAGATGTTAATCATGGAGCAATACGTTCACATCGCTCTCCGACGACTCCCGATTTTGTTAAAATACCGAGCACACCATAGGATAAGTGGGATATCACGTGCTTCCAGGCCACGACCAAACGGCCTTATAAAACGTCACTATTCTAGCATAGACTGATCCCAAACATGGGCGATTTTATATTCATGATCTTAAATAGTCCTAAAATACATATCCTGCAAATTTCTGTAAGCTAATCCGCAGTATATGGGTTTGCCCCTGGTTTTATAAGACTTACGGTTTTTGTGAAATGTCTTTAAATGAAAAACAGAAAGCGACACAAGTGGGAGTTTAATGTGTTTGCCCTACTGTATTTTTTACATGGATGTATACAGCCAAGTGTACAATTAAAGTTGGTACTTGATTAATGTTATCAGGTTTTGTGTCTCACGTCTGTGATGTTCTCAGAGCCTGTAATTTACAGCAGCAGAAATGAGCAGGCAACGCATCAGCACCAGGTCAGTGTTTTAAATGATTTTATTGAACAAATAAATTAAAAGATTACAAATCTATCAGGCTATAAAATGACGATTACTAAATATTCATATTCTGTACAAAAAAAAAAGAGAGAGAGGTTAGGTTAGTTTCCAAAAATCACCCTTGTCTAAAGTTACTATAACATCTTTCCATGCGCAGCGATAAATATTATAAAATGATCGAGACGGATTCGTGTAATCCTTCATTGGGCCAAACTGCAAAGAAATCTGGACACAGAATCTGAAATTCTTTCACAAAACAAAATTTTCAGTGTTATTCATATACAAAACACGATTTAAAAAATGACTAGGCATGTGCTGATACGTAAATTTATCCATCACAGCACGTGAATATTGCGACATGGTTGTGTAATGTTTTTGCAACTCAGTAAACAGAATTAGAGGAAGTACAAATGAGACAAAAATAATGAGCTTTCGTCTCAGGAGCTCATATGCTGCCTACTTGGACCACTTGTTTTGTATTCTCAAGAAGGCTGCCTGTCATAGTGTACGCTAAATATACCGATTTATATTAGTATCAGCACATGCCGAGTAAGCACTACAGTTTAGACAGTTATAGGGGAAAAAATAAAGATTTTAAAGTTCTAATTCATGGCAAATCATGTGACTATGGCACATGTCCTGATTTTGCGGACTGACGAGTCCATGGATCAACTGTAGATTAAATGTGATCAGCCAGTTACACAATAATTCACCTCGTATTAGTGAGTTTACTAGTGAACATCAGAACTGCTGGAGAAGGAACTTAAAAAAAAAAAAAAAAAAAAAAAAAAAAAAAAAAAAAAAAAAAAAAAAAAAAAAAAAAAAAAAAAAAAAAAAAAAAAAAAAAAAAAAAAAAAAAAAAAAACCAGGCCTATCACTATGGTCACATATAGAATTATCTTCTACGGAGCGCATTTCCTGTTTTAGGCCGCGGTGATGTACTTGAACTTGTGAAATAATTTCGACGATGCAAAACAACAGTGACGTAAAGCGAGTTGCGTCAGTGATGTTACACAACGTCAGCAAATCAGTCTTAAGAGTTATATTCACGAGGTGAAACATGAGCGAATTAAAGCGCAATTACATTTATTCTAATAAAATTATATTATTGATCCTGAAGATTGCTGAGATATGTGGACGGCTGTGGTCCAAACGCTGCGATTCTCGTCTCTGCCCTACAGAAGAGTGTGCTTCCTCACAGTGACAGAATAAACAATGACGTTATTGTCCAATCAAACAGGAGACAATATCGATATTTAAAATGTACCCGATACAAAAGTTGTAATTAATGCTATCCAGTGGAATAAGTACACTTTGAGCTGTAGTGTGTGTGTGTGTGTGTTCTAAGATCACAGTGATATCAAACAGCATTTCCTTTTACCTACCACATGCTGTTTTATCTAAACATTATCCCAAGCCATATTGCCGAGTTGTCACGGAGTGTGTATACGTGTTGTATTGGAGTTAAAAGCGTCCCTGCTTGGCGTCACCTATAGCTCCCCAGACGTCAAACACGAACTCGTCGGGGAAGGCGAAGTCTCCCAGAGCCTCGTCCAGAGCCATGGCAAACTCGTCCGGGTTCACCTTGTCCCGTCCGACCTCCACCATCGTGGCCGCTGCAGGAGAGACACGGAAAGACGTGTGTCAAAAGGACGGCATTTTAACGAACGTTCGACCTTTACAATATTTCATTCACGATTCAGCATCAGTACGTTAAGCCGTTTAGCATGCTGTACGTGTGACGTTGTTCACGCACGACTGATTTAGAGAACTGGAACAGTAATGAGAATATAACGTGAGGAGTCTGATCTCTGATGATACAATAGGAAGAAGTGCAGGGCTTGTGAGCTCTATTTTTATCAATATTGCAGAGGGTCCAACGTGTAGTATAGTCGTAGCATTTACAATTTTTGACCTCGCGCTACAGCAACGTTAGGGACGACTGAAAGTTACGCTCTGCTAAAGCAGCCGTCAGACCAAAGAAACTCTGCTTGGCAGAAAAGCAGATTCACTGTAAGGAAGTGTGTCGATCTTTATGAATTTATGAACCCAGGTCTTGTGAGACAAAACGAAACAAGAAGGCAAGACTGTGGGTGCTTTGGTCAGTTTAAAAAAAAAAAAAAAAAAAAAATGAAGGTAAGTAACACACCGTAAGTCACACTGGACTTCTGCCTTGCTGTTTTCTTACTGCTGCCGAGTGGGAAAAAAAACCCAGCTAACATTCCAACTACATTGTCCTCAAAATCGCACTGCTCGCTCCTGCAACTCGACAGTGACCAAAATGTCTGGCTGGTATTTTCCTTCCATGTCAGTAGTAACATTTCAGATGCAGTTAAATACCAACCAGTGAACTGATGCACACTAAGGGTTTAGGAGTTTTTCACTCTGCCTGAGCAGTAAAGTTGGCACCGCTGCTCGTTTGTACTGCTAATATCCGAGTTGTTATAAGGTAATAAGGCCTGGCTCAATGAGACTCAATCCGTCACTGCACAGAACAAGGTAAGTGTAAACAATGTTCACCTAATTCCGTGTCTCGAATGCCCATGTAGCTCTCAAGGAGGTCGTCCACTTTTTTCACCGCCTTCTCTTCAAACTCGGTGGGCTGCACAAGGAGGAGTTTAGCATTTAAAAAACACACAGACACAAATGACCAAAATGAACTCAAAACATCATTATAACTGTGTGACCTGAAATATTTTCTCACCATTTCCTCAACAGTGGCTGGGCCTTTGGAGCGGAGTCTCAGAGTCTCTCGGCCCGTGCCGATCCGGTTCTCCCCCTGAGGCCTGGCTCCTTTTGATCTCGGCTCGAGCATCTCTGTAATTAAAAATATAAAATCGTTACCATCTCAATTTCTTACAAAATTCAGGAAAATCATACACCATTATCATGAAGGTCCATCATGTGATAAAGTCTGCACTTGTGCTGTCTAAAGCTCTGTTCAGACAGGATTTCAGGAGAAGTACGCAGATGTCACATCGCGTTTGACTGCTGCTACATGCCGTATTTAGTCTCAGTGTGTGAATCAGTGACCCTTCCCCAGATATTAAACACTTCTTGAAAGCGTTAAACCACTTGGCCTGGGCAGTAAAAGCTCGACTAGACACGCTGCCTGGAAAACCAGCATCTCGACTCTGACTGTTGGACGCCATGTTGTAAATGGAGTGTGATCATATGACCATGTGATACAAACATCCAGCTTTGTAGAAAATACAACCGTCTAGAAGCTCACTCCTCCTCTGGTCATTGTGTTGCTGTCTGGATGTGAGCTTTTTATCACTGAGGAGACGTGTATTAAAAAAGAAAAAGAAAAAAAACACTTATTACAGATGTCCTGCTGATCTGTAAACTAATCTGAATAGAGCTTAAGACCTTAAAGGTTGTAAAAAAAAAAAGAAAAAAAGTTTTTTTTCTAAATTATTATTGTACACTGATACTGTACTGTGATGTTTACTGAAATGTTTTTGTTGTACTATTTTACTTATAGTATCAACTGTTCTATTCAATTTCTTAACAGATGTTCTGTACCTTTCATGTAAAAAAGAAAAAAGAATGAAAAACCCTTACCAAAAGCCTTCATAGGTTCGACCAGCTTGAGCTTAAACGACTGATCTTTCGGCAGGTCCTTGAGCATGCGGGCCACTTCATAGTGCCGCGTCCCCACGATGTTCTTCCCGTTAATACACTCGATGTGGTCTCCCACGCAGATCACCTTCACGCCGTCTGCCACGCTGCCCTCCTTTATACGCTACACACACACACAGAGGAAGATGTTGGGTTTTACATAAAGTACAAATACAGCCATTCAGATGATACAGCCATGTTTGCACAATGAACTGCACATTACATTTTAAACGCGTTTCATTTGTTGTGTGTCGAATGTCATTCAGCAAGGATTCTGCTTCTGCTTGTAAAAGCAAACTGACCCACGAAGTTTACTCGAAGTAAACCTTTAAGAAATGTCCTCCTTTGTTTAACTCAGTTTGAGTAACTCAGACCTGCCTAGAAGCTACAAAAGCTTCCATGCAATAAACTTACATTCTCCCTTACTTAGACTTACTAAATACTTACTTTATTCCAGGAGAAATGTGTTAACATACAGCAATGAATAAGAAAGTGTGTGTGGAAACTTTTATTAGTGTCTGCAGCCACGCTCCAGTTTCTGATGGTGTCGAACTGGACAAACTGGATGTCTGTTTAATTTGACCAAACTGTCAATAATAATAATGTTGATGCAACGCCACACTGGGCCTGTAAGTACATTTCGAGCCCTCGCCCTCAACAACACAAGATGGCAGCCTTTTCCTCTCCTTCTAACACAGGAAGTGGTGTCCATATTCCCTTCAAGCTAAATGCACAAACGTATCAATGGATAGTCAGTGTTCTTCTCAGGACATCAGGCAGCTTTATACTATGCATTACCCATAATGCACTGCACATGTTAATGCTGAGGAATGGCTGCAGGTCAGCTTATAAAATCTAGACACTGGAATAAAAAAAAATCTCTATTCTATATTTTAAGAAATAAACAGTTCTGATCTTCAATTAATTAAAAAAAAAAACAACTTTGATGTTTTACACTTATAAGCAATATTTGAACATAACTTATTTCAATAACATTCATAAATAGCATCAGCATCATTTATGGAACTTCGGGAAAGAACTTTATAAGTCCAAGTTCTCAAAATCCAAACTCATGCAATAAAATGAAGCATAACTTCAGCTGCGCGATCTGTACCGTTTAGCACGAGGTCATTTATTTAGCGTCCCTGTGCTTTGTGTGTGAATTTAGCCGAGTGTGTTCATTTATAGCATTATAATGTAATAATAATTAGCAGACTAATCACATCTTTAATGTGTACAGAATTATTCCAAATGAGCCAGAACGTTCCCTTCATCCAGCATAAACGCTACATTAACGACATCTGATGACGTGAAGGAGTAATGCATTTATTTATTTATGTTTATTCGGCACCTTTCATACATTATATGGTGCGCTTGTCAGCTCAGATACACAAACATAGGGGAGTTCATTGCTAAAAGGAAATGTCACCAGATTAAAAACATGATCTGCTGGATCAGGAATGAAACGTGGAAATCTGGGAGCTGCTTTTGTATAATGGAGCAACTTGCTGATCTGCTGACCTTACTGTAACTTCGGGGAGAGTAACAGTAACACTGCTTCATCACACCACTCTGTTGTTGATTATTTTCCCTGTAACAGCACACCCCGTTGTGTTCTATTACTTATTTATACTCCTCCAATGATTTCAGCACCTGGCTTGTTAAAAATTAGGATTAAATGCCAAAGGGAAAGGAAAAAGTTGTGCTTTTTTTATTTTATTTAAAAAAAACAACAAAAAAACAGGTACTACATGAAGCCTGAGGAGTACTAAAGGGAAAAAATGCATTAATTATTTACATTGAGAATTCTCCTGGCTGTGATGATAACCCACTTTATGTAACATCCCTTGAGGCTTCATTCAAGTTGCACACCAGCTTTAGCTACACCAGTAACCCCTTGGTGTAAAGCTAGCTAGCTATCTATATTTAAACATCAAAAACCTACTGCATTTAAAAACAGTCTACTTTGTTTTACAAAACTATTAGCTAGCAGGCTATTTATGTATCGCTAACTTACTCTGCAATGCTCGTTTAATAACAAGCTCACGCAAGCGAGCTAGATTTAATAAAATAAAGTGATATCTTATGTATTTTATTTCAATCTAGTTTTTCCCCTTGTGAGGGATTTTATGTTCTAGATACAGCACTGCGTGGCCTTTTATTTATTTATTTACTTATTTATTTGAGAAAACAGTGCTTCTAAAAATGTGTGTTATAGTGTGATAGATGTGCATGAATAAATATCAGCACGAAAGGAGATTGAATCCGTGTCCCTCAGTGTGATCACCTGACACGACTATCACCGCATGAATCTACGGTCTGGGTTAGACAGAAGTCACAATTCTTACTTCTTCATACCATTCTGTGTCTTTTTCTTATGAATGCTGGTGGTGCTGTTCCGCTCGGTTCCACACGGTTCCACACACATCCAAAACAATCCGCCTTTCAATATATACATCCCTCTATTTGCGTCTTTTTATGTATGAAAACCATGAGGTTTAGCCAGGGTAGTTGATTTATACCAGCCGTCCCTGACTCTGCTACGTAAAACAATTTGATTGGCTGCCATTTGGTGATATTTGCTTCTCATGTGTGTAAAATTGAGAAGTTTTCCCCCCACCTTTCTTGTTAGCTTTGTGGAAAAATTCACTGCAATGGGTATCGTGATCGGAACCAGAGATTGTGATATACCAGAAACGGTTTTGTGGGGTGGAATGTTTTCATGCTCAGTTGTACCTTGATGAAGGCGTATCCAGCGCCGTTGTCTGTGATGGTGAGGCCCAGCGCATCCTCAGCCTTGAACACCTCCACCTCCTTTTTGATGCCTTTCACATGAGCGAAGATGAAGTCCTCTAGACCTATCTGGCCTCCGAGCAGCTTCTCCATGTCGATTTTGTGTGTGTTCAGGGTGCAGAACAGGATCTGTGACAAGAAAAGTCAATATACAACATTAAGCAGCTTCTTTTGGAAAAGAGTAAAGCGTTACGTTAAATATTTACAAGTAGACAGATAAAATGTGTAACTCCAGCTCCGTAGGCATGCAATAATTATGAAAGGCGGTTATGGTATGAATTTTTCAAAGGTTGAATTAAGATGAAATTAAAAACCTCAGAGTCCAGGGTGTGCTGCAGAGCACTGAAACGAGGAACATCCAGACCAAATAATTTGTTTATTTTAAAAATAATGGTAGATGTGTATCAACAGACCCATGAGCGTTCTGCTGGGACTCGTGTGCATGCAAATCATTTCATTTCCCTAAGCAAGGCTCCGTCCTGAACGCCAGATTTCACGTCTATTTAGTGTCCTTGAAAACATGAACCATTTTAACCTTCGCTACAGTTCGTACAGTGTCTATTACCCATAATGCAGTGTGTGAGTGCGTCAGGTTTATCAGTGGGAAAAAACCCCAAAAAACCCCGCTACAGCAGTGAATTTACAATTGAGCTCTGTGTCGCTGCGCTCTGTCAGGATTAATTGCTAATTAGCTAGCATGCTAGTCAGCCATACTATCCCTTCATTCACTTGTTCAACAGATTAACATTAAGAACTTTATCAAGCGCTAACATTTAGAACTGTCCATTATTGAAAGAATGCCGCACTGTGATCACTTGCATGATATTTAAAGAATAAAACACTTGGGGACGTGTTTTATTGTAAAATAATCAACAACGGAGTGATGTGATAAAGCGGAGTTGTTGTTCCAACCCTATAGTCGATTATTTTCCAAGAAAATCAAGTCCTGGAGTGTTTTATTCCTCTTACACCACATCAGTTTGCCAACGACTACAAATTTCATCCATTTCTAGTTACATTTAATGTTGTGGAACATCATTTCTAGTTCCTGTTCTCAATTACATTACAGCAGCTGTAAACTGCTATAATGGTCGCTCCCTCACCAGCCTCTCTTTTTCTCCCTCTTTTCAAATTAACAAGACGGAGAAAAAGAAGATACAGCTTCACCTCGTTGACACTGGAGACTCCTTCCACAAACATCTCTGCAAGAAAACTTCGCCACACCAACAATTACACACATTTATTTAAATCCACTTGAGTGAAACAAGCATTTTGGATTTACGAACTATGCGTGAGGAATAATTATTATATTATTGTCTTAGATGATAAGAGTTCTAAATGGCTTAACAAGAGTCAAAATGTGATATCTGGTAACTTGTCAGATTTAAAAGACGTTCTAGCAGGCGGTCATTCATTCCGCTCGTCTCACACTAATATTACAATGCTATAAATACATTATGATGATCACCGGCTATTAATACAAACAGGACAACATGCATGACCAAAGCAGGCTGCGTTTCAAAAGCCAATTTGGCTCGTTACCAGCAGGCGATCTTAAAGATCTCCCAAAGTGCTCTCTGACCTTTGAACAGAAAAGACAAGGAATGTGTGCGGTCATAAAAAAAAAAAACACAACGGACTGTACAAGTTAATCAGCGCACCCTTTGGAGGCAGGGGAAAAAACTGGCCTGTTTTCTGCCCTTTGTGTATTGCAAGCTCTCTGGATACACATCAGCTGACACACACACATTCACTCATAGGCACGTTGCCATTGGTTACCAGAGTGTATAAAGAGGCATGGATTAAAAGCGAGCATGGGTTGGTGGGGGGGATTTTAGAATGGAAGGACTCACTAAACACACACTAACACACACTAACACAAAGTGTTATCTGTGCCGAATTCACAGACGCCCACAGATCTGTTGCCAAGGCTGCCACTGACATCACGCTGCCTCTCACGGACACGTCGTAAAAAGCACAGGATGTTTCTCTACCTCCATTCTGACGCACCACCCATAGTAGAAAAAGCTCCAGCCACTCACACACCCTCACCTATCTATAACAAGCTAATCACACAGACACACACACACACACACACACACTCTCTCTCTCACACAGACACGCGCGCGCGCACACACACACACTCTTGCTCATGAGGGCCAATACTTTGGCAAAACTCTTCCTCTCCAAATATTGAAAAAGCGGACGCCTACGTGGCAAAAAGAAGTTGAGTTTTTTTTTCTTCCTTTTTTACTTCACTGCAGGAACAATTCACAATGAATTAATTTAACGTCACTCACAGATTTCAATGAATCATGGCATTTTCAAAGAGGGTATTAATAGCGCGTCTGTATCAGAACTACCGTAAGATGACGATTTGGATGTCGTACTCCGAGTTGCTCAATCCAGCACAACTACTTTAACTTTCAAACAGTTATACTCTGTGGTTAATTCTAGAAATCATTAATTATCATCTAACAAACCAGGCAGGTAAAAGCTCCAGGGAGCTGCCAGGTCTCATGTTTTTGTTTGCCTGGAAATCGAAGTTAAAAGTGGTAGCTAATGTGACGTAACATTAGTTAGCTAGTTAACAGCATTAATACAGACGTGTATATGATCACGTAGCACATTAAATTTTAAACACGTGACAAAAAGTCAGCAAGGCTTTAGCCAACGTTTTGTCTCTGAGCTGTGGTGTTCTTTTCTCGCATTGTACGTTAAAGATGTTAGTTGAGTCTCGTTAACGTCTTTATTTTCTCTCGATAAGATTATTAATCCTCCTAGTAAATATTGTTTTTCCGTCAGCCAGATTGCACACTGGCTGATGAGAGTAGTGCAGCAGATGGTGGGGTTCGGAGCGAGTAGCACAGGCTATACATACAGCATCACATATATAGCTGTTTAAAAATCAAATTTTTTTTTACTGAAGTCAAAAAGGAGAAGAGTTTTTCTTTCTTTCTAGTTGGGAAGAAAAAAAAAAAAAGGGCCATATCCTGTTAGCTTATGTTTGGAGCTAATAATCAGGGGGGTGGGGGAACTTGTGAACACCACTATATAACCATGTTAGTTGTGTGCAATATAACAATTATCACTTGCCATGATATCCAGTGAGGTTTACTTTAATCACATGACCAACCTTTATGTATTTCGCAACCGAGCTCCACAATTCAACATCGGAGTACGATAGTGCGAGTTCTCTCTCAAGAATATGCTGGGCTTTCCCTTTCTAATTACTGCAGATCAACTAAAAATCCACCATCCAGCTGAGATTTTGCACTTGGCACTGCCGGTAAGAAGCTCCCGACCACACAGCTGATAATATTATTACACCTTGCCCTACTCTACTCAAACCTGAAATGGTGGAAATGAGCGTTTTTAAGGTACGTTTACACGTACAGCGACTTGCAGCGACAAAGCAACCGGAGACTATTCAGCTAGCAACTTCCGGCAACATGAGTGACAGCAACGATGGCGACTAGGTGTGGGCGTGTCCAGCAACGCAACAAAGTTGAGAAAAGCTTAACTTTGTGCAAATTTGGAGCGACTTCATGCAGCGACTACCAAAGGGAGTCAAGACAGTAGAGCACAAGTGATCCATGCACGCATCCCTCCAGATTGTTTAAATTTAGTGGCAGGAAAACTGATTTGTTTGTTTGTCAAAAGTGGAATGCTAGTTGTGACTATGGCAACCAGTAGTAGGAACGCCTACTGGCGAATTCATAGTAAATCGCTGCATGTGTGAACGGAGCTTTAGGCTACGTTCACACTATGTTTCCGGAAGTTTAGATCTTTTCATGTAATTTTTCTTAAAATAGTAAATATAAATAAATATCGCACAAGCCTAAACCTTGCCTTATTAAATCCCTTATTTCTTTGGTTACTTATTCATTCTTTCATTCATGCATTTATTTTAGGTAACCTCTATCTTGGTCATGTGTTGTGGTGGGGTTTCTTATTCCGGCACACTAATTAACCAAAACAAGTTCAGCCTTTAAACATTAACCGGGTTAAACTGCTGAGTCTGACACGGGGCTTTGCCCAGGAAAGACTGCTCATTAAACGACTCTTTAAAATGTTTCACCGAGCGGCTTATAACGTGACTGTGTGAGTGGAGTTACAGCGGTCAGGAACGCGCATCAGCAGTAATACGTGAACAATCATTAGCCTGAGCCGCCATGACGCTGGGAACAAACACATTACACGTGTTATACACAAGGTTTAGCGTAAATTCGTTTTCTCCCCCATTTTTAAAACATTTCAGCTAGTTCAGAAATATTCTATATTCTTACATTTTATAACACCTTAATTGACCATTGCTCTCGGTTTTAAGTAATTTTCAGCATTTATGTTTTAGCTGTATATTTCTTATACTTTTCCCCCCAAAAGTAACTTACCAAGGAATAAACGTTATAACATCATTTTTAGCGGTTTGCTTCAATTCTATGATGGCTCCGTTGAATGCTTTATTCTGATTGGTCAGAAGGTGTTGATTAAATTTCTGTAACATTAGCTCTGACAGTAGCGAAGCTGTATATGACAGGTTTATATTAATTGTACGGCGGACGCTCCACATACACAAATTAAAACTATACGTAATCATTGATATGGTGCAGTTTTCTTTAAGGAGATGTTTATTTAACGTTTATGGAAGGAGTCTCCAGTGTAACATTCGCTTGCATCTTCAGGACAGAGGAGTTTACACTTTGTGGTTCTTTGCGGTGTTTATCTGCGTTTTTGTCTTATTACGTTTATGAGAGAGGAAAAAAAAGAGAGGTTGGTGAGGGAATGAATGTTTATCGCTGCGATAACAGGGACTAGCTTGTTCTGTGGACATTCCACAACATTATGTAACTATAAATAAAATAAGAAGTAAAACATTGTAATCGTTGCTGTGGTATAAGAGGAATAGAACACTTCAGCACATTTTTCTCTTAAATATCTTTATTTTGGACAAATTTAAAAGCAGCACTGGACTGGTTTGTTTACATCCTGAATGAGACATCAAGTTTTTTCTAATAATTTTTTTGTTATAAATATTGAATTTAATCAAATTCACTGAACACTTAAGACCCTATTTCTACCTGGCTGTTTCGTTTCCTATCAGAATTCTACCTGGTAAAGATTTTAACCCCACACCATTACACACGTAGTCCAATGCGTCTCCAGAGTGAAATCCAAGAGCTGTATCACATTTGAATGTTAATATGCAAATCAGCTGATTACATTCAAATACCAACTTCCTATGATGTTTCTCACTGGAAACATCCAGTGATAAGATGTTGCGAAAGGCATTTATGGAGCTCATGAGTCAGCTTTTGGGAGGGGCTTTGGTTGTCAAATGTGGCTTGGAGAGACATCTGCACGTGTTTAACGTGTTTGCGTCACTGACTTCTCATAGTGGGTTGAGAGATCGGATTTAAAACTGCGTCTCAGGTGTGTTTACGCTTTCATTTTTATGTGGATTATCTTCATCCTGAAACATGAAACCTGAAACATGACACAGGTGTAAATGGGTTTGTCGTTTTTCATACGCATTTTAAATGTTCCGCAGCTAGCAAGCAGCGAGTTTTTTTCATTTTTGCGATTTAAAAACTGAGGCTAATGTGACTAGCGATGCTAATTTATTACTTCACTACCTTTTAAGCAGACATTTTCAGCATTTTGTTGTTTCTTCTCAAGGTTCTTTTGGCATAGCTTGAGTACACACGATGCACAGTATTTCTATTTTTAAGAAAAATATCATCAGTATCCTGGAGGAGGTTATTCAGGCAGAATTATTGGCCTTTCTGCCCTATTTGGAAGGCAGCATATAGTTTGTAAGTTTAGACAAATAAAACAGCAGCATTGTGTGTGTTCTTAACCCGCCTGAATGAGGTGGTTAAAACGTGGCCTAATGAAAAACAGTTAGCCATTTTTTTTTTTTATCTTCGATCAATATTGTGTTAATATTCTAATCTACAAATTAAAAAACTTAAAAACTTGCGTATCGGCACATGTGAATCTTTAATACATCCTTCCTCTTTAATACATCCATGAGAAGGCCTACTGCTCTCTAATTCTTTAACATCAATACAATAAGCAAGTGCTACAAGACACACCGAAACCTCGTTCTTAACCTGGCCGCGCTTGTTTATTTGAATACATTCCACTCAGCTGAGGAACAAAAGAGCCAGAGCGTTTCACAAGTGTAAAATACGCGCACGGGCGGAGGGAGCTGGATATTTTGTTTCTGTCCGGGGGCAGCGTGGGGTGTACAATATCCTTAACCATATCTCACAATGTGCATCAGGGTAGAGCTGACGCCTGAGGAGAAAACTCAAGCGACTACATTATCCTTTAGCCTCAGAGGAAGTGTGGCTAACGTTCGTCACTTCTTCTTCACATCATTTTCCCCAAGGTGAACGGATTTCAGTTTAATTTCTTCGATTTGATAGCAATATCAGAGTCAAATGTGCGTTGTCATGACGATCTGCATCGCGTGTCATGAAAAAGTCCTCGGCTATCGTGATATTTTCCTCACAGTATGAGCTAATGGGGAAGGCTGAGGCCAGTTCAGCTACATGATGAACAGGAATAGGGTTAGGGTTAGTCATTTCACATTCTGATATTTTCAGTTGCTGAAGTTCAACACACATTTTCTCCATTTCGGCATTATCCTGCTTCTGAAACTAACGTACACAAGATGTTTGACGCAGTCCAACAACGCCGGCATTCAAACTCTAAACAAATGAGCTGTCGGTTGTGCCGAGAAAAGTCACAGAGAGCTCGGACATGTGACTGTCTCTTTCACTGACGCTCCTAATAAACAGACTTTGTCCAGTGCAGTAAAGTCAAATCACAGATCACAGCACACTCCAACATGGCTTCATACATCAGTGACAGGACGTGTCCCAAACCACACCCTATTCACTCTACAGCCTCTCTTTATAGGGGGACGTATTCTGTATCCATTACTATATTGCTAGCAGTGTGATCATGTATGTGCCTTGATAACACCTTTAAAAGTGTTGAATGAAACACAAAAATCTACAATATTTTTTGTGAGAACAGGCTACAGGTATTATCCACTTATTATGCGAAAAGATGATTGACACTTGTTAATCTGAATTTGTATTGAAGTATTTAGCAAAAGTGTCTGCAGCCTAATTTTTATGTAACCTCCGTTCAAATTGTAACACCATAATCCCAAATTTATGAACTAATCCTGTTTAAACGAAAAACATTTAAACGTCTGTTGGAAAACGTGGTGTCTTTCAGATGGACAAAAATAAATTGTGTTCCATCTCGTATCTTGTATCCTGTACGAACCTGACTTCAGAGTAGAGCAACAAAACTTCTTTCTCTGAAAAGTCTTAGCTTCCCTTATCTGTGCATCTAACCTAATAATAAAACTTTTCTTTGTTAAAAAAAAAGCACATTTTAAACAAATTTTTTAAATTAAAATAACACAATTTCATTTTATTTAAAGTCTT
Source organism: Pangasius djambal (assembly GCA_022985145.1). Taxonomy (NCBI): domain Eukaryota; kingdom Metazoa; phylum Chordata; class Actinopteri; order Siluriformes; family Pangasiidae; genus Pangasius; species Pangasius djambal. The sequence goes on from CM040978.1 coordinate 26,727,826, forward strand.
CTTTAACAAAGAAAAACATCATTGAGAACTGTGAAGTTTTCTGTTAAGATTTGTCGGAAGGAGTCTCCAGTTTCAGTCTAACTACCTTTTCCGTCACAGGAAGGTCTTCAGGAAAGAGGAGTTTATATTTTGCGATTTCTTATTTTTGCAAATATTTTGGTTTGGGAACGTGATGAATTGACTGTTTAGAGTCGCTAGAACTTTAGTCATAATGGAAACCTGTTTCCTTAAAGTTCCACAACAATAAAATTTAACTATTTAACTACAAACGGATAAAAGCATGACTTGTAGTAAAAAAATGTTAACTGTCGGCAAATGACTGTTACATAAGAGGAATAAAACACGTGCTGTTGCAGGAAAATAATTAACCTCTGGGTGGTAACAGTTGTTGACAATGTTGATTATTTCCCTACGGCAGCACACTCCCAAGTTGTATTCCTTACTTACCATATGCTGGATTTACAATCAGACGACTCAAATCTCTCCATCAACTAAATAATAACGTTGTAATTTCTAGGCGCAGCATCCTCTGATTATACGCTAGAATATTTTTTCGAATAAAGCCATCTTGCTTTGCATTTCTGCTGTTTCACAAAGCCAGCGTAACATTACACCTGCGCTGTTAGATGACTTTTAATATTTGGACACGAGTTTAGACACGTCCGTGAGATGGCTGAGAGTTTTATCATCGTTTCTTCGGCTGTTCCCACTGCGCAGGACGCGAGGGACTTCCTGTGAAAGCCCCGAGGCAGCAATACAGCCAGCGCTGGTCATTTAGCAAAGCCTCTCGCCGTTAAATAATCTAACCGTGAAGAGGACAAGACTCAAACATACACCAACTACTTTAACAACACACAAATCATATCATATCATATCATATCATATCATATGACTAAATCAGGTCATAATTTCACCTCGTTATCATCATACGTCACGTGTTCAAAGAGCATCGTGTGTATTACGCCGAAAAACAGAATTCTCCTCATTTTAGAGAGTAGAGAATTAAAATGGTGTAACACCACTGCTAGCAGGATATTAGCTCTATTACCAAAATGGATATAATTACAAATGGCTGTTAGCTTGCTAACAACCTTGGCTACGGCTTTACATAACAGAATAATTAGCCTAATGTTAGTTAGCTTGCTAACAACCTTGGAAACTGGTTTATACAGTATTATATTTGTAAGAAAACTTGCCTAATATAGAGACCATTTGTGTAAGGGAGCAAAACTGTATTTTGATGTTTGATTTTTGATTGATAGCTTTATTTTTTTAACCGCAGACGCAACCTAATATGCCAAACTTAGCTAACAGATTATAATCATATAATTGTTAGCTTGATGCCTACTAGCTCGCTAGCAACCTTGACTACTGGTTAACACAAAATAACACTAGTCTAATGTTAAAGTATAGTATACATACGTACTATAGTTAGTCCAGTGCTATGTTTAGTTAGCTTGGATAACTAGGATAATGTTGTGTTTGTTTAAGAGCACAAAACTCTATTTTAATGTAACTTTTCATCCTGCTCCTTAATGTGTTTTTGTACATGTTGAATTATGAAATATCTTTAAACTCTGCTTTGTGTGACCTTTTTTTATTTTTATTTTTAAATGTTTTGCTAGTTCTGTGTCTGTGACAGCATGTTAGCATTCAATAATGCAATATGTGGTATTACAGGGTAAAAGTCTCAACAGTTATCATTCTTATAGCGCTTTTAAAACATTTTGCCTGTGCTTCATGTCTAATCTAACTCATTATCAAACCGGAAACACAAAATACTCTAAGTGCTGTTTACACATTAGAATAGCTAGCTGAATGCTAGTTCACGTGCAAGCAACCTTGGCTACTGGTTTCACAGTACATCCTATTTGTTAGCAAACTTGGCTAAGATGGTGACCTTTAGCTGCTGGTGAGGTAATCAACATCAGCTAGATGAATTACTTAGTTGGCTATCATGAGTCCAGGGCTATATTAAGTTAGCTTGATAGGTTAGCTAATGTTGTGCGTGTGTGTGTAAACATTTAAGGCTGTAAACAGCTGTGTGTTTTTCATCCTGTTTCTTGTCGTGTGTAGTGTTCTTAGTGTAAATGTTGAATTAAAATACATCATTAAACTCAGGATTTTGTGTGTCTTTTTTTATTTTTTAAATTGCTTTGCTAGTTTTGTGCGTTATAAGAAAGTGTGATAAATCCTTGAGGCCAGGGTGGTACCCTTATCTTTTGTATCTTTAGTATCCTTTTTTAATGAGTGTAAAATACTCTGAGTGTATCAGGAAACACACACACACACACACACACACACACACACACATATATTATATTATATATATATATATATATATATATATATATATATATATATATATATAGTGTATGTATGTATGTATGTATGTGTTTTTTTCCTGATACATTAATGAGTGTATCATATATACATACATCACACACACACACACACACACAATGCCATTAGTTCTCAGGCATCATGTTAAATTTGAGTATTTACAGATTACTCATTGCCACGGCGTACATTCTCTGCATTTTTTTTTTTTTTGGACGCTTCACTGGTTAATAAATGACTAACAGTCAACACGTCATGCTGTTTGCCTTCCAGTAAAGTTTTGGCACCCCACACCCACTGAGCCTGATGACCTGCTCGACTGGTTTCATGGATTCATGCGGAATGAATAATCGCCTCTCTACACACTTTAGTGTATACTGCATATCAAATCTACAAACATTAGATAGATAATGTTTAATTTATACACACACACTTTTCCCCCTGAGTGCAGTTTACCGTTTCCTCTTTTCTCAGGTGACACTGATGATGTGGTGTGTGTTGGTTACATATTAACAGCACAATCACTGACATAAAACATGACAGAAAGGTGCATCACGGTGTTCTCTAAACCTGCACTCTCCATATCCGAGTTTCCTCTGAACATTTCATCTCCATCGTATTTTTAACGTACAGAGCCAGGTCATATTATATGTACACCAAACACACCACACGTTTTTTTTTTGCTTGTTGTGAAAATCATGAACAAACCACAGACTATATCTGAATTCAGAAAGCATTACCAGACACACACTGAGCCTCGGTCAATCAGCACACACCTCGATAATCGACGTTCTGCGCATAGTTTGGATGAAAAGAATCAGATAGGAAACACCGGGGCACACCTACGGCAAACCCAGCTAAAATATCAGCTAGAAATAATGCTTGTGTGAAGTTTGTTCTTCTCTCATTTTTGATCATGTACTCTCCAGTCTCAAAAAAAAAAGGTACGAAAGTTAATTAGGGTCCATTTCTGTAGATTAAATCATGTTTAAAGGTGCACTATATCCACGTTTCCAGGTGAAAGCTACAAATTAATGCTAGAAAAGGTGTAGCATCTCAGTGACGAGGAAAGGTACTTTTTTTTTTTTTTTTCTTGAGAGTGTGGTCCATATGAAGCTTCGTGCACGCTTTCTGTTCACACTTGGGTCCACACTGATGTGGCTTTTGTTCGATGAGTGTGTTGCTGGGGTGGTACCCTTCAGAGTTACACCTGTTATACCTGGAATGTGGATATATAGTGTTCCTTTATTTAAAAAAAAAAAAAAAAAAACTTCCTTTACAACCTTTCTAGGTAAAAGTGGAACAGGTGTACACCTGATGGCTCACTCCACAGACAGTCTACTACCCTTTTTCTGAAAGTTTTCTGTAGAAGGTCACAAACTCACTTCCTCTTTTTTTTTTTTTTTAAACTAGTGCACCTTTGACCTTTGTGCTCTCGGTTCACACTTGGTTTCCTAAAGCGTTTTCTTTGTACTTGTGCAGTTTGTTTGTTTGTTTGTGCATGATTTGGGAATAAGCTTTTATTACCTCAGACGAGCTGAGATTGAACGCCTCGGCGATTTTGGCGTACAGCTCTTTGACGTTGCTGAAGCCCTCGATGCGGCCGGTGGGGCTGCCGTGCGCGAGCTGCGTGTGGAACACGAGCTTGGGGCGCAGGTTAGCGGGTGGTGGCGCGAGCCCTCCGCCGCCGCCGCCTCCTCCTCCGTTCATCGCCGCGCTCTTTCCCGCGTGCCCTCCGCCGCTTCCACCTCCACCTCCACCTCCTCCACTGACCTCCTCATTCTCCACCAGGCTCGAGCTCTCTCGCGACTTCTTCTTCTTCCGCAGGCCCAACGGCATCGCGTGCTCCTCACCGGGGAACCGGGGGGTGGAGGGGGACGAACAAATCCGCGCGACAGGTACGCAAAGCGCGAGCCTCACTACAGCATGAGCGTAAACAACCTGTAGCGCTCAGAGTCACTTTTTTTTTTTTTTTTTGCTTAAAAACAGAAACGTTTCCTCGCACAGGAAGTGAAAATCTCACCGCTAAAGCGACAAATAAACAAACAGCGCGTTTCCTCGTTTTTCCATAAACTCTGACCGGCAGCGCGCGAACGACGCCAAGGCTTCAACAGCGCCGAGTGCGCATGCGCACACACAGACACGCACAGAGGCGCGCCTACGTCACACAGAAACTCGTTTACCTGAGTCAGGTGAACGACATGCATATGATTATTAATGCTCGTCAAACAAACAAACAAACAAACAATAACTAACTAAATTACATTTAATAATTAAGTTTACACCAAACAAACATCAATCAATCAATCATAAATAAAAAAAATTCATTACCTGAGTGAGGGAAATGAAGGGAAATATGATTATTACTGCTGACAAAACAAACAAATATATAATCTATAGATAGATTAATGTAAGATTAAACAAAAACAATGTGTTGAATTTATTTAACAAAAATAAATTATATATTATACTGAGTCAGAGTCATTGGTTGAAATGAACAGGGTAAATTAAATGTATATTACTGCTAATAAAACTGTTGGTAAATAATAATTAAATAAATAGTACAAAGGAAAAATAATAATTATTATAAATAAATAAATAAATAAATAAATAAATAGTAAAAAGGAAAAAAATAATAATAAAAAGAAAAAAAAGCAAATTAGTAGACAAAAAAGTAAACATTAATGGTTTAAAATGGGAAAAAAAGTATCAAAAGATGCTCATCATCATGATACTAATATATCGCGATATCAATATATCGTTATATCGCTGGACTCTAGCGTATCAGAATATCATCGCTTCCCCCAGCATCACGCCATTTCTCCTCTAAGGGTCTGTACTTTGGGCAAATTTGTCTCAGAGAAAGCAATCCCATGATTCCATTCACCAGATAAGCGTTAAATCAAAGACTGATGACACACCTGTAATGTAATTGTTTAAAACCATGATCTCATGAGACATGATGATGTTGTAAACCATGATGCAGGTTATGTGATCATTGTGAGCTGAAGCGTGGGTATCGGTACACACCTGTTCCATGCTGCAGGTTAAACATGTGGCGTCCCCTAGTGG